>CP092865.1:20081356-20591283 GCA_030710605.1 Cordylochernes scorpioides
GACGAAAAACAAAAAATAAATCAGACGAACTCTGTAATCCTGGCAGTCATTAGCTGACAGGAAGAAAGGACAGAGGAGACCTAACGAGTCCGATAGGGTGAAGTGGATACTTCAGGACTTCCAGGATTGTGTGCTGGTGTTGGAAGCATTTGTGCAGAAACTCTCGTCTGTTGGCATGTTTGCTCGAGAGTTTAGGACTTTTCCTTCCTTCCAATAAATACTTCCAAATAACTTCTTGCAAGCCATCAAAATTTTTATAAAGACCTATTGCTTTTTTATATATTTCTTTCTTAAATTGAAAAGTCATTTTTTTCCACGTTGACAAAAATATTTATCCGTTATTTCTTATAATCATGTTTTTTTTTAAACGAAAATTTTAACTTTGAATACTATTTGAAGCAATTTCTTGTGTGTTTAAGAGTGTGTTTAAAAAGCCAATCTATTTAATGAAAATTATTTTTGTTAGATACACATATGTTTATAATATTTGCCAACAGAAACATTATATTCTGAAAATGTAAAGATTCTCTACATGAAAAACACATATAAGTTCAATCAGAAATATATTTATTTCAAACACAAACTCTCATTTATAGATTTAATGTTATTTTATCTTCCACCCCCAATAATCAAACAAAAAAATCAAATAATTTTCAAGTTTTCAAACACAAAATTTTACTATATATATATAGATTAAAACGTTATTTCTTAATAGCAAATTGTAAAGGATTATGATTAGATCAATTTTTACAACACAGACACAATTTTGTACGATTTTATGTTCAAATATAATATTTTCAAAACCGAAATTGGCCCCTTTTTTATTTTAATTATTATTTAAATGTTCCAATATATGTGACACCAATACTCTGTGGCCTGGCAGTATTGTCCATTAATTTTCTAAGAATATTATCCCTAGTAGACGTGGTAGAGGCAATGATAATCACTATGGGTAGAATTTGGCGATTGATTTAATTTTAAGTGCGCCTCATCTCTATGCATGAGAAAAGCATTTCGACCTTTGCACTCAGAGGTGTGTCCAATGTCCATGATAACAAATTGTGGAAACGGCTTGTGATAAGTAAGCCTAACACACCATTCTGATAACTAACATCAGTTCTTCGTCCTAACTGGTGTATGTTTGTCCAGCATGATGGTAGTGGTGTCTTGTCCATGGAGCAGATCGGTCCATGCATCCTGATCACAATACCGGCCAACTGAGGTACCTTGTCCATATGAATGTCCTCTTCTGGATTCCATGGAATTCAGCATGATGACAAATATGATGACAGAAATTGAGAAAAGTAGTGAAAAATCTAAATCCCTGATCATTTAATATTTGGAAGCTTTACGGCCATTTCGAAATTAAATTGAAGAATAGAAAGGAATGCCTATACCGTATCAAACGGATGTACGTGCTATGAATATATGTAAATATATTTTATTATATCGTATATCTTATAATTCGTGTAATATTTTAATATCTTTGACAAATATTCAACAAATACAAGTTTTGACACTTCAATAATGTCCTTTTATGTATTTATATATTTCAATAATAGAAGGGTATATAATTGAAACTGGCGAACCATTTTGAGATTCGATTTCTGATAAGCAAGGCTTTTCAAAAGAATATTTTTCGTTCAAAGAGGATCACTATATTTCAAAAGAAAAATAGTATGTTTGAAATAAATCCAATTTGAGAGATTTTTGGTGCAGAGTGACGAGGAATGGTCCAAGGTTTTGCTGACTATGGCAGGAGTGGTTGAGCGGTTTATGAGGAGTTCGTTAGGCGAGTTGTAGATTTACGGACACCATTGTCGTCATATCTTTTAACAAGTCTCCTAATTGTGGCCCTTTATGGCTTCCCGCACGGCGTTGCCATGGAGACGTCCAGCTCCTCGATATATCGCGGTGACATGTCCATCGATCTGCCGCTGTCGTCATCTATACCCCGTCGTCACACGTTGTCACCTCTCTACACCATGTCCTCTATACCCCGTTGTCACCTCTCTACACCCTGTCCTCTATAGCCCGTTGTCACCTCTCTACACCATGTCCTCTATACCCCGTTGTCACCTCTCTACACCCTGTCCTCTATAGCCCGTTGTCACCTCTCTACACCCTGTCCTCTATACTCCGTTGTCACCTCTCTACACCCTGTCCTCTACACCCCGTTGTCACCTCTCTACACCATGTCCTCTATACCCCGTTGTCACCTATCTACACCCTGTCCTCTATAGCCCGTTGTCACCTCTCTACACCCTGTCCTCTATACTCCGTTGTCACCTCTCTACACCCTGTCCTCTATACCCCGTTGTCACCTCTCTACACCATGTCCTCTATACCCCGTTGTCACCTCTCTACACCCTGTCCTCTATAGCCCGTTGTCACCTCTCTACACCCTGTCCTCTATACCCCGTTGTCACCTCTCTACACCCTGTCCTCTATACCCCGTTGTCACCTCTCTACACCCTGTCCTCTACACCCCGTTGTCACCTCTCTACACCCTGTCCTCTATACCCCGTTGTCACCTCTCTACACCCTGTCCTCTATACCCCGTTGTCACCTCTCTACACCCTGTCCTCTACACCCCGTTGTCACCTCTCTACACCCTGTCCTCTATACCCCGTTGTCACACGTCGTCGCCTCTCTACACCCTGTCCTCTATACCCCGTTGTCACCTCTCTACACCCTGTCCTCTATACCCCGTCGTCACACGTTGTCACCTCTCTACACTCTGTCCTCTATACTCCGTTGTCACCTCTCTACACCCTGTCCTCTATACCCCGTCGTCACACGTCGTCACCTCTCTACACCCTGTCCTCTATAGCCCGTTGTCACCTCTCTACACCCTGTCCTCTATAGCCCGTCGTCACACGTTGTCACCTCTCTACACTCTGTCCTCTATACCCCGTCGTCACACGTTGTCACCTCTCTACACTCTGTCCTCTATACCCCGTTGTCACCTCTCTACACCCTGTTCTCTATACCCCGTTGTCACCTCTCTACACCCTGTCCTCTATACCCCGTTGTCACCTCTCTACACCCTGTTCTCTATACTCCGTTGTCACCTCTCTACACCCTGTCCTCTATAGCCCGTCGTCACCTCTCTACACCCTGTTCTCTATACCCCGTTGTCACCTCTCTACACCCTGTTCTCTATACTCCGTTGTCACCTCTCTACACCCTGTCCTCTATAGCCCGTCGTCACCTCTCTACACCCTGTCCTCTATAGCCCGTCGTCACCTCTCTACACCCTGTTCTCTATACCCCGTTGTCACCTCTCTACACCCTGTCCTCTATACCCCGTTGTCACCTCTCTACACCCTGTCCTCTATAGCCCGTCGTCACCTCTCTACACCCTGTCCTCTATAGCCCGTCGTCACACGTTGTCACCTCTCTACACTCTGTCCTCTATGCCCCGTTGTCACCTCTCTACACCCTGTCCTCTACACCCCGTTGTCACATCTCTCTACACCCTGTCCTCTATACCCCGTTGTCACCTCTCTACACCCTGTCCTCTATAGCCCGTCGTCACACGTTGTCACCTCTCTACACTCTGTCCTCTATGCCCCGTTGTCACCTCTCTACACCCTGTCCTCTATACCCCGTCGTCACCTCTCTACACCCTGTCCTCTATACCCCGTTGTCACCTCTCTACACCCTGTCCTCTATACCCCGTTGTCACCTCTCTACACCCTGTCCTCTATACCCCGTTGTCACCTCTCTACACCCTGTCCTCTATACCCCGTCGTCACCTCTCTACACTCTGTCCTCTATACCCCGTCGTCACCTCTCTACACTCTGTCCTCTATAGCCCGTCGTCACCTCTCTACACCCTGTCCTCTATACCCCGTCGTCACCTCTCTACACCCTGTCCTCTATACCCCGTCGTCACCTCTCTACACTCTGTCCTCTATACCCCGTTGTCACCTCTCTACACCCTGTCCTCTATACCCCGTCGTCACCTCTCTACACCCTGTCCTCTATACCCCGTCGTCACACGTTGTCACCTCTCTACACCCTGTCCTCTATACCCCGTCGTCACCTCTCTACACCCTGTCCTCTATACCCCGTCGTCACCTCTCTACACCCTGTCCTCTATACCCCGTCGTCACCTCTCTACACCCTGTCCTCTATACCCCGTTGTCACCTCTCTACACCCTGTCCTCTATACCCCGTTGTCACCTCTCTACACCCTGTCCTCTATAGCCCGTCGTCACACGTTGTCACCTCTCTACACTCTGTCCTCTATGCCCCGTTGTCACCTCTCTACACCCTGTCCTCTATACCCCGTCGTCACCTCTCTACACCCTGTCCTCTATACCCCGTTGTCACCTCTCTACACCCTGTCCTCTATACCCCGTTGTCACCTCTCTACACCCTGTCCTCTATACCCCGTTGTCACCTCTCTACACCCTGTCCTCTATACCCCGTTGTCACCTCTCTACACCCTGTCCTCTATACCCCGTCGTCACCTCTCTACACTCTGTCCTCTATAGCCCGTCGTCACCTCTCTACACCCTGTCCTCTATACCCCGTCGTCACCTCTCTACACCCTGTCCTCTATACCCCGTCGTCACCTCTCTACACTCTGTCCTCTATACCCCGTTGTCACCTCTCTACACTCTGTCCTCTATACCCCGTCGTCACCTCTCTACACCCTGTCCTCTATACCCCGTCGTCACACGTTGTCACCTCTCTACACCCTGTCCTCTATACCCCGTCGTCACCTCTCTACACCCTGTCCTCTATACCCCGTCGTCACCTCTCTACACCCTGTCCTCTATACCCCGTCGTCACCTCTCTACACCCTGTCCTCTATACCCCGTTGTCACCTCTCTACACCCTGTCCTCTATACCCCGTTGTCACCTCTCTACACCCTGTCCTCTATACCCCGTCGTCACCTCTCTACACCCTGTCCTCTATACCCCGTCGTCACCTCTCTACACCCTGTTCTCTATACCCCGTTGTCACCTCTCTACACCCTGTCCTCTATACCCCGTCGTCACACGTTGTCACCTCTCTACACCCTGTCCTCTATACCCCGTCGTCACCTCTCTACACCCTGTCCTCTATACCCCGTCGTCACCTCTCTACACTCTGTCCTCTATACCCCGTCGTCACCTCTCTACACCCTGTCCTCTATACCCCGTCGTCACACGTTGTCACCTCTCTACACCCTGTCCTCTATACCCCGTCGTCACCTCTCTACACCCTGTTCTCTATACCCCGTTGTCACCTCTCTACACCCTGTCCTCTATACCCCGTCGTCACACGTTGTCACCTCTCTACACTCTGTCCTCTATACCCCGTCGTCACCTCTCTACACTCTGTCCTCTATAGCCCGTCGTCACCTCTCTACACCCTGTCCTCTATACCCCGTCGTCACCTCTCTACACCCTGTCCTCTATACCCCGTCGTCACCTCTCTACACTCTGTCCTCTATACCCCGTTGTCACCTCTCTACACCCTGTCCTCTATACCCCGTCGTCACCTCTCTACACCCTGTCCTCTATACCCCGTCGTCACACGTTGTCACCTCTCTACACCCTGTCCTCTATACCCCGTCGTCACCTCTCTACACCCTGTCCTCTATACCCCGTCGTCACCTCTCTACACCCTGTCCTCTATACCCCGTCGTCACCTCTCTACACCCTGTCCTCTATACCCCGTTGTCACCTCTCTACACCCTGTCCTCTATACCCCGTTGTCACCTCTCTACACCCTGTCCTCTATAGCCCGTCGTCACACGTTGTCACCTCTCTACACTCTGTCCTCTATGCCCCGTTGTCACCTCTCTACACCCTGTCCTCTATACCCCGTCGTCACCTCTCTACACCCTGTCCTCTATACCCCGTTGTCACCTCTCTACACCCTGTCCTCTATACCCCGTTGTCACCTCTCTACACCCTGTCCTCTATACCCCGTTGTCACCTCTCTACACCCTGTCCTCTATACCCCGTTGTCACCTCTCTACACCCTGTCCTCTATACCCCGTCGTCACCTCTCTACACTCTGTCCTCTATAGCCCGTCGTCACCTCTCTACACCCTGTCCTCTATACCCCGTCGTCACCTCTCTACACCCTGTCCTCTATACCCCGTCGTCACCTCTCTACACTCTGTCCTCTATACCCCGTTGTCACCTCTCTACACTCTGTCCTCTATACCCCGTCGTCACCTCTCTACACCCTGTCCTCTATACCCCGTCGTCACACGTTGTCACCTCTCTACACCCTGTCCTCTATACCCCGTCGTCACCTCTCTACACCCTGTCCTCTATACCCCGTCGTCACCTCTCTACACCCTGTCCTCTATACCCCGTCGTCACCTCTCTACACCCTGTCCTCTATACCCCGTTGTCACCTCTCTACACCCTGTCCTCTATACCCCGTTGTCACCTCTCTACACCCTGTCCTCTATACCCCGTCGTCACCTCTCTACACCCTGTCCTCTATACCCCGTCGTCACCTCTCTACACCCTGTTCTCTATACCCCGTTGTCACCTCTCTACACCCTGTCCTCTATACCCCGTCGTCACACGTTGTCACCTCTCTACACCCTGTCCTCTATACCCCGTCGTCACCTCTCTACACCCTGTCCTCTATACCCCGTCGTCACCTCTCTACACTCTGTCCTCTATACCCCGTCGTCACCTCTCTACACCCTGTCCTCTATACCCCGTCGTCACACGTTGTCACCTCTCTACACCCTGTCCTCTATACCCCGTCGTCACCTCTCTACACCCTGTCCTCTATACCCCGTCGTCACCTCTCTACACCCTGTCCTCTATACCCCGTTGTCACCTCTCTACACCCTGTCCTCTATACCCCGTTGTCACCTCTCTACACTCTGTCCTCTATACCCCGTCGTCACCTCTCTACACCCTGTCCTCTATACCCCGTCGTCACCTCTCTACACCCTGTCCTCTATACCCCGTCGTCACCTCTCTACACTCTGTCCTCTATACCCCGTTGTCACCTCTCTACACCCTGTCCTCTATACCCCGTCGTCACCTCTCTACACCCTGTCCTCTATACCCCGTTGTCACCTCTCTACACCCTGTCCTCTATACCCCGTTGTCACCTCTCTACACCCTGTCCTCTATAGCCCGTTGTCACCTCTCTACACCCTGTCCTCTATACCCCGTTGTCACCTCTCTACACCCTGTCCTCTATACCCCGTTGTCACCTCTCTACACCCTGTCCTCTATACCCCGTTGTCACCTCTCTACACCCTGTCCTCTATACCCCGTTGTCACCTCTCTACACCCTGTCCTCTATACCCCGTCGTCACCTCTCTACACCCTGTCCTCTATACCCCGTTGTCACCTCTCTACACCCTGTCCTCTATACCCCGTTGTCACCTCTCTACACCCTGTCCTCTATACCCCGTCGTCACCTCTCTACACCCTGTCCTCTATACCCCGTCGTCACCTCTCTACACCCTGTCCTCTATACCCCGTCGTCACACGCTTTCACCCTCCCGTCACACGTTGTCACTCCTCTCTACACTTTACAAAAGCGTTATTATTCTGAAATAAAAAGGTGGTCATTGATGGATTCGATCTCGTGTACTAAACCTGAAAGTTTATACCACTTCACCATCAGCGCGCATAATCAATTATCTAGGTATATTCTCTAAAATATAATATATATTGTAATCAAATAAGACATTTACTATTTTTAGTTCTTCAAATAGTACGGATGTTGTATATATATAGCTTCAGTTTCAACCACTCTCTTGGTGTCACACATACAGAGCTATAGTGAGAAACGGGTTCTCTAAATTCAGGGAATTGGGTCACAATCCTCCAGTTCAATCATCAGTTTTGTTCCAATCTCTTGACAAATCTTTCAATCTCTGGGAATTGGGAGGCCTCCATCGCACTTTCAAAAAGTATTTGTTTATTCTTTTCTTGATAGATAGAAATCAAAGCTATTCTCAATTTTCTCACGTTTTTCTAAGTCGTACTTTCATGTTAGCATCTCCTATTTCATTATTTTTGTATCAAATACATAGAAGAACTTTCAAAATTCTAAAGTATCATAGACGCGTTTGATTCCTTTTAAAAATAAACAATATATACTGCCCTTACTGCAATGGAAAAAATAATGGGAGGGCCTGGCTCATCAGTGATGAACCCTCCCAGCGGTAACGCCAGTTTAATCTACCATACCGATGTTATATTTCATTTTTCGATCTTCCTTTTATAGTTATATTATTTTTAGACTCTTGGAATGGGTATTTTAGATGAAATATGGACAAAAGCTTTGAGGACAGTAGAATTACATACAATTATAAATATATAATATGCTTCGAGTCTTTTTTTTTTCTAAGGAGACAGAGGCCTTTTTGTTCAAACTTGGTTATCTCATGTGTCTTCAATAAAGGTCACTGTAATATCTTTCATAGTTATTGTCTGAATCCGATATATAAACTAAAAGATACAACTTCTTAAGTTTTGTTCATGAGTATACTTCATATTAAAAAACTATAAACATGTTTTTCTTTCTATAAAGTAATATATTTTGGGTTTTACTTTCATTTTACCGTATTCCATATTAGCTTAAAACACATATATAAGATATTTGCAACATGTTTTTCCTTCTATAATATCCCCTGTATAGGGTTAATCTCAATGTAGCTTGTTCTACACTCATGAAAAAAACTAAAGAAAGTGGAAAATATTTGATGCGCCCGTCTATTTTTTTTTCTAAGGACATAAAGGCAATTTTGTTCAAACTTGGTTATCTTGTATGTCTTCAATTTCAGTGTTATTATCTGAATCCCGATATACATGATAAAAGGTATAACTTCTTAAGCCTAATTCAAAAGTGCTTATTTTTCAAAATACTATATAACGATTTTTTTTTTGAAATTATACAAATTATCTAGCTTCGTCTGGGTGATGCGGAGTTAATGAAATGTGCAATTAGCCTTATAACGGTTTAATTTGCATATTCTAGGCATGACTGTATGACATTAACTCTTTCAGATGTAACTCAATAATACGCTAAAATATCATCTAAATAGTTCAAATATTGTGAAAAGGTAGGCTGACCAAAGGAAATATGCAAATTGCCCCGTTATATTTGCATATATAACTATATTGAATATAACAATGACTCCTTACAGAGTTATATTTGGTATTAAATTTCATTGAAATAAGTCGAATATTGTGGAAATGTATGCAGTAAAACAGACAAAACAAACTTTTTTATATTGTTATTTATAGGAATAAAGGTAATATAATTATTTTTCAAAAAAATGCTATTTCTGGATGAAATGTATATATACAGTAGAACCTCCCTGTAAAGGCCACTAATTGCAAACCCAAAGTGTCCTTTAGGGAGAGGTGTCCTCTTACCGGAGAGTTGCTAAATTGTAAAAATAGTAATTTTGCAAATGAAAACTGTCCTTTGTAGAGAGGTGTCCGCTAACGGGGTGTATGCTAAAGGGAGGTTCTACTGTATATATATACATATTAAGAAAAGGGCATCTCCTTATCGTGCAACTGAAAGTTGCTGATGTCTGGCGCCATCTATCGGAATAAATATCAACTATTCTCGTTGATTTTTAATTATTCCAGAATTGGCCAAATACCCATTCTTGATTAATCAAGAAAAGCTAACCACGGACGCGTTTCGGGCTGTTGGCCCTCATCAGCGTGGTGCAAGCTGTACCTCAACGACCAAAAAAAAAAAAAAGAAAAAAAGGTCATTGACCAATTCTGGAATAATTAAAAATCAACGAGAATAGTTGATATTTATTCCGATAGATGGCGCCAGCCATCAGCAACTTTCAGTTGCACGATAAGGAGAAGCCCTTTTCTTAATTTATGCACCTTATCCCAGTACAATGTTACATTTGTACTATTTTTTCATATATACATATATTATGTGATTAAATTAACAAAAGTATAGATAGAATGTATAATAGTTTATAAAATGTCTCGAATAGGCCTAGCAGAAATAGTACAGTTTTTCTAAGCTGCTTACAAAGATATTTAAGCGACATTGCTAAGTCTTATATAAAAGGTTTTAAAGATTTACCCATTGTTCAGTTTAAAATACCAAACAATTCATCTTTGAGAATTTGAATATCAATTTAAATGTCTTTATGTTGCAGTAAATTGGGAGAAATAAATGTAAACATAAAAATATATTCGAAACTAATATATACACTTAGGATTCTTTTAAAAATTAAACAATATCTACTGCCCTTACTGCAATAGAAAAATTAATGAGAGGGCCTGGCTCATCAATGGTAAACCCTCCCAGCGGTTTCGCCAGTTTATTCTACCATACTCATCCTCGTATATTTATATTTGCTTAATCTAATTGATGCCGAGGATTATAATTCTAATAATTAGGGAGATTAAATTCATAGATAAAATTCACAATCTTAATAGGGTTGTGGAATATAGGTCCTGTTTTGAGGCTCCAATACATTCCAAGATGTCTGGTGAGGCCTCTTTGGTCTTGTAAATGGTCCATTGTGGGAATGACTTTTAGTCCTAAGTCTCCATGATGGGTAAAAAGAGCAGCTGATTGGCTACCCAGAGAATACCACCTGCAGGTGAACTTGCCCTCAGAATCTCTATGTAAAAAACAACACCAAATTGAATCCTCCCAGTGGTTTCACCATTTTAATCTACCATACCTCTGTTATATTGAATTCGTTTATAATAATAATTTTTATCCGTTCATTTATGTTCTACTGTAGAAAGACAAGAGACACCCGAAGACTTGAGATTACGTTAATAAAATAAAAAAGAAACTCACATATCTCCAGAAACCTCTTTAATTATTTAGAAAAGGAGAAAACCCGAAGATCTTAAAAATGAATTTATAACATCATTTTTTGAAAATATAATTTATCACAATTTAAAACTATAGAAACTTACGAAGGAATTTCTAGAATATATAATAACCTTATATTTTACAATTCCCACAATTTCTACAACGATCAATACACGAGGAAAGAAAAAAATTGATAAAAAGTAAATAAAAAACATAATAACCCAGTTATAAGTATCAAATTACCAACTATATATATAGGGAAAAATAAAAGTTGGATAGTTTTCTCCCAAGTAATTCTGGATGAAGGCAATTGGTTGAAATATCTGGGAGACAAAAAAAAAAAACTTTATAAAATTTCTAAATAAAACGTTCGGCACCCCTGTGATTGATGGATGAGCGCCCCCATAAATATCTAAACCAATAAAATGAATTAATTGGTTACCCTGGTAAAATATTGGTTTGTCAGCTGGATAACATTTTTCATCTACAAGTTGACAGGTGATATCACAATTTCATTGGTCGGAGAACTGACCAATAGGAGATCACTAAATCCTTTTTTAAATTTCTTTAATCAAACACACACAGATGTCATAACTTTATTAACAAATTGACTTGTTAGCTTTACTGATACATATTACACTTGTATAACGTATAGTAAATAAATAAAATATTCTTTTTGACTATTATTCCTGTGGTACAGGCCTTGATAATCATGTTGGGTAGAAGTAGACGACTGCTTTTACTGTAAGTGCACCACATCTCTACACATGTGAAAAGCAGAGACAGAGCTATACATTTGTATAACGTATAGTAAATAAATAAAATATTATTTTTGACCATAGTACACGTGGTTACATGCTATGATAATCATGGTGGGTAGAAGTTGGTGACTGCTTTTACTGTAAGTCCAAACGTGTCTACACATGTGAAAAGTAGCTCGACTTTTGCATTTACAAATGTGCCAGAGTCCCGTTTGAAATAATAATATGAACACTCTAACAACAAGTTTTATAAATCGGATACAACAGAACGCCATCTATCGGTAAAAATATATACTATTCAGAGCGCATATATGTTTATACGTATTTCTACTATCTCTTCAAAGTTCGTTTGAAAACATTTACCAAGAAATTCTCTAGAGTGAAAGTTATAGAAGCAAAACAGTTCAATAATATATTATAACAGTATGGTAGATTAAACTGACGAAACTGATGGGAGGGTTTACTACTGATGAGCCAGGCCCTCCAAATATTTTTTTATGAGTACAATAAGAGGAGAGTAGACTTTTTTCGCCAAATTTAATGAAATAACTTAAACTAACGTTTTGTTGACTTATATTCTACTAGTCGACGCTCTGCCATCTACAAATGTAGTCGGATATGTCTTTTTGTTTTAATAAACATTTATAGAATCTTCAGTTGCACAATAAGAAGATGCCTTTTTCTTAATTTATGTACCTTATCCCAGTACGATATCACATTTGTTCTATTTTTTCACATTGTGTCGCGGTCTCACACAATTCTGTCCTTAACTACCCGTTTCATGATATTTTCAGGATGCCTGAATGATATATTTTGGTCGTTGAGGTACAGCTTGCACCACGCTGATGAGGACCAACAGCCCGAAACGCTTCCGTGGTTAGCTTTTCTTGATTAATCAAGAATGGATATTTGGCCAATTCTGGAATAATCAACGATAATAGTTGATATTTATTCCGATAGATGGCGCAAGCCATCAGCAACTTTCAGTTGCACGATAAGGAGATGCCTTTTTTCTTAATATATAGAATCGTCTATTTCAAAAATCTTCAACCACTTGATAAACAAAATTGATATTTAATTTGAGAGGAAACAATTTTCTTATAAAATACATCATTCTGATCAATTTCAATCTATCTTATATAGGTTAAGTGAAAAAGATGAATTTGTGCATCAAGAAAGAAAAAAGCTGATTTGAGACTTTTCGCTCAAAAAAGAAGAAATTCAGGGCACTAATGAGCTTAATCAAGCTGATTAGGGGTGGGTAGTTAATGTTTCAACGTCTTCCATTATTTGAGACTACTTCACGCCTCGTTCCCATCTATTATGGAGCTGGCAAACTTTCTCTCAACTTTATAATGCATGTGGCATTTCAACATTGAAATGTTCCTTTTTATCTCTTATACCAACATATATAGAGAATATGTGCATATTCATTCTATATTATTATAAAACTGAATCTATCCATATATATTAGATTAAAAAAAGGCATATATTGGATTTAATAAAAGATTTATTTGGCTGAACGCCAAACCTTTATCAAGGCATTACATTTTTGTATAAACAAACTCAGTGTAGCGTTCAGTGGAGAGATGTCCGCTAGCGGGGTGTCCACTAAAGGGAGATTATACTGTATTGACATAATAAAAATATTAAAGTATTAATTTATATATTTAGGTAAACATTTAGATTTACTTAGAAAAATTGCAGGGACTCTTACTAGTAAATTATAAAGCTGGACAACACGTGAAGTAAGATAAGTTTCTTTCAATAAACGAAATGCAAGCTTTCGGGCAAAAGCCCTTCGACAGGCAAAAATATAACTATATTAAGAAAAATAACAATTTATATATGTTAATCTTAAAAGAAGACCATTTTTTGAAAAATAAATAATAAATCTGCAGTCTCGTAGTTTCAGACTGCAGATTTATTATTTATTTTTCAAAAAATGGTCTTCTTTTAAGATTAACATATATAAATTGTTATTTTTCTTAATATAGTTATATTTTTGCCTGTCGAAGGGCTTTTGCCCGAAAGCTTGCATTTCGTTTATTAAAAGAAACTTATCTTACTTCACGTGTTGTCCAGCTTTATATAGATTTACACCTCTTTTGACTAATATACTTTTGTATGTTTCACTATGCTTCATTAGAATTGTTACACGAAGAAAGAATACAAATACCAATAATCATATTTAGTAAATGCCTGGTGTATAATGAGGGAATTATTGATTAAATTGTCATGTAATATGGAAATATAGTGAAGGGGAAATCAGTATTCAGAGTCGTCGCCCATGGCTGCAATAGCAGCTATAGTCCTGTTGGACATTTTGTAGACCACAGGTTGGATGGTAGATGTAAGTACAGTAGTACATGTGGCTTCTACTCTGCGTCATTGTCTATCAATTTGCAGGGCAACAGTAAAGCGCTCTCTGTATAATGGAAGATGTGGACAGTATGGACAGAATGTGGTCGTGCATTATCTAATTGAGTGAACATAATGTAGAGAGGGAAAATATTACCCAGTGACATATATCGGAAGGAGCACATAGCTATCTGGCTATCTAACTTCTCTTTAAAGTTAGAAAAAGACAATTAGAATAATTTAAATGACATCGTGTCATTACATGCAAAAGTGTACAGTCTGTATTATTTTAAAAAGATAATGATATATATATTATATAAAAATATTATTTTATTTAAAATTATATATCATAGATTCAAATATTCTGTTAAATCGACCGCCAGAGGTCACGCTTTGCATATAAAAACTCGTTGTTGTTTTATCCCGATGGCCGGCTCAAAACTTTTGTACATTATGTAAATAATATTTTGTTTTTCCTTATTCTACTCGCCTTAAGCCAGGCATTACTTTTATCAAATTGTTTTCTATATATATTCCATGGGTTCAAATAAAGCAATATCTGATCAAGACTATTTTTATCGTTATTCTTTTAAGAATTTTAACCACGACTGCATTAACATAATCCTCAACATGATCTAAATTCAAGCAGAAAATCTCTTTTCTTTTTTATTTATATAATATATATATATGCATTGCACTATGTATATTGAATATGGCGCCTCAGCCACCGCTGCAGAGTTTGTTGGAGAATCGCCAGCGGTAGGATGAGAAAGGATTTGAAGAAATTCTAAGGTCATGGGCAAATCAGAAATGTAACAGCGGCGGTCCAATCTACAAGCTTTGTGAACTAGAACGACCGTGCTGTGTATTCAATGTCAACCCGTACCTTCAATCCAGGCGATGGATCTTAAGACTATGACATTTGCAAACAGCCATTTGTTGTTCCCCCACGATGTCTATATATACGGATACGGGCATCATGTGCTGATGCAGGATAGAAATTCGTCAGATAGGACGACCCTCCTTTGTCCGTGTTTATCGTTCAACGCTACCACCGAACACGATTCTGCCTCTTCTAAATAGTGATTTTCAAGAGAAGCAAATGTAACAAATGAAGACAGTAAGATTCGAATGTTTCTTTTCACAAATAAATCAAACTTCTACTATCCTTACTGCGATGAAAAAAAATATTGGGAGGGATTGTCTCATTAGTGATGAACCCTTTCAGCGGTTTCGCCAATATAATCTACTAGACCGTTTATTTAGAGTTCTAATATTGTATTGGTTCATCCTGCTTTTATATGCTACACTGAAAAGTGGAATCTTAGAATGCCAACATGTCGTCATGTTAGCAGTTCATAGTGCTGCAGACGTCCTCACACTGTTCTTGATGACATTTCTCGTTGTGAAAATGACACAAGTTCCTGACTCACTGTACGTCATGTGGCTGTAAGATCTCACAGAGCCATGTGAACAAGATGTCTGTCCTCTCGGGCTGTAGTGACCGTTGGATGATCTTACATGACGTTATGTCAATAACAATCCTGGATCCATAGGTCCCATATTTCTATGATAATCATGGAATCTCGACCAACAGCGGTAGGATAAACCGTAGTCCCAATAAGCTACGATTCCACGACGATCAAATTCCAAAATGTGCTGGTATAGGTTCCTTTCATTTACACGAGGCAAAACAATACATTTTAACAAACAACTGAAATATAAATGCTATTTCTATGAGAACTATCAACTTTACGATCAGATGCGATCATTGCGGTCAGACTGGTATTATTCTCTCCTACCTGTTTTGCATATTGGAGTTGGAATTATATTCATTTGCATATATTTTAACCTAATATAGCTTTGAGAGCTATAAACTTTACAATCAGATGCGATCATTGCTGTCAGACTGGTATTATTCTCTCCTACCTGCTTTGCATATTGGAGTTGGAATTATATTAATTTGCATATATCTAAACATGTTATAGAGCTTTCATCCAAATTATAATTTGACATTTTAATTTCCATATATAAACATTAAGAAACAGTATATTAAATATATTTATATATGTAAAATCGAAAAAGACATATCCTGACCACGCTGACATGAGGTTTTTAGATAGCAGAGCGCCATCTAGTGGAACAGAAATCAACTAAACGTTTATTTAGCTTGTTTCCTGATTAGTTGATTTCTGTTCCACTAGATGACGCTCAATTCAACTAAAAAAAGATCATGTGAGCGTGGTCAGGATATATCTTTTTTATTTTAATACTAAAACCTGAACTTTTTTATTATTTTATTTTTATATTCTCATATTAATATATTTATTTATTACATATAATACTTATATTTTGAAAAAAAATAACTTACGTTTATTAATACATAGAGATAGAATTCGGAGTGACAAAACAGGTTTTCAGAAATTTGAATTTTTCAGAACCATGTTTTATATATTTATATAATGAAAAATAATCATATTTTATACCAAATATAAGTATAAAATTAAATAATGTAAATAAATACATTTATTTCAACACACAAAACGCGATATCCCGGCTAGGGATAATTGCGTCGATTAGCATTTTTAAGCAGAAACAGTTATAAACATATTATACAAGAAAAAGTAATCAAAAATAAAAAAGAGAAACAATAATATATATTAGAAACCTGAACCTTTCAGGTCCGAAAGATAATCATAAATATATTTACAAAAATCGTTAAATCTATGATAATTCTCTCTGCTATTTACAAATTGATATAGATCTACAACATTATTTATTGTCTGTTGTCTAGCGGTGAAGAAGAGTGGACATTCCAGCAGTAGGTGTCTTGAGTCCTGGAATTCGTTGCCACAATAACTATATAAATATATAAAACCTGAATTTATTATATTCAATAAGATTAAAGATGGCTTCTTTTGACCATGAATACCATAAATTACACTAAAAAGAAAAGAAATCAGAGAAATTATTTTAGAAAATTGTTGAGATCATAAATGATTAATATAATTATACCAATAATATCATAATAAATACTATAACTAGTAATTTTCAATATATTCCTAATAACAAATATCAAAAATATATCTCCATATATTTAACACGAGTTCAAAAAGTGGATTTTAAACTTGTCATAAAACAAGCCAAAAGAAATAGCGACAAAGGCGTCTGCTAAAGAATGGGATGAATGTAAAGTAAATTGGATCATAATAAAAAGAGATAGGATGACACTTGTGTAGTTTATGGGGCCACGTAGTATAAATCATACTACCCCAAATCCCTCCCATAAAAACTATGACCCCATGGTATTTGATTTAGCCGGGCCATGCGTTCAACTTTATGTTTACAATTACACTTTTCTTTTACTGCGTTTTCTTATTTTTATGGGAGTCTCTCCTTTATTCTCACACGTTTGTCTCTTTTACTTTGTAATTATTTTCTATCTATTTTGCAAAAAAAAAAAGAAAGAGAACTTTCAATTTATTTGCATATAATATATATTTGAATAAATATATATATGCATTTTTGAAATTAGAGAAATCTATATGAATATCTTTGATTGAAAAGGTATATGTTGGATCAATAAATAATTTATTTACCAATATTTCAGTTGGCTGAACGTCAACCTGTTTCAAGGTACAACAACGTACTTATGTAAATACCTTATTGACGTTATTTGGCGTTGAGTTTGTTGTTTACATTAAAAAGTTGTACCTTGGAAATGGTTGGTATTCAGCCAACTGAAATATTAGGAAATAAATTATATTTTGATCCAATATATACCTTTGTAATTATATATATATCATTATCAAAAACAAGCTACAAATTTGTTGAAAACCTGTAAACTATTTTAGACTCAAAGGGCTTCTAGTTCTTGAAGGGTTGTACGGACTATACTGTTGTACAGACTGAAATACCTGGTGTTATTCGAATAGCAACTAAACAAAGCATTCAAAATGACAAAGTGCAAATCTCAAATACCTCTCATTACAGTCACTTCGAATACTTAAAAAAATCAATGACAGCAGAACTATATCTACTCACAAATACTCCTCTGGTAATTAAAATTATTTTTGCGAAACTGAAACTTCTATGGGTGCTCTTTCCAGAAAATCGATCAAAGCGCTGGAAGACTGACTGTCCTTTAACTTGTGATCAATCTAATATCAGAATACAATATAACGCGGCTGATGATTGTAAAACGAAAATTAAAATTATACCGCGAATGTTTCTTTTAAAAATCGAAATTTATTTTCAAAGAGAAATAACGACATTTCTAACTTTGAGGATGAGGTATGGAAAGGTGAAACATGAAGAGTAATGGAGAACGGAAAAATAAAAAGTGTCCAGGGGCGGGAATCGAACCCACACCCTTCTGCTTACCGGGCAGGTGCCTTGTCCACTCGGCTACCCTGGACGTATTTTTCCGTTCATAACTTATATTTAAAGTAACATTTAAAATACAATATAACGCGGCTGATGATTGTAAAACGAAAATTAAAATTATACCGCGAATGTTTCTTTTAAAAATCGAAATTTATTTTCAAAGAGAAATAACGACATTTCTAACTTTGAGGATGAGGTATGGAAAGGTGAAACATGAAGAGTAATGGAGAACGGAAAAATAAAAAGTGTCCAGGGGCGGGAATCGAACCCACACCCTTCTGCTTACCGGGCAGGTGCCTTGTCCACTCGGCTACCCTGGACGTATTTTTCCGTTCATAACTTATATTTAAAGTAACATTTAAAATACAATATAACGCGGCTGATGATTGTAAAACGAAAATTAAAATTATACCGCGAATGTTTCTTTTAAAAATCGAAATTTATTTTCAAAGAGAAATAACGACATTTCTAACTTTGAGGATGAGGTATGGAAAGGTGAAACATGAAGAGTAATGGAGAACGGAAAAATAAAAAGTGTCCAGGGGCGGGAATCGAACCCACACCCTTCTGCTTACCGGGCAGGTGCCTTGTCCACTCGGCTACCCTGGACGTATTTTTCCGTTCATAACTTATATTTAAAGTAACATTTAAAATACAATATAACGCGGCTGATGATTGTAAAACGAAAATTAAAATTATACCGCGAATGTTTTTTTAAAAATCGAAATTTATTTTCAAAGATAAATAACGACATTTCTAACTTTGAGGATGAGGTATGGAAAGGTGAAACATGAAGAGTAATGGAGAACGGAAAGTTATCCTCAAAGTTAGAAATGTCGTTATTTCTCTTTGAAAATAAATTTCGATTTTTAAAAGAAACATTCGCGGTATAATTTTAATTTTCGTTTTACAATCATCAGAAGCGTTATATTGTATTTTAAATGTTACTTTAAATATAAGTTATGAACGGAAAAATACGTCCAGGGTAGCCGAGTGGACAAGGCACCTGCCCGGTAAGCAGAAGGGTGTGGGTTCGATTCCCGCCCCTGGACACTTTTTATTTTTCCGTTCTCCATTACTCTTCATGTTTCACCTTTCCATACCTCATCCTCAAAGTTAGAAATGTCGTTATTTCTCTTTGAAAATAAATTTCGATTTTTAAAAGAAACATTCGCGGTATAATTTTAATTTTCGTTTTACAATCATCAGCCGCGTTATATTGTATTTTAAATGTTACTTTAAATATAAGTTATGAACGGAAAAATACGTCCAGGGTAGCCGAGTGGACAAGGCACCTGCCCGGTAAGCAGAAGGGTGTGGGTTCGATTCCCGCCCCTGGACACTTTTTATTTTTCCGTTCTCCATTACTCTTCATGTTTCACCTTTCCATACCTCATCCTCAAAGTTAGAAATGTCGTTATTTCTCTTTGAAAATAAATTTCGATTTTTAAAAGAAACATTCGCGGTATAATTTTAATTTTCGTTTTACAATCATCAGCCGCGTTATATTGTATTTTAAATGTTACTTTAAATATAAGTTATGAACGGAAAAATACGTCCAGGGTAGCCGAGTGGACAAGGCACCTGCCCGGTAAACAGAAGGGTGTGGGTTCGATTCCCGCCCCTGGACACTTTTTATTTTTCCGTTCTCCATTACTCTTCATGTTTCACCTTTCCATACCTCATCCTCAAAGTTAGAAATGTCGTTATTTCTCTTTGAAAATAAATTTCGATTTTTAAAAGAAACATTCGCGGTATAATTTTAATTTTCGTTTTACAATCATCAGCCGCGTTATATTGTATTTTAAATGTTACTTTAAATATAAGTTATGAACGGAAAAATACGTCCAGGGTAGCCGAGTGGACAAGGCACCTGCCCGGTAAGCAGAAGGGTGTGGGTTCGATTCCCGCCCCTGGACACTTTTTATTTTTCCGTTCTCCATTACTCTTCATGTTTCACCTTTCCATACCTCATCCTCAAAGTTAGAAATGTCGTTATTTCTCTTTGAAAATAAATTTCGATTTTTAAAAGAAACATTCGCGGTATAATTTTAATTTTCGTTTTACAATCATCAGCCGCGTTATATTGTATTTTAAATGTTACTTTAAATATAAGTTATGAACGGAAAAATACGTCCAGGGTAGCCGAGTGGACAAGGCACCTGCCCGGTAAACAGAAGGGTGTGGGTTCGATTCCCGCCCCTGGACACTTTTTATTTTTCCGTTCTCCATTACTCTTCATGTTTCACCTTTCCATACCTCATCCTCAAAGTTAGAAATGTCGTTATTTCTCTTTGAAAATAAATTTCGATTTTTAAAAGAAACATTCGCGGTATAATTTTAATTTTCGTTTTACAATCATCAGCCGCGTTATATTGTATTTTAAATGTTACTTTAAATATAAGTTATGAACGGAAAAATACGTCCAGGGTAGCCGAGTGGACAAGGCACCTGCCCGGTAAGCAGAAGGGTGTGGGTTCGATTCCCGCCCCTGGACACTTTTTATTTTTCCGTTCTCCATTACTCTTCATGTTTCACCTTTCCATACCTCATCCTCAAAGTTAGAAATGTCGTTATTTCTCTTTGAAAATAAATTTCGATTTTTAAAAGAAACATTCGCGGTATAATTTTAATTTTCGTTTTAATATCAGAATACAAGATGAAATCATCCATACAATATTTGGTTGCTTTTACTTGGAGATACAAAGAGGAGAACTCTTGGGTGATTTATCCTTGTCTCAATCCGATAGTCAACAAATATATAACTGGATGAATGCAATGACGTTTGATCAAGGTCTTTGGTTTATATAAATTCTACAAGACCGCAGGCACCGTTCGGAAGAAATTAATAGAATCGCCGAATGCCGTGGTCCATTTGGATGAGGAAAGCGATGACTAAAATGCGGCTGATTCCACACTAGCCTGTCCAGTGATACGCTAACCTTGACGTATGCACGGTGGAATCTTTGGCCACTGGACATGTGTCGGACCTGGAGGCTGTTGTTGGGTTCTGTGCTGCCTGAAATATAGGAGCTCCATCTATGCTTCCTTCCTGTGATGAAGCTGTATAAGACCGGTTGTCTTAATAAAGCTGTGTGTGTGCATGATTACCATAACTTAGTCTACTCTATCGCTGATAACTATAAACATATTTTTTTCAATTATTTCTTATATATTTAAAATATTTATAATTAAACCTCTATATATAGAGAGAGAAGTATTAGGTAAATTTTGAATAAATTTGGCAGTTCATAAGACAAATGATACCTCAGATTAAAAAGTTTGCTTTTTCATTCCTCAGCCATATTCATGTAAAATGTAACAGTACAGGTGTGTACAGTGTAGTGATGAACAATAATAGAAAATTCGAGAAACAAGCAACCAACATTGTTGCTCCGAGAGCTGGAAGAAACCTCAATAAGATAGTGGATTTTCTTAAGTTGTCCATAAATATTTGTCCAATTTTCCTGATTGTTAAATTGTATAAATATCTCTATTGTTATATATAGTGAATTGTTGGAATAATCAATTTCAACATTCTACTCTTCTTTTATTTGTTTTTGACCAGTTGACCGCCATGTATATAAATTATTTCTACCATTGTCGTAGTGGAGTATGTAAAGCAAGCTGCTTTAACTTTATGTAAAATTAGAGCATAACTTAATAAAACTTTCTATCTTTAAAGACAATTTCCCGGCATTCTCCTTCCTATTTTTTCAACATAAATATATAATGACTATGAAAATACGAAGCTATAATAGACGCGTATGATTCTTTTAAAAATCAAACAATTTTCTACTGCTCTTACTACAATGAAAAAAATTAATGGGAGGGCCTTGCTCATCAAGGGTGAACTCTCCAAGCAATTTCGCAAGTTTAATCCCACTTAGAGGGTTCACCACTGATGAGCCAGGCCCTCCCATTAATTTTTTTCGTCGCAGTAAAGGCAGTAGAAAATTGTTTAATTTTGAAAAGAATCATACACGTCTATAATAGTTTCGAATTTTGATAACAGATGGCGCACTAATGTATCATAATATATAATTACTATATACAAAAATGGAAAATTTCTTACGTGTTTCTATTTTTGTGTTATTTCCCCCAAAAAAAAAGAAAACAAAATGATGATGAACAAGCCTAACAACCATCATCACAACCTTCAGTGCCAGATCACAAACGAGGCCAAATCGAATAACGTATATTTTATTATTTTTATCCCTAACTGCTTTATATATGTTTATATATATATTTATTATATATAATTCGAATATATTTCTTGTTTATTTTCTATTAAAAATAATATATTACAAAATATAGAATAAAATACAATTATTAAACTATATTTTATATATGTATGTAATATTTTATATTCTATATTATCTATATATATATATATTTTTTTTTTCAAATATAAAATACGCCGTGATTTTTAAACAAATAAATATATTTAATTAAAAAGGCATATATTGGATCAAAATATCATTTATTTTACCAATATTTCAGTTGGCTGAACGCCAACCTTTATCAAGGTATTATAACATTTAAAGTTAATACTATAATAACTTTAAAATGTTATAATACCTTGATAAAGGTTGGCGTTCAGCCAACTGAAATAATGGTAAAATAAATGATTTTTTGATCCAATATATGCCTTTTTAATTAAAGATTTATCTATGGATTACTCTATTTTCAAAATAAATACATATAAATATAATTCTTAATTTTAAACATATACTATTATTTAAGTATGAATAAAGAGAGTTTTATTTGAACTTATATTATCTGTGAAAAAAAAGGAATATCAATAAAAAATATCAAGAAAGAAAAAAAAATGTTTTGATTTTTTTAATAAAAGTTATTTTTTAATTTTTAAATAACCATTTGTATATAGATTTATACTATTTTCATTTATTATTTTCTTGTTTTATAAAATTTCTGTAACGTAAAATATGTTTATTATTATATTTTATACCGAAATTTTCTTTAACTCTTCACTCAACACACTAATAACATTCCTAACGTAATTATTTTCTCAAACAATATATCAATAATTATAAAAAGACATCTCCTTATCGTTCCAATTGAAAGTTGCTGATGGCTTGCGCCATCTATCGGAATAAATATCAACTATTCTCGTTGATTTTCAATTATTCCAGAATTGGCCAAATACCCATTATTGATTAATGAAAAATGTGATTCTGGCAAATTCTGGAATAATTAAAAATCAACAAATAGTTGATATTTATTCCGATAGATGGCGCAAGCCATCAGCATCTTTCAAGTGGAACGATAAGGAGATGTCTTTTTTTCTTAATTTATCCACCTTATCTCAGTACAATTTGAGACTTGTACTATTTTTTCACAATATGTTAATACCATAACCAATAATAATAAAAGAAATATAAGAAAAAAAGGCTTATTATATATAATTTAATATTAATTTATATTCAAACCTGCATTTTCGTATAAGTAATATTATAAAGCTAATAGATCAAATACCTTTATTATTATTCTATGGTAGTCCATCTATATAATTTTATAAATATTAAAGAATAATAACCATAAAATCAAAAAATCTTTAATTATATTTGACTTTTAATCTCTTCTATATTTGTTTTCCCATTATTTCTTAAGAGATTAACTTAACTCTAGTTTTTTTAAATCCTCGTAGAGTTATTTTTATAATGCAAATATTTCTTTGAGACAACATTTTTAAATTATCGTTTGCTAATAAAATACTAATATGTATATATTCGTCTGTTTTTATATAACTAATGATGATAAATATGTATTTTCAGCAATAAATTTTGTTTATTTTATATATGTAATTATTTTCTTGATCATTTATGCAAATTTTTATAAATGGATATTTTTCCTGGGGGATATTGTGATATATAAAAGTAAATGTGGTCTCTCTCCCGTCAAAATAGATTCTAAAAACTAGGCGCCATCTTTCAACCGTCTTCGTAAATTATCGGCTTCATGAACTGACAAAGGCCATTGGCCCGAAATCACGGTCTCCAGATTGGCGCTTCCCAGTTTACCAAAACTGGTGTTATGGCTTTGTCACCAACCCGAGTCAACTAGTTTGCGGAGAGAGTCAAAATATGGCAACTAGGTTTTGGTGTCTATTTTGACGTGAGAGGAGACCTTTATTTTTATACAATTATTCATATATAAGAAAATATTGAACATCAATTGCGCGTCATTTTCTTTTATTACTCTTTTAAAATGAAACATATTTTTAATCTCTCTGTAATATAATGTACGTTAAATATATAATTTATATTTTATATCTATATTTATAAATACAGTTGAACCTGTCTATAGCGCCCACTCTTGGGACTCACCAAAATAGGGTGCTATAGAGAGGGGGTGCTATAGACAGGTTGCTTAATATTGATGTAAATCGCATTGTATTATTTAAAATTGGGCGCTATAGAGAGGAAGGCGCTATTTAAAGGGGGCGCTATAGACAGGTTTATCTGTATAATATATAATAATGTAATATGTTTTTTTCGATATCATTTAATTATATGGTATAACCGCAGTACATCTAAGAGAAGTAGGCATTTATTATTTTAAAAAGAAAAACATACGCGATAAAAAAAGTTTATAATTTTTAAATAATAGGATAAATACAGTTTATATCGAATGGAATAAAACTAAAAGAAGTCGTTAGAAAGTTTTGTATTTAATAAAAAAGCCACAAAATTGTAGAAGAAAGAGTTATGAAGAACTAAAGACAAATGTCTTCTGCAACTCGACCCGTCGTCTGCTACGCAATGCCGGTCTTTTGGTCGTTTAATTCCTTCCATCGTCTGATTGGATATAGACCGCATCTTTCTTCCTAACGTTGATATTTCTTTATATATATATATTTAAATTTACATATTTATTTATTTTGAAAATAGAGCAATCCAAAAATAAATATTTAATTAAAAAGGCATATATTGTATCAAAAAATCATTTATTTTACCAATATTTTAGTTATATGTTAAATATGTTATAATACCTTGATAAAGGTTGGCGTTCAGCCAACTCAAATATTGGTAAAATAAATGATATTTTGATCCAATATATGCCTTTTTAATTAAATATTTATAGTTAATTTACATTTCTAAATACACTATATATTTTAATTTATTACAATCAACAAAAATATATTTTAGAATTTGGAATAAAATACGAATATATAAATGATTAGAATAATATTCATGAGATAGTGATATGAGAATAAACACGATAAACCATTTTTGGTTGTATATACAACATATATATATTGTTCTGAAAATAGAGAAGTCCATATTTAAATATTTAGATAATAAAAAGGCAAATATTGGATTCAATAAATATTTGTATTCAATCAAATATATATCCCTTTTATTAGCTATATATATGTCATAATTTGTATATAATTGTATGCCCCCCGACCCACTATGCATGTACAATGTATGATGTTCAAAGATTTAATAAAGAATAAGGTAACTGGAGGAAAGAAAGTAGCAACAAGACATAGGAAGCAGGCTAAAAGCGGGCACAAGTATAAATAACTTGTACAGTCAATACTTCCTGGCAAGGCCGGACGTGTCTGGTGACCGCAAAAGTTATAAAAGTAGAGAGACGCCCAATATTTCCGGACAGGACCGGACGTATTTGATAACCGCGGAAGTAATAAGAGTCGAGCACACCCAATACTTCCTGACAAGATCAGCGGTATCTTCCACCAAAGAAAGCCGCCGGTCCAATTAGGAAGCAATAACTAAGTAGGTCAACCAATAGAAAAACGGGCACGTTCCATCCTTCGACCAATGGGAAGGAAGACGACTCGTGGTGTAAAATCGAGAAGCAAGAATAGTCAGTAACGTTTTCGCTCGCATAGGAACAACACCTAGAGTAGCGACTTGGCTCCCACCGAGTTCAGATCAGTTGTGCTTTGGCTACCATCGGAACAACACCTAGAGTTGCTCCTTCGCTCCCAACAAGGTAACATCTGCTCTGGACCTCTCTCCCTCCGCTCAGCCCATAGCTAAGTCAATCACCGCCATGTGATCAGATAATTAACAATCAAAATCGCTCCGCTCTTCTCAAGCTTTCTTTCCTCCAACCCAGTTGCCTTTTATTTTCAAACCTCATCACGTGTCCTGATTATTCCTAACTGTATGCTTCAACTTCCACTCAAACGACTGCGTTTCACCCAATCCTCACCATTCAAATCGAACAACAAGAAATTCCGCAACGATATTGTCACATATATTAATTTATTAATAGAGGTAACATATTTCATCTTTATTTAGTTAACAAAATATATGTGGGGCTTCTCTATTAATAAAATAATCTATTTACTAAATCTGAGAAATATGATGAATTTAAGAATTATAATTAAATAGGTATTTTGATATATAATCTGATTATATAATATTATATTTCAAATAAATAACCTATAGTATAATTTTTAATTTCGATAACACAACTATTCCGTTTTCCTACATTTTTTATCAGACTGCAGAAAATATCAAATCAATAAACTAAAAAGCAGAAAATTATAAAGCATTATGCATCATTGCATATTCCCTTCAATCAGTATCCATATCAGTATCAAACTATCTACAATATTTCTCCAAATTTAGGCAATATGATTAGAAACCCATTAACAAAGAATCAATCCAATACTCCATTCAATAGAAAAGAAGCCATATATTCCATATCATGTAATAACTGTAGTTCTAAATATGTAGGGGGGACTGGGAGAAAAGTCCATAATAGAATAGCTGAACATAATAGGAATATTAACAATAGAGAGTGACCCAAGATCTTTAATAGTTCAACACATAAAAGAAACAGGCCATACTTATCTCAACCCATAGTGTATTATGACAATATATCCATAGTAAATACTAAAGACTTTTAATAGAATCTATGATAACCAAACAGTAAAAAGCCTAAACAGATGCATAGAAATATGAAAAACATATGAAACAATATGGACAAATACTATCCCAAAGATGTAGGCAGTCTTCTATATATTCCACAATAGTTCACGAATTTATAAAATTTAATTTGAAATATCGAGATATCGTTCAACCAACACGTATATTTTCAAAAATTGTTTATGACACTCAAAGAATGTAATATATTTTCCTACCCTTGCAATATCATAAATATTTAAAATATGTAAATAATCTATATATATATAAATGAATGTATGTGTGTGTGTGTGTGTGTGTGTGGTCTGTTTGTCCTTTATGCCTGACCAAACCACTCATTGGAACGCCATGAAACTTTGGGAAGTTATTTAGTATAGTACTGGGAAGGTTTCTAGCAAATAAAATTTTTGAAATAACCTTTCGCTTCAAAATAATCAAGATAAATATTCTAATTTATCTGTTATAATTCAACAATCTGCTCTAAATATTATCATGATGATACGATGATTTTGTAATGTAGAAAATTAGGAAAGACAAAATTCAGGATGACACGGCAATTTATTTGAGACAAGAATAATGATACAATTCCAAGGCAAGATACTATTCCTTTAACTTCCAATTACCGAGGGAACCAATTAATATTGATTTTTTTCAACTTATCGAGTATTTTTCAAGGGACCGGGAAAAAAAGGTTCACTTTATCGAGAGATTCGTTAGACAAACCTTTACTCGGGTAAAACCCGGGCGAAGCCGGGTACGTCCGCTAGTTTATATATAAAAATAGTATTTATCATCAATTTATTAACATGATACTCCTGTTGAAGGACTGACAAGCCCGAAAGCTTGAAAATAAAAGTTGAACAAGAAACTTAGCCTTAAATGCTTTATTTATTTTATAATATATAATATTATATTTCAAATAAATAACATATATTACAATTTTTAATTTTGATAACACACTGTTTTTTGGGGGGTCGGTGGAAGGCTGGTTAAACCGTTTGGTTTTCGACCACTACGACCCGGGTTCGATTCCTGCATTGGACACTTTTTTCTGTTAAAAAAAAGCTCCAATGGCCCCTGATTCTTACTAAATTCCAACCCCATCAGCGAGTGCAAATAAACAAACGGGGCCCTGGCACATTTTTAAGTGCAAAGTCGAACTGCTTTTCACATGTGTAGACATGTGGTGCGCTTACAGTAAAAGCAGTCGTTAACTACCCACCATGATTATCATGGCTTTGAGATAAGAAAGAAGAAGACTATTTCGTTTAAATAAGATTTTAATATTTAAATTTACATTTAATATTTTGATTATATGAGAAAGTGTATCGATAATTTTAACAAAAAAATGGAAAGTTTTAAATATAATTGATTCACAAAAGTTCACATATATTTAGATTGTAATTTAAATGTTAAAGTTATAAATGGAACCATTTTAGAAAAGGAATTGACTTACTAATCATTATTGAATGCTCATTATCTATATTTTCTTTTTCTTTATTTAAAAATCTTCAAATGACTTCAGGAAATTTTTATTTTTAAAATTAGGAATCAATGAGTATTTAATATATTTTTGAAATTTTATTTTATTATTACAGAAGCACGAAGTCTATCAGACTATTGTGCTATATTAGAACTATTTGCATATATAGGTTTTTTACTTTTAATTAGACATTTTAAATTTATATTTAGATATTTTTCATTTTAATTTAGACTCTTTTATTTTTATTTAGACATTTTCAATTTTAATTTAGACACTTTTTATTTTAATTTAGACATTTTTCATTTTAATTTAGACACACAGAAAAGTCGATGTGTCTAAAAATTAAAATGAAAAATGTCTAAATTAAAATGAAAAGTGTCTAAATTAAAATTGAAAATGTCTAAATAAAAATGAAAAAGTCTAAATTAAAATGAAAAATGTCTAGATATAAATTAAAATTGTCTAATTAAAAGTTAAAAACCTATATATCTTTAATTATTTACACGATGAATTAGTAGTAATTTATAAATATGTGTACAAATAGCTCTAAACTTGCCAAAGTTTTCATAAGATTGAGTATAAACAGAAAGATGGCATTATGTCAAAGTAAGCAAGTACAATTTGGTTAGTCAGAAATAGTTTGAATTATGTATGAATATCTCTATATATGTCAGAAGAAACAATAAAATACACAATTATAAATTTATGAATTTATATTGTCATTTAGGTAAAATATAATATAGATAATGTGTATTTATTTCTTTGTTTGATTTTGTAAAATATTTTTATTGATCATGCACATTATACTGGCTATATAAGATATTATAATGTATTAGCGAGCCATCTGTTATGAAAATTCGAAACTATTATAGACGCGTATGATTATTTTTAAAAATTAATCAATTTCTACTTTCATTGCAGTAAGGGCAGTAGAAATATTTTAATTTTTAAAAAGAATCATACGCGCCTATAATAGTTTAGAATTTTCATATTTATGTTTTCAAATTATTAAACATATTATAATGATATTTGTTTTTGAAATATATTCAAAATTTTATTTATATTTTGTTTGAAATTGTAAATTCGAATATCAAAACATCAGGTTATAGTTATTCAACTATTACTATTTTAATCTAAACTCGTAAAAAAGCTAAAAGAAATGAAAAGTCGCTGGTCGTCTGTTTTATTAAAGAAAACAGAGGCAATTTTGTTCACACTTGGTTATCTCGTATGTCTTCAATAAAGTTCACTATGTATAAAATATCTTTCAGATTTATAGTCTGAATACCGATATACATGTTAAAAGGTACAACATCCTTAAAATTTGTTAATTATTTTATTTAGATTCAAAATTGAAAACAGCCACATTAAGTATTTAACGAACATTTTCATTATTGAATATTTACCAAATAATTCAGCCAAATGTTAATCTTTTAATTCTAATAGATTCCCTCTCACACAATATAAAAGTAATTTAATTTAAAAACAATTTATTATTTTAAAAAGGACAACAAACGAGACTATTTAAAAACTACCATTAAAGTTATTTCAACCATTTTAAATTAAAGGGACATTTTAAGTGCAGACGACGATATAACAAACAAAGAAATGAGCTCGACGAACCGCTTCTAAATCAGGTACAGAATTCAAAACCAATCAAGGCTTGTATTCGCTAAATTACCTTCCCAATTAACCCAACAATCAAGATGGTCAAGATTATGGAATTTGCATCTCTAATTAGATGCCTAGAAAACATCTCCTGCCTCGAATTCCCTAACTACTCACCTTTAGAGAAATTCTTCATTTATTTTAACAAAATATATAAATGTTTTTTAAAATATAGTTACTTTATAAAAGTATATATTTGAATTTAAAAATTAAGTTATAAATAGCCCCCTTTCAGTAAAGGAATTAACTTACCATTCATTATTTAATGCTTCATTATCTATATTTTTCATATTCTTTAAAAATATATATTTAAATAACTTCGTCAAATTTCGTTTAAAATTATGAATCAATTATATATATTGCAATATAATTTCAACTATAAAACTCAAGAATATATATAATATTGAAATATGAACGTTATTTCACGATATTCAATCTATTTAAAAATAATCTGTGAATATCAAATTATATATACTTTATATTCTATTTACATATCCTAGTGACATATAGAAATACGTAAATTGATGTAAAAATTTGATAGAATTTATAATGTAAACTATTATATCCATTTTTTTTTGTAGGGAAAAATTATACTATTTATCATACTTATGGAAAAACGATTTATATTTTATATTCTAGTCAATTATTTTTCATTTTACAATATAACGTTTCATATTTTATTAATATAAAGATACGTTTTTATATTCTGGCTATATCTTTATTTAAAATTTATAATAAAAAGGCATATATATGGATCTTTGAAAATTGTCTTTTTTAGTCATTTCCAATATCTATATACATTTTATATTATTAATATTTAATAAGGAGTATCTTTTTCATCAAAATATAATTTATTATATTATTTTGAAGATTTGGCAATCCATAATTAAAATTATATTTTAAAAAGATGCATATATTGGATTTCTAATTATTTTTATTGTTCCAATATTTCGAGGGGCAACTCGCCTCTCTTTATCGAGGATGTTTGTGTTTTTCACTAGAACATGCGCGCACGCGTACACCACTCTCGTTCTACAAGGCCAATGAAAGAACTGTTTCTTTGACTCAACTATTGCCTTCAGTTTATATACAGCAAATAATTATATTTATATTTAATATTATATATTATTATTTTATCTATGGAAGATATAGAGATTTATATACAACACAGTGTAATTGTAAAAAATTGTGTTTACATATTAATTCTAAATTTAAAAATTTTTAAAAGCAAAATAAATTATTAAATAAAAGGTATATACATAGTTTATATTTACATTATATATATTTGAATTATTAATTGTTAAATAAAGAGAGAATAAAATAATATTTATATCTCCCTATATATAATCTATACTTCTTAAAAATATATTTATATGAAAAAATGAAAGAAAAAATAAAAGATAAAAAGATCAGGTGTTGAAATCAAAAATAAAAATGGCATATCCTGATCAGGAACACGTGTGCTTTACAGAAGGCAGAACGCCATCTGGTGGAACAGAAATCAACTAATCATTGATTTAGCCTGTTCCCTGATATTTGGCCAACCCAATTTCTTGATAAATCAAGAAAAGCCATCCACGATTATATATATATCCTATTTCATATGTTATATGTACATAGGAATGTTTAAAATAGAAATACCATAAACACTAAACCTGATGTAACTTAAAAAAAGCGCCAAATAAATGTAACATCGGAAAAGGGTGGCATTCAGAAAATTTCGTATAACTGGTCGTTGACATTATCCAGGCAACTCAAGGAATATGTAAATATATTGGCCCTTCAGTCCTTGAATCGACAGCTAAGTACGCCCTCTCTGACGTCACCATATAAGCTGAGTCTTTCTGAACCCAAAAGACAAAATATAATAAAGGAGCAGCAGAGAGGAGACATCATCAGAAGGCTGAATAGTCAGGAGTGAGGTGCATTTAGGCCATGCTGTCCGATTGAACAGCTGTTCCAGGATTTCCATATAGTCCGTCTCACCTTCCCGGGTACCACCCCCTAAACCGAGGTAATAACCATGTTCCTATGCTAGTGGATTTCTTTTGTCTTCAGGCTAGTGCGCTGCCACATCCTGGCCCCATGACTGCAAGTTGGAAGAGGAGCATCCTACAATGATATGTTAGCTTTACGTTTTACAATATATATATATATATGTCACAATTTATAAATGTTATCTTATGTATCGACTAGCTCTAACTTGTACAAATTTCCATCTCAACCACTTTTTCTACTGTTTGTAAATCATTTAAATGTGTCCCTTACCTTATTTAAACCCCCTTTCATACTTCCAATATATTGTAAATAATCTAACCTTTTCAATCTGTAGGAAAGGTTTGAACAAAATATAATATAAAATTCAGCCCTCTGACAAAGACAGGAAGTAAGTCGGTTAAATAACCTGGTTGAGAAACAGAGGGTGATGCACAACTAAAATTAAATATTTCTTCCCCATCCAAACTTTGTGTCAGCCATTTTGCTATGATGTATCACCATATGATTGTTCGAGGTCACCAGGTGACCCTCGGGTCAAGGTAAGATGGCTCCCGGTCAGCAGACAGTGCAGAGGTTGATAATAGGACAACAGAAGATGAGCAGGACTCACAATCCAGTCCTGACTTCACGCTAGTGAGTCTTCCCTCTCCGTCAGGACTTTTCGTCAACTTCCCGTCAAACCTTGTGCACACCTCAAATTATCCATGGTTTAAGAACCATCTTAATTTAATCGTTTTTGTTTGGGAGCTTCTTGTTTCCTAAATCCATCGTGCATATTGTCTTCTTTAGCAAAGAAGAAGCCGCTTTGCCATATACCTCAAAAACCGTGCAGAAGGTCCCGATTGACTGTCTAGTTGGGAATTATATATATCTCCCTTATTAGTGAACTTTCGAGATTACGACATATATATATATATATTCAAAATACTATATCTCACTTCTCCACTGACCTGCAATTGTTTCATTGGCTGCAAGGACACACCGATTCAGAAACTACTACATTCTTGAAAGTATTCTATCATTTGTTTTCAAAGTTTGAAGAGAATTGAGAGCTACAAAGGGCGATGTGACGTAAGTTTCCCCAAGGAAACGACATTGTCAACGTTCTGACAGTATCAGGAGGCCAGACTTTATAAGCCGTGTCCAAGCTGCCATCGATGAGAACCCTGGGAAGTCGATGAGGGCACTCACCAGATAGCTAAATGCCATATTTCAGGTTAGTTTTATACTATAATTATATAAATCTCTATGCATGATAAAATTGTGAAAAGGTTTTAAAATTACAAAATATTTTCTCACAATCAGTTTCTTTTTATTAAAAAACGCTAGCTTTCAAGCGATAATCGCACTTATTTATTCTTAATTAATCCCGTTGAAAAGAAGCGATTATCGCTTGAAAGCTAGCGTTTTGTAATAAAAAGAAACTTATTGTGAGAAAATATTTGTAATATTAAAAAATACTATAATTATGTTTTTGACTCCGAGATTGCAACATTTTGGTCTTATATCCAGTAATTCAATAATCAAGAATATTTAAAAATTACTGATTATATAAAATATGTCAAATGAAAACTACACAAATCTTTAAAAAAGGTCAATAATTAATAATTTCGAAGTTATTATGAAATATAATAAAACACAATCTTTATTTTAATATCTATATAATTAAACTATTTTACTCTCCCATCATATATATAAAAAAGAATTTCTAACAAAAAAATTTAATATAACGGATGTTGTCAAATAAAAAAAAATTGTAATTTTCATATTCATAGATGATCCGCCTAACATAGATTTGGCAACACTGCCTAAAATTAGGTCAGACGATATATTTTAATATCCTGCCAAACGAGTAATTATCCCACCCCAATGGCTTCTCCAAGGATTTGTTCGTGGTGGCTTAATATGAAATTGATTAAAATTCCGACTCTGAGGCTCATGGTCAAAAGCAATATTATTAAGATGTCCCCCCTATATAATTTTCCTAGAAATTTGCAATTTTACTAACGAATTTAATATTATAGAATAAAAATAACCGAAATAATTGGATCTATTTTTGTTTAATATATTATGATTGGTATTTATTTTAGATTTATATTTATCTTTGTTTTTATTAAATTTTTATATTTTAAATCTTTTGAAATTTTATGTTATAAACTTTTTACTCTTTTATTTTTTGCAATATAATTAAATTCAATCAAATGTAAATAAAAAAGCGAAATTATTATTTATAAATTAGATATTTATATCAAACTTTCTCTCTTTTTTAACACATTTTAAAAATTCAATTGAAAACTTTAAAATGTTAAATAAGATTTTAAATTTTAAATGGTAACTTTTAAATTTCATGTGAAATTTGGATTAAAACTTTTCGATTTAATTATTACTATATTATTTTTGAATCAAGCACATAAATGAATATTTTGTGCTTTTTATTAAATCTCGATTAATATATATGATTTATTAATTATGATTTTAGTTATAAATTTTACGCTTTTTATATATATATTTTACTTTGATAATGTTTTACAGAAGATTTTAATAGTTGAGTTGACATTTTTGTTCCTTCGTAGCTACCAACTTTGTACATTTATGAAAAGAAATAAAATGTTTCCAATACTGGCCAAACTGAGCAATCAAATTCAATAATGATCTCTAAATATTTACCTATGTTTCAAAGTAGTCATAACACTTTATTAATAAAGCAATAACGCATCATTAACACTCATGGATAAAACTCTAAAAGGTAGAAGGTCTTTGATGTAGCCGGCCGACTGTTTATTTGAAAGAAACAGAGGTAATTTTGTTCAAATTTGGTTATCTCGTTTATTTTCAATACACGCCACTGTAATATCTTTCAGAGTTATTGGCTGAATCCAAATATACATCGTAAAAGGTAAAACTTCCTTAAGTTTTGTTAATGGGTTTATAAGTTTGTACAAATTTGGATTTGTTTTTTGACTTTCTTAGACCTATACGGGTATATCCTTCTATTTAACAAATATATGGTTATCTCTGAGAGCGTAGCCGGTTATAATCAATACAGCACTATACGCAGTACATCCCTGGCAGTTTAATATCAAAATTTGAATCAATATTCAAGGAACATGAAAAATAGTAAATAAGAGAAATTATACTGGGATTAGGTTAATATATTAAAAGAGAAAGAGATCAAGCTGATCACAGTACCATTTCACCTTTGTTCTACCAGGTTTTATCAATATTTCGTTCCCATAATTCATATTTTAATACATATTAAATAATATATAGGATATTTAGCCTAAACCAAGTTCGATAGGCTTAAACTAATCCGTCTTCTGAAGACAAAAGAATTTAAATCCAAAAGACACATTTTTGGTATGGTATGGTGGCTTGGTATGTTTAATGTAGCTTGACGTTCTCACATACTTACCGCCTTAAATATTAATTTCCTTTATTTTATCGGGAAGATTCAAATACCAGGTATTTTGATCGTTGAGGTACAGCTTACACCACGCTGATTATGATCGGCATCCTGGAACGCATACCTGGTTAGTTTTTCTTTACTAATCAATAAATGGTATTTGGACAAATTTGGAAGAATTCACTCTAGAAGGTATGAACAACTTTTGTACGAAAGACTCAGAACAAAACACTATAAAGGAATGACAATACATCCAGATGGTATAGGAACCTACAGGATATGCAACAACTGTCCTGGTGTGGAACTAACACCTACCCATATATTCTCATGCCCAGCAATGGCCGCAGCCTTCCAGAAAATTAACATGAACCCAGAAGAGCAGTAGCTTTACACACCCTAGATAGAGGACATTGCGACTGCTGTGATAGTGATAAATGGAAACATCTGAAGCTCTTCATTGGATACGACAACAACATATGTTATTCTAAACCCTATTACGTTAATTTCAATTATGTGGGTGCGCTCATCAACCGAACCTTTATTTTATTTAATGTTTTATTTATATTGGTAAAAAAAATATATTTAAATAATTCATTTTATATTGGGTTTCTGTTTTGGGAACAAACCTTTGATACAGCCTGGTGTTTTTTAATATAGCTTGGCGTTCTCACACATTTATGGCCTCAAATTTATATTCCTTGAGTTTTTGGAAAGTCTCAAAGATCAGGTTTTTTGATCGTTAAGGTACAGCTTACACCACGATGATTATGCTCGATATCCCGAAACGTCTAACTGGTTAGTTTTTATTGTCTACTCAATAAATGGTATTTGGTCAAATTTAGAATAAATACAATAATGAACAAAATATAAGGAAGTTGTACCTTTTAGCATGTATATGAGATTCAGACAATAACACTGAAAGATATTTGATACACAGTGACTCACGAGATAACTAAGTTTGAACAAACAAAAATCAAGAAATGGGTATTTAAGACCTAGTTTGCGTGAATACGCTGTTCATGTGAAAAAAAAAATTAAAAACGGTCAAGTATTGATATTTAAAAAACAAAATTAGTCATATCCTGACCGCACTCATATAATAATTTTTAAATATAAGCATTAAATAAAAGTTTAACAAATATTTTATTCAAAATTTATATTGTGTCGTTAAATTATGAATTCGAATTTCTTAAGTAATAAATGTTATATATAAAAATAGTATTTAATATAATATAAGGCTAAAGACGTCAAATATATTTTTGTATAAAGAAAAAATATAAAGTATGTTAATCAACCAGAGATATTTAAACTCAGAGATCCCTAAATAACCAATATTATTTTAGAGGTAAAAAACATTTAGTTTAATAAAACATTTGTACAAGCTTTTAACTTTATAGTTCTTTCATATAGGGATTATCTGAATAAAATTATTTGTATTATATACAATTGGAAATAAAAAATAATATATTGTTAAAGATTTATAATAACAATATTTATAAATATATTTATACTTTCAAAAATAATAGATAATCCTTACATAAATATACAATTTTAAAACATAATCAGTATAATTAATTCCTTTTATATATTGTCATTTTTTTATGTAACAGAAGATAATATACACAAATAAAGTTTATAATAACAATTGAAAAATATATATTCAACTTTTTGATAATATAATCATTATATATAAATATAAAATTTTAAAACATATTGAGTATAATTAAAACTTTTTATATATTAGAGAATTTTATTATTTTTTCAATGTTACAGTTGATAATATACAAAGATAAAGATTTTAAAAACAATTTAAATATATTTACCCTTAATAGATAATATAATCATTATATAAATATACAATTTAAAACATATTGGATATAATTAATTCCTTTTTGTTGTGTTTTAACTTTAAAAGCACACAAAAAATATAATAAACTTGAATTTGTTTATTCAAGTATAAAAACCAAAGCTTTACATATAGAACAAATAATAATGAAGAAAAAGAAAGAAACCTTTTAGGAAAAGGCAAAAACAAAACAAAAGTACTGGTCAAAAATAAACATTTAAAATCACAGATTAATATCTTCAACACTTCCCCTTAATCAGATTTCAAATGTTCCTCATACCCAGTAGATATTTGAAGATTCGATTAACTGCTTCCCAGTCATATATTGTTGGTGCTGCAAGTTTTCGAGAAACTTTATTCAGTGCAAAAGTGACATCGGGTCTTGTTAAGCAGCTCAGATGCATCAGACTACCAATCGCTTCACGAAAGGGAACATTTTCTAGAATCTCTGCTTCCCCAGGAACAGTAGAATTATCAGTTGGTGTTCACACTTTATTCGCTTGAGACATATTGAATTTCTCAAGAATTCTTTTTATATATGCCTTTTGATTTATAAAGATTGACCCATCCTGTTGCCGCTCTATCTCAATACCCAAAAGGTAATTTGATGGTTCACTTGTGATCTTAAATGAAAACATTAGTTCATCAAGAAATTCTTTGATTTCCTGTTCATTTGTACCAGCAATGATTCCATCATCAACATATATGGCAATAATGAGTAGTTTATCATTTGTTTTTTCTGAAGAATAAACAGGGGTCAGCTGTACTTTCCTTTAGACATCTTTCTTTCATGAAGTTGACTATTTTCTGATTCCAGCATCTTGGTGACTGTTTGAGTCCATAGAGACTTTTCTTCAATTTCCATACAAGATCTGTTCCATTGTTGAATCCTTCAGGTTGTTTGACATAAATTTGATCTTGTAAGTCTCCATATAGAAAGGCTGTCTTTATGTCAAACTGTACCAATTTTAAGTCTTCATTAGCAGCAAATGCTAAAAGAGTACTTATGGTGTCATGTCTTGCCACAGGACTAAATGTTTTTTCATAATCTATACCCTTCTTTTGTGCAAATCCTTTTGCCACCAGTCTTGACTTATATCTTGTAATCTCTCCTTTAGAATTCAATTTGGTCTTTAATACCCATTTACAATCAATTGGTTTTTGGCCAGGTGGTAATGTTGTGCATTCGTATACATCATTTTCCGTTAAAGAATTCATTTCTTCATTCATTGCTTCTTTCCAAAATTGTGCATTTGGAGAATCCATTGCTTCTTTGTATGTCTTGGGTTCAAGACCTTCTGCAATATTTATTTCAGCATCAATATACCTTTGAGGTTTTGATATATTTGATCGATCTCTTAGATTGTATACGTCTGATGTTTGAACATTGCTTTCAATTTTCTCAATATCTTGAGTATCATTTTGTTCATCAATCTGATTACTTGAAAGTTCCTTATTTCTCTTTTCAATATCAAGGCTAAATGCTGGTATAGTTTCCTTGAATATTACATCCCTACTTGTGACAACTTTGTTTGAGTTCGGTATCCATATTCGATACCCATCCTTGTTACTGCAATAACCAACTAAAATACCTTTTTCGCTTTTGGCATCTAACTTTCTTCTCTTTTCATTAGGCACATGAACAAAACATTCAGTTCCAAATATTCGAAGATGATCAACTGCTGGTTTTTTATCAAACCATAGTTCATAAGGTGTCTTTCCCTCAATATGTGTTGGTCCTGTTCTATTCAAAACATATGTAGCAGTGTTAACTGCCTCTGCCCAAAGCTTTAGGCTCATATTTTTGGCATATATCATTGAACGAGCTGCTTCTATTAAAGTCCTGTTTTCTCTTTTCCCTGAACCATTCTGTTGTGGAGTATATGGCATTGTGATCCTATGATTAATACCATACTTGTTTGTAATTTTTGAGGTTTCTTCATTCACAAACTCCTTTCCTCCATCTGTGAGAATTTCTTTCACTCTATGTCCAGTAGTCTTTGTTTCCAAGAGAAATTTGTTATTTTGCTATTTAAATAATTTTCTAGAAATTTATATCAAACAAAAGATGTCGGCACTTATAAAAGAAAAAAAAGTTTATTTCTCTTCCTTAAGAATATTTACATGCAAGCCAAGCAAAACTAAAATTAAAATTAAAAATGAACGAACAAAATTTACATATCTCTTGATAGAATGAATTTACCTTTTCTTGGTCAAAAAACAATAGAAAAATAAATTAATTAATATTCAATTATTATCTAATATTCAATCACTCATATTTATTTTTTTTTTAAGTTCATCCACATCAACTCCCCCTTTTTTAAGATAGCAATACTCATTAAGGTACATATCTATCCGGTGGTCTCCTCTCTCGTAGTGGATATCTCCGGGAAGGTGTAGATTCAGTCGGTGGTCCAGGTGTAGATTCTGCTACTATTGTAGCAGGAGTCAGGGGACTTGACGTCTGAGGCCTTGGGTAGCTTATTCCTTCTTCTGATGACGAAACATCCTTTCTCTCCATACCTTTCCTCATATAGTTAGTGTGTACTTTCCTTTCTATTCCATCAGTTTCTATCATACAGCTGTTGCTTCCCACTATTCTCTTTACAATCCCAAACATCCATTTCGGTTTTCCTCTTTCCATCCATCTGTATCTTACTCTATCATTTATTTTGTAGCTATTGTTCTGTTTTTTATTTTTCAATCTCCCCACTCTTACTGATTTCTTGCTCAACATGGAAATCTTCGTTCTAATCTCGCGATTTAAAAATATTCCAGCAGGGGATTTTTCCGTTCTAGTCAAAGGACTCAATCTATATGCATATAAAGCCTTAATCAAAGCAAACTCAAGGGGTAATTCTCTTTCCTCCGAAATAATTCTTTTCATAGCTTTTTTTATCTCTCTTACAGACACTTCCGCTAGTCCGTTGCTCTCCGGATGGTAAGCGGGGCTAAACATAGCATGTATGCCATTTCTTTCGAAAAATGTCTTTATTTCATAACTTCTAAACGGGGGCTCATTATCCATTACCGCCACCTCCGGGATACCATATCTCGCTAAACATTCTCTCAAAAAGTCTATGCAGAATCCCGCCGATGTATTTGGAACCATTTGACATTCTATCCAATTAGAATGCGCATCCACCAATATCAAAAAAGTTTTTCCCGCAAAATAGAAATAGTCAAGATGAATTCTCTTCCAAACTTTGTTTGGTGGAGTCCACTCGGTAAATTCCTGTTTTGGCAGCTTTGATGTGTTTTCCATACAAGTGCTACAGCTTTTAGACAGTTTCTCAATTTGCTCATCCATTCCCGGCCAATAGACAGAACTTCTGGCCAGAGTTTTCATTTTATTTACTCCAATATGATTTTCATGGATGATTTTCAAAACATATTCTCTTAAGGAATCGGGGATGATCATTCTATTTCCGAAAAATAGGCAATTTCTTACTATTGTTATCTCGTTTTTAATTCTATTATAAGGTTTTATATCTACCTCTGAGTCAACATCATACTTATCGTACTTGACTAATTTATATAGTTTTCTAAGAGTTGGATCTTCTTGGGTTTTGTACGATACCAAGACGTAATCTAATATCGAATTTTCTATTAATAATATTTCTTCTATTTCCTCTTCCTTCTCCCCTTTCTCAGGATTTGGAAATCTTGAAAGAAAATCCGCAAGAGGTATTTCAGTTCCCTTAGTATATTTAATTTCAAAATTAAAATTTGATATTGAGAGTGACCATCTATGTAATCTATTTGCCACTAAGGCTGGTAAATTATTTTTATCGCCAAAAATGGCTAGTAATGGTTTGTGATCTGTATTAATAATAAATTTTCTTCCGTAAAGGAATTGTTTTATCCTGTTTAAGGTAAAGAATATTGATAACCCTTCTTTTTCTATCTGGGAATATTTCTTTTCTGTGTCATTTAGTGTTCTTGAAACAAAAGTAATTGGTTTCTCAATGCCGTTTACAATATGGGAAATATATCCTCCAATACCATAATTTGATGCATCACAAGTAACATAAAGAGGTAAATCTTGCGAATAATGCGTCAAACAAGTTTTTGTACTAATCAAATTTTTACATTTTTCGAAAGCCTGATCATGTTCTTTTTTCCAATTCCAATTATAACTTTTTTTCAATAGAGAGAATAAAGGATTTGCATGTATGGATAAATTTTTAACGAATTTACTGTAGAATGACAACATGCCCAAGAAAGATTTCAATTCTGAAATGTTACTCGGTTTAGGACATTTTTTTATACTGTCCAATTTATCCTCAAGGGGATAGATTCCATTTTTATTTATTCTATGTCCCAAATAATTGATTTCATCAACAAAAAACAAAGATTTTTCTTTATTAATTGAAAAATTAAAATCAGATAATTTATTCATGACTGTCTCAATATCTGAAATATGCTCATTTACATCAGACGATGCTATAAGAATATCGTCTAAATATATTATTACATTTTTAAGACCGGAAAAAATATTGTCCATAGTTCTTTGGAAAATAGTCGCTCCGGACTTGATACCGAAGGGCAGCCTTTTATATTTACAAAGGCCTTTATGGGTAGAAATAACTGTCAATTTTTGAGATTCCTCGTCTAGAAGTATCTGATGATATGCGCTTGAAAGATCAATTTTGCTAAAGATACTTTTACCAAAAAAAGAATGTAAAACATTATCGATGTTCGGTATCGGATATTTAACATCTTCGATAAATGGATTTAAGGTTCTCTTAAAGTCTGCACAAATTCTAATTTTGCCGTTTTTCTTAGGGACGCATACTAGCGGTGAAGCTATTGGGCTATCCACTATATTTTCAATAATATCATTATTCAATAAAAATAATAGTTCTTCTTCAATTAAATTTCTAATAGCAAAGGGAGCAGGTCTAAATTTATAAAATTTTGGTTCAAAATTATTTTTTACATAAATGTGTACGGAAATATCTTTTATTGGCAAGACTATATCTTCGAAAAGTTTATAATATTAATTAAAAATAAAATTAGTATCAAAATTATTATTTTGTTGGACATTAATTTGTACCATATCAAAATATACTATCCAGTCTTTTCCTATGAGAAATTTATTATTTTCAATATTTGTTACTATTAAGTTTAAATGGCCTATTTTATTTTTATATCTTACTTTTACTTTACATTCTCCAATAGAGGAAATGCCCTTTCCTTGATAATCGGTTAAATAACATTTAGACGGAAATAATTTAACATGTTCAAAATATTTTAAAAATAGATCTTTTGACATAGTTGTTAAAGCCGCACCAGTGTCAATTTCTGCTAAGAATTTTATGTCGAAGACATACAAAATACTCTCAAATTTATTAGTCAGATATTCTATATTATTGATGGACTCACCATTCTTTCCCGAAAATGATTCTCCGTGGGCAGACGCTTCACTAGACACTCCTCTCTTTCTTGGTTGAAAATATCCATTCTTAGATTTTGAATGACAAACAGTCGATATATGTCCCAATTGTTTACAAGAATAGCAGAAAGAATTTCTAAAAAAACATCTGTCCGAATGATGATTCATCTTTCCACAATGCTTGCATTTAGAATGTAATTTGTTTATTTCTTTAGTTTCAGCATAAGACTTCATTTTCAACACATTACAATCTACCGATTCTATTGTGGTAGCAATATTTACTGCCATATTAAAAGTGAGCTCAGGCTCTTGCAGTAATCTTTTCAAAATAACTTGATTAGAAACTCCTGCAATGAATTTATCCCTTAGGTATTCTTCAATATTTAAGCCAAAATTACATTTATTAGCTTGTTTTTTTAAATTTAAGGACATATTCTTCTATTTTTTCGCCATGTTCCTGAATCAATTGGCTGAACTCATATCTTTCAAAAATGATATTTAGCTTAGGTGTAAAATAAGTAAAACACTAACAATTTCTTCGAATTCTAATGCACAAACATCTCTAGGTGAGATCAATTCTTTCAGAATACCATAAGTATTTGGTCCAATAGACATAATAAAAAAAGGAACAATCTTCTTACCTTCAATTTCATTCACAAAAATGTACTGTTTGAATCGTTGAATATAATTTTCAAAAGGTTCTTCTTTCATTACATAAGGTTCGAACGAAAGTCTCGTCGATATTGTTATTTTGCTATTTAAATAATTTTCTAGAAATTTATATCAAACAAAAGATGTCGGCACTTATAAAAGAAAAAAAAGTTTATTTCTCTTCCTTAAGAATATTTACATGCAAGCCAAGCAAAACTAAAATTAAAATTAAAATTGAACGAACAAAATTTACATATCTCTTGATAGAATGAATTTACCTTTTCTTGGTCAAAAAACAATAAAAAAATAAATTAATTAATATTCAATTATTATCTAATATTCAATCACTCATATTTAATTATTTTTTTAAGTTCATCCACATCAAAATTGTTCTAGCTTTTCAATGACTTGTGACTTTTCTTTTAGGAAATACACTGATCGGTATTTTGTAAAATCATCTTTGAAACACACAAAGTATCTCATCCCTCCTTTCGAAACCTCCTGCATAGGGCCACATACATCTACATGAATTAAGTTTCCAGGTTGGGTAGAAGCATATTGTTCTATTGATCCAAAACTCAGTCTATGTTGTTTGCCATAAATGCATGCCTCGCAAGGTTCATTGTCCATGACTGCATCTATTCCTTGTTCTTTAAGCCATTTTTGAACATGCCTTTTATTTTGATGTCCAAATCTTTCATGCCATAGTTGTAGCATATTGACATTTTGGGTTTTGGCTAAATTAACTTCTGCAGCATTTTCAGGTTTGATACTTGTCATTAACATACCATACAAGCCTCCTGGTAGTCTTTTCCCTTCTACAATAACTTCTCCAGTTGTTGTCTTAAAAGGTTTACAACCTTTTTTATCCATTTTCCTTTCAAAACCTTTATCCAATGTGGACTGTAATGACATCACATTACGACTGAAATTGGGAACATACCATACATCAGTTAGGTAGTGAGTTTGCCATTTACCTTTTACACAAGTTTCAATTGTTATAGTTCCACTTCCATAAGCTATCAATTTTTCATTACTTCCAACTTTAACAGTCTGTTGGGTAGGAAAATCCTTATTAGAAGTATAAAAACTTGCATTTCTTGTAATGTGGTTAGTAGCTCCTGAGTCACCAATCCAAATGTCTTCATCTTGTTCAATGAATCTTTCACTGATTAAACTTTCACTTAATTTTGAATTAAGTTTTAATTTAGTTTCATCCTTTTCTTTATCTTTTAGTTTCTTCTTTTTTGCATACCTACAATCTTTGGCCAAGTGTCCTTTTCTATGACAAAAGTAACATTCTCTTGTTTCTCTTGTTTTCTGAAAATTTTCATTACTTTTGTTAACTTTTCCTTTCATATTTTGCTTATTTTCATATGCATTTGCCATTAGTGCTGTCGAACTTGATGCGCTGCATTCATCTCGCTGTTGAATTCTTATTTCGAGTAACCGAAGCCTTTGTGTGAGATTGTCTACAGAACGTTCTTCTTTAGACACTGATTCCCAAACACTTTTAAAATCAAAATATTCATCAGGCAAGGTGTTTATGATTCTGCACATCAGCATGGATTCTGGCAATTTCAAATTTTCTTGTTTAGTAAGTTCATTTTGCATATCATTCCATAAACTTTCTAATTTTGAAATGTGCTTTGAAATATCATCTGTAGGGTCCTTCTTAAAATTAAAGAATTGATTATAGAGCATGTCTAATCTTTGACCAGAGCTTTGCTCATAGACACTTAACAATTTGTCCCACATATCTTTAGCACTTGAGCAGGGAATGATTAGTTGACTCACATCAGGCATCACACTTGTTGTAAATAACAATTGGGATATTGCATCTTCACTTTCCCATTTTACATATGCCTCTTTTTCTTCATTTGTTTCTTGTTTTATTGGCTTTCTATATGTTCCATCAACAACGCCTATTACTTTGTTTATTGTTAAAAGCAATTTTATATTTTTCTTATATTCTGGCCAGTTTATTAATCCTTCCAATTTGGGAATATTCATACCCATTTTAATATTATCCATTCCAGCCATTACAAATATAAATTTTAACGTGATAAACAAAATAGAATTATTTTTAGGCTTACCGTTGCTTCGTTTTTGTTATATTTCGCAGTGAATGCGTGGTTGGGTCCATAACCTGTTGTGTTTTAACTTTAAAAGCACACAAAAAAATATAATAAACTTGAATTTGTTTATTCAAGTATCAAAAACAAAGCTTTACATATATAACAAATAATAATGAAGAAAAAGAAAGAAACATTTTAGGAAAAGGCAAAAACAAAACAAAATTACTGGTCAAAAAGAAACATTTAAAATCACAGATTAATATCTTCAACACTTTTATATTTATTGTCGATTTTTATGGGTTTTTAAAGTATTGTAGATGAAAATATACACAGATAAAGTATATAATAACAATTGAAATATATATATTTAACTTTTAAATATTACATAATCATTATATATAATTATACAATTTAAAAAATATTGAAAATAATTAATTCCTTTTATATTTATTGTCGATTTTTATGGGTTTTTAAAGTATTGTAGATGATAATGTACACAGATAAAGTTTATAATAACAATTGAAATATATATATATTCAACTTTTAAATATTATATAATCATTATATATAAATAAACAATTTTAAAACATATTGAATATAATTTATTCCTTTTATATATTGTCGAATTTTAGTTTTTTTTTTCAAATATTTCAGATGATAATATACAAAATAAATTTGGTGTTAATTCTAAAGTTTGACATAATTATTATGGGGGGAATGAAGTGTATATAACTTTTGGAATTAATTAAAGTTATAATTAAATTATCATATAATTAGGTTATCAGAAGTTTGAATCTCTCTCTATATACCAGAGTTTAGCCTAAACCTAGTTCGATAGGCTTAAGCTAATCCGTCTTCTGGAGACAAAAGAATTTAAACCCAAAAGACAGCTTTAAACACTCATCTTTTGATTAAATTTTATCGTACGTTGATCAAATAAAATTTTAAAATAACTTCTAAAATCTTCCACATTACTACCCAGGTTTTTAAATTAAATTGGTAAATATGTTTTATTTTATTTGATAGATGGGGTGTATTTCATTTTATTGGAATCTTATTTATTTTCTGAGTTAAAATAATATATATATAAATTTTGTTTTCAAATATGATATAATATATTCTATTTTAACATTTTTAAATTCTAAAATAAATGTTTTTTAATATAATTAAAAGCGAGAATAATAAAGAGTAAAAGAAAAATAAAATCATTTAATTGAATTGTATATAAGTTGATAAAATGTATTTAGGAGTAAGTATCCAAAACTGGGATATCTCGTCTGATATGTCAAATAATAAATAAATAAATAAAATAAGTATAAGAAGGAGGTTTATATATTATTATATTTTGTTGTAAGATTTAGGTACTTACAGCTTGTAGGAAGGCATGAGGACGTTGAGGATTATATGTTAATAATCTTTATTATCCATTTAGCAAGAAAGACAAAGTTATGGTAGCGAACAGTTATTGTAATATAGAGAAGAAGGTAAACAAAACAGTTGTGATGATGATAGGTCCAGTGTGGCGCTAGCTGTCGTAGCATTCAGTTATCCAACAAATCCCCGGCATGAATGTGGAGACATCACGAGGTTGTAGCGTAACTTCTCAAATGTCGGCCTTGGTAGCGGCTTGGTCAGAATGTCCGCCTTCATGTCGCCAGTTGGGCAGTAGACCATTTTTATCACTGTCTTCTTCTGAAGATCCTTCAGGTGATGGATCTTGGTTGCGATGTGCTTGGTTCTAGAAGACACTTTTTCGGATGAACATATCTTGAGACATGATTGATTGTCTTGGTGGAAGTAGATTGGAGCTTTCTGTTCCAGTTCGAGATCCTTTAGCAAGTCGAGAAGCCATAACAGTTCTTGTGAGGCTTCAGCTGCGGAGATAAGTTCCGCTTCGGTGGATGAGAGAGATACGCAACCTTGTTTCCCAGTCATCCATGAGATGGGGTTTGAACCCAGTAGGAACAAGTTTCCGCTTAGTGATTTTCTGTCGGTGTTGTCGCTTGCCCATGTGGCATCGCTGTATGCTTCCAGCGTGGGAGGTTTTTGGTTAGATATGCGTAGCTCGAGTTCTTTAGTAGTTTTTAGATATCTTACGATTCTTTTTGCTGCATTCCAGTCACAATTTCTAGGATTCTGGTTTCTGCTGCTAAGTATGCAGACTGGAGCTGCGATATCTGGTCTGGATACTACGCTTAGGTACAATAGTGAGCCTATCAGTTGTTGGTATTGGACGTTGTTTGGTAGATGTTTTTCATCAGATATACCGGGGTATCCGCTTTCCATGGGAGTGAAAGTAGGTTTCGCTTCTTGAAGATTGTACCTTTTAACTAATTCTTGGATTTTACTCTTTTGGCTCAGTAGGAGTTCACCTTCTCTGTTCCTGGAGATTTCTATACCAATGAATTGAGTGGGGTCTCCAAGGTTCTTTATTTCGAATTCTTTTTCGAGAGTTTTTACAGTGTTTTGGATGATTATCTCGGAATCGCTTGCAAGGAGCATGTCATCCACATATAGAATCAAGTAGATGGAATGGTTTTCTTCATTCTTGGTGAATAGGCATGGGTCTACAATGCTCTGTTTGAAGTTATTTTTAATTAGAGTGCTTGCGATTTTTGTGTTCCAAGATCTTCCGGCTTGTTTTAGACCGTAAATTGCCTTCTTTAGTTTGCAGACTTTGTTTGTTTGTTTTGTATGGAGTCCTTCTGGGAGTTCCATGTAGAGTTCTTTATCTAGGTCGCCGTGTAGGAACGCTGTCTTCACATCGAGGTGGATCACTTGCATCCCTTTGTAGACTGATGCAGCTAGGAAGGCTCTAATTGTAGAATGCTTCACAATTGGTGCAAAGGTTTCTTCGTAGTCTCGGCCAAATTTCTGATTGAACCCTTTTGCTACGAGTCTGGCTTTGTACCGCTCTATTTCTCCTTTGGAATTGAGTTTCTGTTTATAGGTCCATTTACATCCTATGATCTTTTTGTCCTTAGGTAGAGGCGTTAGTTCCCATACATTGTTCTTCTCAAGAGAATTTAGTTCTTCGTTCATTGCTTGTAGCCATTTTTCTCTTTCTATTTTTGGTAATTGTAGGACTTCCGAGTAGCTGGTGGGTGTCGGAATGTCTTGAGCTTCAGTTTTGTACAGCATGTAGTCATTTCTTATGGGAGGTATTCCCTTTGTTGGTCTCGTGGATCTTCTTTGTGTGACCACTTGTGTTCCTGTGCTTGTACCGGGTTGAAGGTAATCCTCGGTTTCTGAGTCCTCAAGGTTTTCGGATTGTGTTCCTGGTTCCTGACTTTCCTCTGCATTACCAATATGATTGGAGGAAGTTAGATCTGTACTTAGTACTTGTGGTGAAGTTGTTTTTGTGGAAGCGAGGTGAAACCCATTTTCTTTTTCTATAAATTTTACGGATCTGCTGATTGTGATGTTGTCTGTATCGTGCAGGATTCTGTATCCTTTGCTTCGATCATCGTATCCAAGAAAGATCCCTTCGATAACTTTGCTATCCAACTTGTTTCTTTTTATCTTGGGAATATAGGCGAAGGCTTTACATCCGAATCTTTTTAGATGCTTCAGACTGGGCTTCCTGTTGGTCCATAGTTCAAATGGAGTCTTGTCTGTAGCTTTCGAGGGTATTCGGTTGTGTAGGTAATTAGCTGTGGTAACCGCTTCCGCCCATAGAGACTGTGGGAGTCCTGAGTCAAACAGCATGCATCTTGTCATCTCCATTAGTGATCGATTTTTCCTTTCGGCTACTCCGTTCTGGGCTGGTGAGTAGGGGACTGTTAGCTGATGTTTGATTCCGCTTTGGTTCAGGAAATCTTCGACTTGTCGGTTTACGTACTCACGACCGTTGTCTGTCCGTATGGTTTGGATATTTTTTCCAAATTCCGTGTGTGCTGAGATGACGTAGTCTTTTATTTTTTCATAGGCTTCGTCTTTTCCTTTCAGGAGGTAGATCTTCGTGTATCTGCTGTAGTCATCAGTGAAGGTGATGAAGTATCTCTTACCGCTGAGAGAGTTAGTTGGTAATGGACCGCAGATATCACTGTGGACAAGTTGAAGCGTTTCAGTTGCTCTGTACTCTGTCTTCTTTGGAAATGGGGTTTCGGTGAGTTTTCCTTGAATGCACTGAACGCAGTCTGTGCTGTGCGAACAGTTATTTAGACTTAGTCCTCTTGCTAGGTTCTCATTTCGAATCTTCTTAATTGATTCTATATTTCTGTGTCCTAGTCTGTCGTGCCAGAGCATGAGGCAATTTTTGTTCTTGCAGTGGTTTTGTTTTGCAACATTTGCTTTGAATGTGCGAGTTTGGGGGTTGTCATCCAGGTGGAGTCGGTACATTCCATTGTCAAGTATACCGTTCGCGAGGGCTGTGTTGTCTCTTTCGATGGTACACCAATCTCTGTTGAACGTTACTTTACATCCGTTGGAGGTGGCCGCACTCACTGACAGAAGGTTGTCTGTTAGTTCCGGGATGTAGAGAACTTTTGTGAGAAGTAAGGTGTCAGTCTTTCCTTGGGGTGTGATGACTTTGATTTCTCCTTGTCCTATCCCTTTGACCTGCAGCTTATTGCCATTGGCAACCACAACATTTTGTGTTTGTTCTCTGTTAAGTGCAGTGAAGAAGCTTTCGTCGTACGCCATATGAGATGTGGCTCCAGAGTCGATGAACCAGTTGTGTACACTTGCTTCTCGTTGAGTGCAATTGAGAGCTTTTGGGTTAGGTCCTTTTGTTGTTCTTTGGTTTGTGGGTTGTTCTTGGGTGACACTCGACTGATTTGTGTACTTTGGTACGTTTCCTCTTCTGAAGTTTTCATATTTGTACTCTTTGTTGCTGTTGTTTCGCTTTTGATAGTGCCAACATTCTTCTTTGGAGTGGTTTGGTTTGTGGCAGAAAGAACAGGATTTCTTCTCTTTTTCTCTTCTTTGGCTTGAAGCTCCGTGGAGGCTTTTTAAGGCTTTTGATGCGGTGCTTTCGTCTTTCGAGCTTTCTACTCTGCGTGTGTGTTCATCAAGGAGTTTGTTCTTGGTAAATTCAAGCGTTAGCTCGTCATCAGGCCTTGATTCCAACATCGTGATGAGATTGGAGTAGCTCTTTGGAAGCGAGCAAAGCAGTATAGCCGTGATGTGAGAGTCCCTTAGTGTTTCGCCAATGGTTCGCAGTTTGTCAACAAGTTCCATCATGGTAGTGATGTGCTGCTGCATGTCTTTGTCTTCTTCGAGTTTTAAGCTGTATAGTTTCCTTAGCAAATAAATTTTTCCTGAGAGTGTTTTTCTTTCATAGATATTTTTAAGAGTGTCCCAGGTAGCTTTGGCTGTTAGTAGGTTTTTGACATGCACTATTTGTGAGTCGGCGATGCTTAGATTAATGATAGCTCTAGCTTTTGAGTCTTTCTTTTTCCATTCGATTTTAGGTTCATCTGGAATATTTTCGGTGACAACTTCCCAAAGATCTTCCTTTTGCAAGAGCATTTCAATTTTGAAAGACCATAGTGAGTAGTTATAGCCGTCGAGCTTATCTAGGGTTACATCGTGGCTCGGGAGTGACGCCATTTTTGCTAAGCCTTTTTTCTTTGTCTTAACTCGTTGGTTGAATTTCATGCAATATTCAGTCTCATAATCTAATTGTTGTAAGATTTAGGTACTTACAGCTTGTAGGAAGGCATGAGGACGTTGAGGATTATATGATAATAATCTTTATTATCCATTTAGCAAGAAAGACAAAGTTATTGTAGCGAACAGTTATTGTAATATAGAGAAGAAGGTAAACAAAACAGTTGTGATGATGATAGGTCCAGTGTGGCGCTAGCTGTCGTAGCATTCAGTTATCCAACATATTTGACGTAATTATTCTGAATGTATCAATAATTATTTTAACTGTTTAACGGCAAGATTTAACAACGTAACCAAGTTTATAAATCGGCTTTTACACGTCATGCGCGTCATGTTATGCAGATTTAGATCATGATATTGTTACTTTGGATTAGAATAGACTTATTCTTGTTTTTTTTTTTTTTTGGTCAATGTTCAAATTAAAAATTCTACAACAAAACACGCGGAAAAGCAATTTGGTTAATAATGAAATAAGGGAATTTATTTCTAAAGAAAAATATGATATGATTATAGTTCAAGAACCATATAGTATAAATAATGAAGTAATCTTTAATATGCGTTCAAAAATATATTATGCAAATATACCGGGAGTTCCAATATATACCGCAACAATCGTTACAAACCCTTTCTTATCATGTAAATTAATTAAAGAGTTTTCAAATTCATTTGCAACCACTATATCAGTACAAACTACTAAACGGCAAATTATTCTTTCAAATATTTATATACACCCTAATAAAATGGATACCTGTCATGTTCAATTCCTTGATAAATTAATTAAAAATTTTAACACAAATCCATTGATTTTAGCTGGAGATTTTAACGCTCGAAGTCAGATGTGGTTTGATAATATTATTAATCAAAACGGTAGAAGACTTCAACCTATAATTGATTTTCACAATATGCTCATACATAACAATCGAAACAAAACATGTCGAGGATTAAGTATAATAGACCTTACTATTACTAATAGTCATGCTCATGTACTTGTTAATGGATGGAAAACGTTAAATCTTTCGCAAATCACAGACCATCACGCAATCTCATTCGACATTAGTCTGGAAACAGAAAGTTTATTACATGAAAATAATTCTACATGGTATTTTCAAGAAAAAAGAGCCAATTGGCAAAAATATGAGCAGGCAATCAATGTGTCTAGGATAAATGAGGCAATGATGAAATTAGGTAAAATAGTAAATATAAACGATATAAACTGTGTAGTTTCTCTCATTACTGACATATTGATTGAAGCTGCATATGCATCTCTACGATTAAAACCAAAATATTTAAATAATAATCCATTTAATTGGTGGACGGATGAACTGGAACTTTTTAAAAATCATTTTAAATATGTTCGAAATCTATATTATCGGGGTAAACGGTCTAATAGACAGCTAGTTGATGAAAAAATGTATAAAGAAATACGAAATAAGTATATGAATATTATTGAAAAAACAAGAAATGTTAGCTGGAGGGTATTCCTGGAGGAAGTTGAAAATACATCTCCTTTTGGTAATACTTACAAAACTTTTAAACAAAAAATTTCTCCTAGGTCTTTTGATTTACCAATTCTAGATGTATCTCAAGATGTGCTCGAATCAGAAATGAAAAATCTTTTATCTTCTCTATTTCCGAATGACTGTCAATCTTCTGACACAAACTATCATAAATTAATCAGAGACAAGAGTTATACTTTTTCTCTAATGATAAAATCATTTATTTTGATAATATTCAAATCTGTTCAATAATTAAAAAACTTAAAAATGGCAAGGCTCCAGGAATAGATCATATAAGCAATCAGATGATCAAAACGGCAGTTCATCATATATCTCCTGTGTTAACAAAATTGTTCAACGCTTGTATTGGACTTAATTATTATCCGGAGGCCTGGAGAAAGTCAGCAGTAATGATTATAAAAAAACCTAATAAAGAAAATTATAAAGATCCGAAAGCCTACCGCCCTATAAGCTTGTCTTCTAATTTAGGTAAAATTTTTGAAAGTCTAATTCATATTGAACTTTTAAATCATATTAATAGTAATAATGTTATGCATCCTGCTCAACATGGATTTACACAAGAAAAATCAACAATCTCTGTTTTACAAGAAATAACTAAATTAAGTCTTCTGAAAAGAGAAACAGAAAATACGGCAATAGTAACAGTGGACATCAGCGGAGCTTTCGACAACGCATGGCATCCGGCAATTCTCCAACAATTGGACAAAGCAAATTTTCCAGCGGTACTTATAAAAATAATTAATTCTTACTTTGAAGACCGGAGTGTAGAGTTTAAATATACTAATGTAAAGTGTATAAAAAAGATAAATAAGGGATGTCCCCAGGGTGGTATTATTTCTCCTATTCTTTGGAATATATAACTTAATGATTTCAACTTATCTTTTAACGAAATTTTGCTAGAGTAATTGCTTTCGTGGACGATGTGACATTTGTGGTATGGAGTTCAAACATCTATGATATTCAGTATAATATTACCAAATGTTTAATAAAAATCAAAGCATGGTGTGAAAAGGTAAAACTTTCACTAAGTCCAAACAAAACAGGTATACTCTATCTACATAACTATGAAAATTTGCCCATTAATTTTGATGGAAAAATAATTCAACCATCAGAAACTGTTAAAATTTTGGGAGTTATTTTTAAAAATCATAGACAAAGGAATAAGATTAATTTTGGAACACATGTTGACAATATAATTATGAAAGCTACGAAACTTAAGAATATATTATTCTCATTATGTGCACGTACTTGGGGCATTGATACTCGACGTAGATTGATCTTATATAAAGCTATGATACGCTCTACAATAAGCTATGCATCAAATATTTGGTTTCCTTTTATCACTGCAGCAAAAAGATCCAAGTTGAATTCTATACAATATCAAATTCTTATTAGATGCATTCATGCTTATAGGACTTCATCTTCTTACATCACACATACACTAGCGAAAACCCCTTTACTGTCCGATTATCTTGAATTATTACAAACAAAGTATAATATGACAAATTCTCTCACAGATCGAACACTCAAAAAACCCCTTCAAAAAGAATTAAACAAACTATATCTGGATCAAAAATTTAAGTTTTATCTTTCTCAATCTAATGAACTGTTCAAGAAATTCTTTCCAATTGCTGTCCCAAATTTCATTTCTTCTGATAAATTCACTACTTTATTCTTAACTGGTAAAGGACCCTTCTTAAGTTTCCTATTCAAACTGAATGCTATCAATGATCCAAGATGTGAATGCCGCTTAGATGTTGAATCACCAGAGCATCTTCTTTTATCTTGCCCTCTGACTAATCAAATTGTATGTAGATACTTTGAAACATTACCAAATTCTCTTTGTGTATATACTCTATCTTATGAGAACTTTGTTAAGTTTAGAACTATTTGTACAATAATTTACAAAACAATACTAATCCATCGTGTAAATAATTAATCATATATATATAAATAATACTAGCACAGCACAATAGTCCTTTGGACTTCGTGCTTTTGTAACAATAAATTAAATTAAACACGTCATGCGCTTGTCCAAAAAAAACAACAACTAGGGTTTAAAGAATCAGATATTCTTCAAACAAAAAGAATGAAGAGCATATGTAATATAATATTAATTGTCTGTTTCTTCATTTCTTGTATAAGAGTAGGTTCTGACATATCTACATTCAAGAGATAAAGAACTCTATGTTAGTATAACAAACTATATATAACTTTTATACAATATTATTACTATAACTAAACCATGTTTTACTATTGCTGGTGTTGGATCTCAATAATTACTTCTCTTCTAAAATATAAATCTTCTTCATTGAAGGTACAAAAATAAGGAACATGAATTACTAAATACGAGTATATCGTTTATCTAAGTAAACATTACTAATAAAACAAAATCTCTCTAACCATACATCTCTATTAACTCTTTCCTATATGTATATATATATATATATATATATATATATATATATATATTCCTGACACCACATATTTTAAGTCACAGAATATTACAAGCATAGAATAAAATAATATTTGACTATAACATACAGGAAGGTCTGGCCCCTATAGTGTGTGTTCACAAATATATCTATCATACTCTGTATATACAAGATAAAGTTTATATCATAATAAATTGATATCAATATTTTAATTATGATAGTGAAATTGAATAAAAGGCATCACCAGATCGTGCAACTAAAGGTTTATGATAGTTTGCACTATCTGCCGTAATATATATCATATGCTATAATGTTCTTTCGATTAAATATATAATCTGACTAATCAAATTGTATGCAAATACTTTGAAACATTACTAAATTGTCTTTGTGTATATACTCAATCTCATGAGAACTTTGTTAAGTTTAGAACTATTTGTACAATAATTTACAGAACACTACTAATCCATCGTGTAAATAATTAATCATATATATGTAAATAATACTAGCACATCACAATAGTCCTTTGGACTTCGTGCTTTTTGTAACAATAAATAAATAAAAATAAATATATAAATATGATTTACCAAATTAAGAAATTAATTTTAATTATATATTTTTCTAATGTTATATATACACTTTTGACTATATTCATAACAACAACAACAATTACAGTCCTGCCAAATCCAAACATTCAAAAATAAATTAATTAAACAGAGTATATTATTATAAGGTATATTACATATGCGTTGATTTTTAATTATTATACACGTACACGTGTCGGTCTGTTGGCCCCCCCATCAGCGTGGTGCAAACTATACCTCAACTACCTAAAAATGCTGGTCTTTATGACATCATGAATATATTAAACGGGTATTTAAGGCCAGAACGTTTTTCACATAGTTCTGAAATGAATTAACACCACAAAACCTAAGATTTATATATATATATATATATATATTAATTTTTATTTAAATAGGATGTGTGGTGTATTTATGTTGATTGAAAAGTATAAATATATTTTAGGCTTTATTTATTTAAATGGCTTTTATTATATTACACCGTATTAGATGCAAAATCTAAAATTACAAGTCAACAACAACAGAAGAATGATGATGATAAGTTATATATTGCGATATATACATCATAGAATAATACTCTGTGGATTTAAAATTATTAGAATATAAATATACGACAGGATGTTACATCTATAACTATCAAATTTTATTTAAATAGTTATTGTATAAATTATTTTTTATTTTATTAATCTACAATAAAACATAAATATATTTAGAAATTGAATTACCATCTATCATTACAATTCTGTAATAATAAAATTTGACAATATATATCTTTAGACGCACATTATGAAATATTATCTCTCTGATAAATATTACTGTAATGATAAATATTATCGAATGAAGGGTTTGGTTCATCAGTGGTGAACTCAAAACATATATATTCTGTTGAATTAAGAATGACATTGTTAAATAACTATTACTTGCTGATTGATATAGAGAGTTATTGATAATTTTCTTGATCTTGGAATCCATGAGTATGTGACAGTCGTGGTAATAATAATTGTAATATACCTTATAATAATATTATAATATACTCTGTTTAATTAATTAATTTTTGATTGTTTGGATTTGGCAGCACTGTAATTATGGTTGTTATTAATATATTAAAAAGTGTATGTTTGACATTAGAAAGATATATAATTAAAATTTGTTTATTAATTTAATAAAGCATATTTATTTATTTAATCGAAGAGAGGAACATAACAATAATAAAAATAGTTTAAATCAGAATTAGCTTCAATTGAGCTTAAGGAATATATATATAAAAACAGAATTTGATAAAATACTGCCTGACTTAAGGCGAGTTGAATAAGGAAAACAAGACTTATTTGCATAATTACAAAGGTTTTGAGCCGGCCAACGGGAAAAAACAACAATGAGTTTTATATAAGGAAAATCGCGACATCTTGCGGTGGACTTTTACAGAGTACTTTGATCTGGGAATTATAATTTAAAAATAAATAAAATTTTATATAACATATATATTACTAAAATACGCACCTCTCACTTTAATTGTGCACGAAAACGAGGAGTTGTTCATTCCCCTAGTAAATCACTCTACTAATGATGATAATGAGCCACAACACCTATTTTTACATATTAAGACTAAAACCCAACTTTGAATTCCATAGTTTCTCGGGCTTAGACCTTCATCAGTACAGAGGCAGCTTCAATTACATAACATCCTACGAGAGATTCTATGAAATTGGTCAAATTCAACAAAAAGGTGTTTAAGCTAGTGAAGTAGCAATGACCGATTTTCAGACAAAAATATAACATAAAGTTGTGAGAGGATGATATACATGTACCAAAAGATTCTCACATGTGCGTTATCAAATACACCTATCCCCCGATTTACACGGTACTTGTTTTACACGTTTTCGTTTTTACACGGTTTTCCAAATAAGTTTTATTTTTGTTGTTTTTATCGCACTATACTAAATGCTACTGTGATTGAACACATGCGCTGTGTACACATCTCACGAGGAATCCCGAGCTTATGTGCTGACTACCTATTTTAACCTGTCAATGCATTTTATTTTTATTTCTGTGTACACCTATCCCCCGATTTACACGTTTATCCCAGGAACGTATCTACCGTGTAAATCGAGGGATAGGTGTATTAAAAAGAATATAAATAATAATAATAATATTTTATCTATAAAATACTCCTTCTCAAAGATATTTAAACACACAATCTATAAATTCAGTTTTCTAAAAAAAAGGTGGAAAAACAGAGAATTTACTCTAAATTTTTAAAACCAATATTAAATGCCCTCATTGTCACAACGATCCTCAAACAGTGGAAGATTCAATTAAATTAGATTTTAGTTTGAAAAAAACTGTAAAAATTACAATTTACTTTTCACCCGTATTCTTCCAAATGAAGGTAAAAAAAACGTGTTTCCAGTTTAGACAGAACTCACACCAGAGGTTCGGAACAAATTTGCTTTGGAAACAAATTAAAATAGTAAAAAGTGTTGACAAATCACTTTTAAAACCCTCTAATCTATCTTAATTAATCCACTTTATTGCTAATGGTTGCAAGAAAAAACACAAACCTTCAATTTGGTCTTAATCCCATTCCTCCTTCTTCTTTGAACGATTTCTCTTGAATTCTTAATATTTAAAATACCAATAGGTGGTTTGGTGCAAATTTAGTATATACCGTTAATTATTGATAGCCATGCCTAGAGATTAAATCCTGCATTGAACACTCTTTTTTTGTGAGAAAAAGTTTTAAGGCGTACCGATTCTGTCCAATTTAAACCCTGCAAGTAAGTGCAAGTAACAAAACAAGATTCAGGCATACTTGTAAATGATTGGTCAAACGGCTTTATTCATGTGCAAACACAATTCTAGACAATTTCGGTAAAAGCAATCTTTAACTACCCACCATGTTTGTCATGATGTATACTTGGGATAAATGTAAAAATGGATATCAACAAAATTTCAACTACAGGTATTGTTGACTTTGAATGTCTGTTCCTTGATTTTTGAAAAAGCTTGTAGGACGTTTTTTTTGGACATTTAGGTACAGCCTGCTTCACACTGACGAAGGAAAAAAGTCGGAACATGTATTTATTTGATTTTTCTATTTTTATCAAGAGAATATATATGTATCAAATTAGTATTCTCAAATATAAAGGATAACTTGATTCATCTATTCCAATAAATGGTACAAGCATCAGCAAAGTTTAGCTGTACGTTCAGAGATGTTTTTCATTATATAAACAAAAGGACGCGAGAAAGGAGCACCTATCACTTTTTAAAATGCACATAAACCATATTCTCTTGATCATATTCTCATGAATCTTACATATTTTATAAAAAGAATTATATCACAAAACCAGCTGTTAGGTTTTTATTATTATTATTATTATTATTGTATTTTATTAATTAATTATAATTCATATTCATAGAATATTATTGTTACTTATCATCATTCATTTTGTTTTGTTTTTTCTTTTGTGTTGATAAGTTTCGTTTTTTTTAATGTAATAAATACAATTAAATCGCATTAAATCTTATTGTAATTCTTTTTTTTTGTTTGAAATAAATCGAATTAAATCGAAGTGAGTCAGCTCGTTCTTTCTAGAATAAAGTTCAAAGAAAACGTGCTAACACCAGCTTTTGACATATATGGATAATTTAGGGATATGACCTTCATCAATACATGAACAGCTTCGATATCATGATATCCGATGTAATGATATGGGCCAAACATACTGATGAAGAACTCTCTTTATCGTGCAACTGGAAGAAGTTGCTACAGCTGTCACGGTACAGACAATGTCACTACCACAGATGTCACGGTAGAGACAATGTCACTACCACAGATGTCACGGTACAGACACAATGGCACTACCACAGATGTCACGGTACAGACAATGGCACTACCACAGCTGTCACGGTACAGACAATGTCACTACCACAGGTGTAACGGTACAGACAATGGCACTACCACAGATGTCACGGTACAGACAATGGCACTACCACAGCTGTAACGGTACAGACACAATGGCACTACCACAGATGTAACGGTACAGACAATGGCACTACCACAGCTGTCACGGTACAGACAATGTCACTACCACAGGTGTAACGGTACAGACAATGTCACTACCACAGGTGTAACGGTACAGACAATGGTACTACCACAGATGTCACGGTACAGACAATGGCACTACCACAGCTGTAACGGTACAGACAATGGCACTACCACAGCTGTAACGGTACAGACAATGGCACTACCACAGCTGTAACGGTACAGACACAATGGCACTACCACAGATGTAACGGTACAGACAATGGTACTACCACAGATGTCACGGTACAGACAATGGCACTACCACAGCTATAACGGTACAGACAATGGCACTACCACAGATGTCACGGTACAGACAATGGCACTACCACAGATGTCACGGTACAGACAATGGCACTACCACAGCTGTAACGGTACAGACACAATGGCACTACCACAGATGTAACGGTACAGACAATGGCACTACCACAGATGTCACGGTACAGACAATGGCACTACCACAGCTGTAACGGTACAGACAATGGTACTACCACAGATGTAACGGTACAGACACAATGGCACTACCACAGGTGTAACGGTACAGACACAATGGCACTACCACAGATGCCACGGTACAGACACACACAATGGTACTACCACAGGTGTAAAGGTACAGACAATGTCACTACCACAGGTGTAACGGTACAGACACAATGACACTACCACAGATGTAACGGTACAGACAATGACACTACCACAGCTGTAACGGTACAGACAAGGGCACTACCACAGATGTAACGGTACAGACAATGACACTACCACAGATGTAACAGTACAGACAATAGAACTATCGTGCTTTAAAGGTACAGACAATGGCACTACCATGCTTTAAAGGTACAGACAATGGCACTACCATGCTTTAAAGATACAGACAATGCCACTACCACAGGTGTAACGGTACATACAATGGCACTACCACAGATGTAACGGTACAGACAATGACACTACTACAGATGTAACAGTACAGACAATGGCACTACAATGCTTTAAAGGTACAGACAATGGCACTACCATGCTTTAAAGGTACAGACAAAGGCCCTACCACAGGTGTAACGGTACAGACAATGGCACTACCACAGGTGTGAAGGTACAGACAAAGGCCCTACCACAGATGTAACGGTACAGACAATGGCACTACCACAGGTGTGAAGGTACAGACAATGGAACTACCACAATTATAACGGTACAGACACAATGGCACTACCACAGGTGTAAAGGTACAGACAATGGCACTACCACAGCTGTAACGGTACAGACAATGGCACTACCACAGCTGTAAAGGTACACAGACAAACGTTCTAACAATGTCCCAAGATCCAAGAAACCTCCAGAGTGACCAGATCGATGTGGCTGTGGTGCCCCACCCATCCTGAATTATAAATTCCAAGAGATCAATAAACCTCCACATTTGATACAGCAACTCTGCAGCCACCTGCCCCAACACCTACCTCATTGACTACCCTTGTAATCAACTCACAGTTTATTCCATAAATTCATCATCATTGCCACTTCCATAAATGAATCATAGGTTCGGTGATACCCGAAGTGTTAAAATACTATATAAACAGAAGGAATTATTTTAATAAAGTAATATTCAAATATATTAAACTTCAGAATCAATAGTCCTTCATCATAAAATATTTCTCGAAACACACTTCATCTTGTTACAAATAATATAATAAAACACACACCTAGTGTTTCAAAATCATAATGCAATTGTTAAAGAAATTTAGCTAATATCACAACTTGACTAGCAATATGCAACTTTTCTATTATTATTTAATATTATCTTTTATTCTAATTACAAAAAATATATATATTTTTAATGCTGCACATTCCTAAATTCCAAGTTAAAATATTAGTCAAAATATACTATAAAATATTTATTTAAAAGTTATTATTTTATCTATTAAGGTTAGGTTTAATACAGTGTAAATATGCAAATACAATAGATACTTAATTGCTTACTTTCAACCCCTGATATGCAAATATACACAATTATTATTTAGATGACAAAGCGCCATCTAGTGGAATAAAAATTAAATAAACGTTGATTCAACTTGTTACAAGATATTTGGCAAGCCTAATTTCCTCATAAATCAAGAGAAGTCAACCACGAACACGTTTCGGGCTGTTGGCCCTCGTCAGCGTATTGTAAACTGTACATCAATGACCAAATATTTATCTCGATAGATCTACTGAGATATCAAGAAATAGGCATTTGAGACCAAATTTGCGTAACTACGCTCTTCATGTGAAAAAAATAATAATTTAAAAAATAGAAAAATGCTTGTGTAATCGATCAGAAAATGCCTTTTTTTTTAAATATAAACACTTGACCTTTTTAAATAGTCTATTTTATTATCATATGAACAGCGTATTTAATCACATTTGGCCTCAAATACCGATTTCTTCATTTCCCAGGAAACCTTTCAGAACAAATATTTGTTCGTCTTGCAAGGACAACAACTCGAAACGTTGTCGTAGTTGGCTTTTTTTATTATCAAGAAAATAATTTGTCCAAATATCATGGAACAAGTCAATTTGGCGTTTAGATGATTTTTGTTTCACTAGATGGCGTTCTGCTATCTAGAATGCTCATATGAACGCGGTCAGGATATGCTTTTAAGTTTTTAATACGATTTTATCTACACCTATCTACATATCTACTATCTATGTATATACACCCTGACCTCTTTTTCTTTTTCAATTATTTTTTTTTTCACACACACACTTATATATAACATATACATATGGTTAATTATTCTCTTTTTCTGTATCTCAAATTTATAGCTAGGTTGTTGAGAAGGGTTTTTTTTTTTGGTCCAAACCTAGTGAGATTTATGACATGATCAAAATAACTTATCGCTAGACATTAGTGGAGTTTTAAATTTTTAAAGAACGACCTTGTATGATAAACTACTTCCTTCATGAACGACTGCTTTGGTGAAATCACAAAACTCTGACTTCAGGCTGCAAAACGATGTCAAGTTCTGCTACCATAAGACAGCATTATGGTATTTTGACAGAGTTTAAGCGATTCATAAAAGCCTATTTTTTTACATTCCAATAACTGCGTGTGTAAGCAACCTGCCTCTGTATTTGATTATTTTTTAAATTCTTGTCTTATTGGAGATTTATTGTAGCGTGTTTTCAAATGTAGGACTTTCATGCTCAATCTAGAAAAATTTGTTTTTTTTTATTATTCTTCCTCTTCTTTCTTATATCCATACTAGGTGAAGTAGAATGTGTCTGCCTTTGTTATCAAGACTGGGAGCACTACTCAGTGGCAGGCCGACTTTTTTATTATTATTTTCCCTAGTACAAGTAGTACAGGCCATGATATTCATGGTGGGTAGTTAGCGATTGCTTTTACTGTAAGTACACCACATGTCTACACATGTGAAAAGCTGTTCGACTTTGCACTTAAAAATATGCTAGAGCCACGTTTGGTTACTTGCACGCTCTGGTAGGGTTGGACTGTAGCAAGATTCGAGGGCTATTGGAGAATTCTTTTTTTAATTAGAAAATGTTCCCCATGTGGGATTCGATGCCGGGTCGTAGCGGCCGAAAACCAACGGCTTAGACCACCCTTCCACCGACCCCTATATTTGAGTTGATGAAATAAACGTGGCAACGGCACCCATTTTCCAATATAGATAGTGGATATTGCTGCTGCTGTGATGGAGATGCATGGAGACATCTGAGACTCTTCTTTGGACACGACAACAACAACAAATAAACTTATCCCAGGAGCTTGATATTTTCACCATAATTCCTGACCATGTCAATCCATTTTTTATACTTCTCGAATTCCCATTTCAAAGGTTTCTACTCTTCTTTTAGCTTCCACATATCTACATATATATATATATATACCCATACATCTATACTCATAGAAGGTTACAATGGATTGTGACAGTATTAGGAATAAAAACGACATGAAATGATTTGGGGAGAAACGATTATCTAAACCGTTGGTTTTCGACCGCTACGACCCGGGTTCGATTTCCGCATTGGGCTTTTTTTTATGTCTAAAAAAAAATGCTTAAATGGTCCCCGATTCTTGCAAAAGTCCAACCCCACCAGCGAGTGCAAGTAACCAAACGGGGCTATGGCGCATTTGTAAGTGCAAAGTCGAACTGCTTTTCACATGTGTAGACATGTGGTGCACTTACATCAAAAGCAGTCGCTAACTACCCACTATGTTTATCATGGCCTGTACCACGTGTACTAGGGATACGCAAATAAATAAATAAATAAATAAAAGACAAGAATTGATTAGAACAAATGGATGGAAAATGGATTGAAAAAGAAGGTTCTGAAGAGTAAAATGAGATTTAAGAATGAAAGAAAGAAGAATTAGACTGATTGAGTAGGCGTAAAGAGAAACTATGAGCATAAATACTCTAGTTCAAGATAGAAGCATTACCATTTCAAGAATAGAGAAACTGAAGAAGTAGATGATACTGGTCGATGCGGGACAAAATGGTTGACAATTTTCCCCAAAAAAAGAAAGCAACTTTAGATAAGAGGCGGGCGGAGAGACGTGACAACGACAAATGTCACATTGCTGGTGACAATGTCCTCAGGGGACAGTTCGACTTACAGTGACATCTCTCTCAACAAGTGGCAAGATTTCACACACAGTTTTAAAATGTTCTATTTATTTTAAATTTTATATAACTCGCTATGTAAACATACATTCTGAGAATAAATAGCCGCCCCCAATCTCATTCATTTTGTGTAAATAAACCTTTATTGATTTTAAGAGAATATTCGGATTCATTTTGATGTGTCCTGTTATTTATCCCAAGTAGATAATATACCTAGATGGTGAAAGAGTGGTAAAGTTCGCGATAATCAACTGCCATGATCCGGGATTGAATCCCGCATTGGACCTTGTTTCTGAAGAATAAATGGCTTTGATGACCTCTGATTATTGAAAGTATTATGCATAGTCAAAAAGACAGTTCTAGAAAGGAGAGTAAACGTATAGGTATATATACAGTAAGACTAGCTTATAGAGGATTACTGGAACATAAGAAATATACAATGGTCAAATTATAAAAAAGGTTTATTAATATTATAGTAAGCCTGTTGAAGAGCGATTAACACTTGAAAGCTAGCGTTTTTTAAATAAAAAAGATACTCATTGTGAGAATATAATTGTAATTTTAATAATTATTCAAAATGGTATTTCCTACTCGTGCATTTGAACATTATTGATGATAGCTGGCGGCATTTATCGGAAAATACCAACTGAATGAGTGTAAGTAACAGAACGAGACTCTGACACACTTGTGAGTGCAAAAATCAAAATTTCATATGTGTAGAGACATGTGGTGTATTTACAGTAAAAGTAATCACTTGCTCTTGTATTTGAGATGAGTACAAAAATACATGCATTCCAACAACACCCTCTACAAGTACTTGTAGTAACAACTCCGCCTTTGCCGGTCCCAAGTCCGGATGAAAAAGGAGGAGGGGGAGCAGTAACAAGCTCACTAAAAAACCTGGGTTCAGCTGGCCCGGCTGATAGTACCCTGTAAGGGCTCCTAATCCAGGGATACAGGATGAGTTTGTACTCCATTGTTAGGAGCGGCTGCACATGGCGTCTGTTCTTCATATCAAAGGTGGTCATTTCCTTTGGAGCTAAGTCAGCCTGACACTGAGTAGTGCTCCCAGTCTTAATGACAAAGGCAGACACATTCTACTTCACCTCATTCATTGATCCGCTCTACTCATCCCCGACAGACACCATCAACAAGCTTTACAAGCTTGACACTCTAATATGATTGAGTGGAGATAAGAAAGAAGAAGAAGACTTGTAGTAACCAACCCTGTGGCTGCTAATCGATGAACACGTTAAGAACTCCATACTTACACATATTCTGAAATACATGGTAATCAATTTTATTTATTCTATCATCCTTAAATTATTGTAGAATTAAACTTATTTTATATTAAATTCTATATTGTATAAATTCTAAAAATCAAAAAAGTTCGGTTATTATCTGCACTTATTATTAGATGAAAAAATAATACAAGAGTTATATTGTACTGAGATCAGGTTAATACCTTATAAAGGAAAGGAACATCTTATGATAGCGTAACTAATGTTCATGATAGCTTGCGCTATCTATCGGAATAATTAGCAACTAATAGTTGATTTTTAATTATTCTAGAATTGACCTAATACTCTTTTCGGGAACAGTTTTCACTACGCTGATAAGGACCAACAGCCTGAAGTGCAGTGAGGTTTATTTGCATGATCAGAAGATACCTTTTTAAAAACGAATTGCTAGTTTTGAATTTGACTGCAAGACCTTTAGAACTTCTAATTCGATTTGATAAAAACAAAGGAAGAGTTCCAATTATAGATACTGGATACTGTAGATAAATAGTATTACTGCTAAGAGAGAGATATACTCCAAAGATAAGCACTCAAATTTTAATAATTATTAAATGTCATATAAATATTGTCATAACCAAAAATGTACATAGCTTGTAACTGTAAATAATACATCGGCAGCTTGGCGAATGTTATGTACCTAAGCCCCGATAGGTGGCGCGCGCTGTCAGCTCGGCAAGTGTTATGTACCTAAGCTCCGATAGATGGCGGGCGCGCTAGGCGGCAAGTTTGTAAACAATAGTCGCCATCTTGAGGGGTAGCCGAACGCCAGCCGTTTGGGTCTCTGACATTACTTCCTTAATTTACCATTATTTTTATCCATTTAACTTAGTTTACCTCTATTTCTTTTTATCCCTCAAACTTATTAACTATTTAAAGTCATCTAATAAATTATTATTTTATTCTACCCAAACGACTCGTCACCTTCATTACTGTGACATCTGGTGGAGACAAGCTGGATCATCCCTTCGCTGCCCAAGCTATAAGAAGAAGTCGTAGAATCCAAGGATTAAACCCATTGGAATATTCTAAGATGCAACACGAAGGAAGAGAGACCCCACAGGGTGAGTACCACTTCAAACCTATAAGAAACCCTTCTATATTTTCGGGGGAACCGGGCCAAAGCTCGGAGAAATGGTTGAAAGAGTACCATCGTGTAGCTCGGTTCAACTGCTGGGACAGTTCCATGTGCCTGGCGAATGTTTACTTCTTCCTCTCAGGAACGGCCAAAGTCTGGTTCGAGAATGTAGAGGAACAAATAACCTCATGGGAACTTTTTGAGACAATGTTGTCTCAGGCCTTTGGACATCACGCCAGCGAAAAAGACCAGGTTTTAGAAAAACTAAAAGCCAGGGCCCAAGGAAAGGGAGAGTCTAGTGAGGCGTATATTCAAGACGTCCTCTATTTATGTCGGCAAATTAACCCCAACATGAATGAAAACGAGAAAGTTGCTCATTTAGTCAAGGGGGTCTCTGAGGAAATTTACAGGGCAATTGTCACCTTTGAAATTGCCACCACCGAGGAGTTTATAAGGTGGTGTCGAAAAATCGAACTATCTCAAAAGAAGCGTGTGAACACGCGGATAGTTTTTGATAGACTGCCGAATGCTGCCCTCATCAACCCAGCAGAATCGGAATCTATGGAGGACCTCATTAGACGTATCGTCCGAGAAGAAATCTACCATGCATTGAATCCCGAGCCAGCCACTCTCAAACCATCTTCCCTGGATCAAATTATCCGAGAGGAAGTTGAAAGGAACCTGTCTGCAATTTCACAGCCCGTTCAAAGGTCAATGCCACGACAACAGTACTCTAACCGACCCCAAATATTCAAACAGACGCCACGACAGCAGTTCCTGAACCAAAGACCACCGGTACCCAACCAGACATCACCACAGAGAAGAACTGATGAATGGAGGACACACGAAAACGTTCCAATATGTTTCCATTGCGGTCGCCCGGGACATGTAGCCCGATATTGCCGGGACAGAAGGCGTGTTTTCGAGGAAGCCAGGGTAAGAAGGCCGACCTACTCTAATAATCACAATACCTGGTTCAATCAAAATGCCGAAGAAGTTGAGTTTGTAGATCGCCGCTTTCGAAACCCGTCGCCCTATCCTGGCCGTGGAAGATCCCCCTCAAGACGAAACGCAACGCCATCGCCCTCTCGCCGATCCAGTCAATCTCCTCGCCGCCTAAGCCAGGGAAACTAAGAAGAGCGACCGAGACTAGAGGTAAGGCCGCTGACGATAGTAGAAATCCTCCCCCTATTATAACTGCGAACATGAAACGGAACTACGTTGTTATCACCATAAATGGACAGAATGTTGAGGCCTTAGTTGATTCTGGAGCCGATTATTCCGTAATCTCGGAAAGTTTTCGCCGATATTTGAAAATTCCGTTCTTTGCAGAAAAAGGGCCTGTACTGAGAGTCGCCAATAGGAAACACATCGAAACTCTGGGACGATGCAACTTAAAAGTGTCAATTGAAGAACTTGAGATTTATTTTACTTTTGTTGTCTTCTCTGAATGTAGCCATCACATAATACTTGGTATTGATTTCTTTCGAGCCACAAGTGCAGTGATTGATTGCGGAAGAGGTGAAATACATTTGAAGGAAAGTGTGAACGACGGCCTAGAAGAAGATCTGCCTACACATGCGTTAGAAGACTGTTTTGTTCCAGCTCGCTCAATTAAGAAAATCACGGTTATTAACGAAGATATTCGAGGTGGAAAAGATCTAATGATAGAAGGAAGCAAAGATCTCATCTTAAAAAAAGAATTGGTCATACCATCACATCCATAATTAACTTCCATCACGGCAGAGGGGAGATATGGGTAACTAATGGGACTTCTCAGAATCAAATAATCCCAGCTGGTATGCTTGTAGGATACTTGAGGAAAATTGGAAGTAGCGGAATCTACAGTGTTGACACAGCTGAAGACGATAAAACTCAATCAAACATTAAGAATGAAGATAGACGCCAACAAATCTTATCTCTGGTAGACGAGAGATTAAACGAAGAACAAAAGTCAATGATTGCAGAATGTTTAGAAAAGTACTCAGAGGTTTTTGATTTTGATAGAAAATCATTCAGTACAACCTCCAATGTGAAACATAAAATCGACACTTCAGACAGCCGTCCTATTAAACAACGACCATACCGGGTGTCTCCTGTCGAAAGACGAGCTACAAAGTGAAGTCGATAAAATGATAAAGATGGGAATTGTACAACCGTCCGAAAGTCCTTGGTCGTCCCCAGTAGTTTTGGTTAAAAAGAAAGATGGGTCCTGGAGATTTTGTGTAGACTACCGAAAGCTTAACAAGGTCACCAAAAAGGATGTGTATCCTTTACCTAGAAATGATGATGTTTTGGATAGCTTAACAGGAGCTAAATTCTTTTCCAGCATGGATCTGCGTACAGGATACTGGCAGATAGAAATCGACGAGGAAGATCGGGAGAAGACAGCTTTCATCACCCCTGATGGCTTATATGAGTTCCGGGTGATGCCCTTCGGTTTATGCAACGCACCGGCAACATTCGAAAGAATGATGGACAAGCTACTAGCAGGATTGAAATGGACAATTTGTCTTTGTTATTTAGACGATATAATTGTTTATGCTACATCCTTTAAAGAACATATTGAACGCCTAGGGAAAGTTCTCAGATGCATCCAGCAAGCAGGCTTGTGTATTAATCATGAGAAGTGCCGTTTTGGGTCAAGAGAAATCAAAGTGTTAGGACATCTGGTTACAGAAAGCGGCATTCGCCCTGATCCCGACAAAATCGAAGCAATTACAAATTTCCCGACTCCAAAAACAACAACTGAAGTAAGAAGCTTCATGGGGTTGTGCTCATATTACAGGCGATTTGTGAAAGATTTTGCAAATAAAGCAAAGCCGTTGCACGACCTCCTGAGGAATAACGTGAAGTTATTTTGGTCTAACGAACAAGAACAATCTTTCCAAATATTAAAATCAGCCCTAACTACCGATCCTGTGCTTGGCCATTTTAAAGAAGATGCTGAGACACTTGTACATACCGACGCGAGTGGATATGGCGTCGGAGCAGTGTTGACCCAACTGGTAGAAGGAAAAGAAAAGCCTATCGCCTATGCATCAAGAACACTTAACGCCGCAGAAAGAAATTATTCCACGACGGAGAGGGAATGCCTAGCTGTAGTTTGGGCCATTTACAAGTTCAGACCATATTTGTTTGGCAAACACTTCACCGTCGTCTCCGACCATCATTCCCTGTGTTGGCTAGCTAATGTAAAGGATCCATCGGGAAGGCTAGCCAGATGGGCCTTGCGACTTCAAGAGTTCGACATATCTATTGTGTATAAGAATGGTAAAAGACACCAAGATGCGGATTGCCTCTCAAGAAGTCCTCTCCCCCAATCCAACGAAGATAACATACCAGAATTGTCTTCAATTACCGACATAAGAAAAGAGCAAAGAAGCGATGTCCAGACCAAAAAAATAATTCAGGAAATTGATTCCAAAAGTGAAAGTGGATACAAAATAATCGACGGCATCCTCTACCGCAAAAACTACGATCCCATGGGCAAACCTTGGCTCTTAGTAGTGCCCAAACAAATGAGGGTTGACATTTTGAGGGAAGCCCACGATGCACCAATGGCGGGACACCTGGGATTTGCCAAAACATACGACCGCGTTAGAAGAAAGTATTTCTGGCCCGGCTTGCATAGATCTGTGCGACAATATGTGGCACATTGTCGAGAATGTCAACGGCGAAAAGGTTCTACCGAACGTCCACCAGGGCAACTTGTGCCAATTCCGCCGGTATCCCGACCTTTTGAGAAAATAGGGATAGATTTGTTAGGAAGATTCCCTACCTCGAACGATGGCAATAAATGGACCGTGGTCGCGACAGACTATCTAACAAGGTATGCTATGACCAAAGCCATACCAAATGGAAGTTCGGAAGAAGTTGGAAAATTTATAGTAGAAGACGTGATCCTCAAACATGGAGCCCCCAGAGAATTGATTTCAGACCGAGGTCGAACGTTTATATCCCACACAATACGGGATATTAACAACCTCTGTGGAACCGCACATCGCTTTACTTCTGCCTACCACCCCCAGACAAATGGCCTGACCGAGAGACTCAACAAGACACTTGGTGACATGCTGTCTATGTATGTTGATGTAGACCAAAGAAACTGGGATTCAGTTCTCCCTTACATAACTTTTGCCTATAACACCGCCAAACAGGAAACCACCGGGTTTAGCCCTTTCTATCTTGTACACGGACGCGATGTCGAGACCCTATTGGACACCATCCTGACGTATAGAGAGGAAGCCAATCTGGAAGACTACGTGGAGAGTTTGGTCACAAATGCCGAGGACGCACGTCAGCTGGCCCGTTTGAACATCTTAAAGGCGCAAGAAAAAGACAAATCTCGATACGACAAAAGCCATAGACCTGTCCAGTACCGCGCGGGAGACCTTGTGTGGGTGTACACACCTGTGCGTAAACAAGGACTGTCGGAGAAGCTACTTAAAAGATACTTCGGCCCCTATAAAGTTGTGAGACAACTGTCTGAAGTAACTTATGAAGTAGAGGCCTTGGAGAGGAGACCCCGACAACGGAATATCAATGACATCGTCCACGTCCTGCGGATGAAACCATACAGAAGCCCAGAAGAACAAACACAGGACTGATCACATAGTGTAGATTTTTTTTTTTTTAAGCAGCGGGTCGCTGCTTATTTTTGAAAAGGGGAGTAATGTCATAACCAAAAATGTACATAGCTTGTAACTGTAAATAATACATCGGCAGCTTGGCGAATGTTATGTACCTAAGCCCCGATAGGTGGCGCGCGCTGTCAGCTCGGCAAGTGTTATGTACCTAAGCTCCGATAGATGGCGGGCGCGCTAGGCGGCAAGTTTGTAAACAATAGTCGCCATCTTGAGGGGTAGCCGAACGCCAGCCGTTTGGGTCTCTGACATTACTTCCTTAATTTACCATTATTTTTATCCATTTAACTTAGTTTACCTCTATTTCTTTTTATCCCTCAAACTTATTAACTATTTAAAGTCATCTAATAAATTATTATTTTATTCTACCCAAACGACTCGTCACCTTCATTACTGTGACAATATATATTAATGAAAAATATATAAATTATTTCAAATCTATTAAATAATCTAATTGCCTTGAATCTTAGATAAATTATGTGGTAAAACACAGATAACACTGATAGACAAAACTTAAGGAAGTTGTACCTTATAGCATATATATATCGGGATTCAGAAAATAACTCTGAGAGATATTTTCTGAATCCCGATATATATATGCTATAAGGTACAACTTCCTTAAGTTTTGTCTATCAGTGTAATTAATAAAATAGAATATTATAAATACGTAATCATTTTCTTTGTAAAATACTTTGGAAAAAAATAGTTTGTAAATACTAGAAATGTGGTGTATTTGCAATAAAAGTACTCACTTGCTATACACTTCTTGTATTTGAGATGTGAGTACAGAATTACATGAATACCAACATCTACAAGTACTTCTAGTAACTAACCCTGTGGCTGCTAATCGATGAACACATTAAGAACTCCAAACTTACACCTATTCTAAAATACAGTCCCTAATAAAATGTAATTTGAGGCTACCAATATATAAATTAGAATCTAGAATTGGCCAAATACTCTTTTCTGGAGCAGCTTTCACCACGCTGATGAGGGCCAATAGCCTGTAGCGCAGTGAAGTTTAGGTGCACAATCAGAAGATACCTTTTTCAAAATAATTACTAGTTTTAAATTTGACTGCAAGACCTTTAGAAATCTAATTCGATTTGATAAAAACAAAGAGAGAGTTCCAATATAGAATTTAATGCAAAATAACTTTAAATTCTACAATAATTTAGGGATGATAAATTGAATAAAATTGATAACCATGTATTTCAGAATAGGTGTAAGTATGGATTTCTTAACGTGTTCATCGATTAGGAGCCACAGGGTTGGTTACTACAAGTCTTCTTCTTCTTTCTTATCTCCACTCAATCATATTAGGATGTCAAGCTTGTAAAGCTTGTTGATGGTGTCTGTCGGGGATGAGTAGAGCAGATCAATGGATGAGGTGAATATTTTAAAGAATATTCGGATTCATTTTGATCATTAAATATTGTAGATCAAAACCAACAATTTCATCATGCAAAAACACCCTAAAAATGTATATATATGAAAAAATAGTACAAATGTGAAATTGTACTGGGATAAGGTGCATTATTTAAGAAAAAAAAAGGAATCTCCATATCGTGCAATGTGTTTCTTATGATAACAAATACCAAATATTATCTCTACAGACCTTACCGCAATGTTGAAAGTTATTAAATGCGAGGCTTAGATCTAAAATTCTTTTTGGAAATTTTGTTATTTGTCATATTTCCAAAAAGAATTTTTAAATAGAAGATAAAAAAAAGTGTTATAGGTATGGTCAAATTGACAGTTCTATAAAGGAGAAAACGTATAGGTGTATAGACAGTAGCTTATAGAAGATTACTGGAACCTATGTTAAATAAACAGTGGTCAAATCATAAAAAAAAGTTATTTCCTACTCGTGCATTTGAACATTATTGATGATAGCTGGCGGCATTTATCGGAAAAATATCAACTGAACGTTGATTTATTTTTATTACAGAATATTGAGGTTTGCTGTAGTATCCAGTAAATTCTTTCATTTCCTTCTTTTTATTACATAGTTTCGTGTCAAAATTGTTTTCTAACTTTGAATCATATAGAACATGTGTTTGAACAATTAGATGTATAAATGATTGTCCTTTACCTTAATATGATTCTGGTGTTTTAAACACAAATGCTAAACTCAAATTTGTAGGTCACGATTAGTTTAGGTTAGGATCAGGTTCAATTCTTTTAGGAAATGGTTATGCTAGGTTAGGTTAGGATCGGTAACAAAGCCCATAACACTAGTTTTGTTAAATTCAGAACACCCTCATAGTTCGCTTGACTTATTCCTACATAAAAACGCTAGATGGCGCATAGGTTTAGCGTCTATTTTGACTGGAAAGGTAACCTTTATTTTATATAAATAAATCCGTATATAATGATGAAATTGTGAAAAACGTTTTAAATTTACAAAATATTTTCTCACAATGAGTTTCTTTTTATGTCAAAACGCTAATTTTCAAGCTATAATCGCTCTTCAACGGGCTTAATAAAACATCGACTATATCTTACAAGAAATATTTACAAATATATCTATATGTCCATTGTTTGTTCAAAAGACCCTTTTACTTCATTCAATAACAAGTGTAGGATATATAAGAACACAGTTGAATACAATAGTGAAGTGTTCTGGAGATTGAAATTGGCGAAACTGCTAGGAGGGTTTACCACTGATGAACCATACCCTCCCTTTTTCAATTTATAATCATCGCAAAATGAGGGCTGTAGTGCAATAATTTTATTATATATATTGCCCGATATATATATTCTGGAATAATTAAAACTCAACAAATAATTTATATTTATTCCGATAGATGGCGCAAGCCATCAGCAACGTTCAGTAGCCATATAGCGTTAAAAATGTTGTTATGTGTTTTAAATTCGTGTTATTGTTTATTTTTATGTTGTTTATCTGGTAGAGATAAAATGAATTTAAATTATTTTATGACCAACACCGCTTGTTTACAACTATGTTCAATCTACAAATGTCATATAGACAGCTTCATACATGACAATGTAACAATATTGGTGACAAATTCCAAGGATATGAAGCTAAGCAATATACTCCGAGAAGATAAAAAAAAAAGAAAACCATTTTTATGCATTCTTTAACATGAAAGATGTTAAAAGACATTTTATCTCCTATCTAGAGGATATATACATACAACATTTCAAAGGAACAAACCTGGAAAAGGAATGACATGAGTGAACATCCCAATAATGTTTTTATTTGGTCCCACCACAATCCGAACACAAGTCTCCGGAGATGAGGAAATATTGGGGAATATAGAGAAAAAAATGAAAAAAACTTTTATTTGGCAGGGGAATAAAGGAAAAATGCACAGCAGTTTTTTTTAAATTGAATCACATTCACCTTCTTAGGAAATGGTGCTTCAGTCGTCTGGAAGCGTATTTTGGGAGATTTTCGTCTGAGCGATTAGGGTTAGCGTCGTTTTTTATGTTCTATTCATATATTGATATATAGAGGTATGTTATAACCTGTTCGTGTTTCTTTTGAAAATATCTTTTATCATTTTTCTTATAACTATTGACTAGAGTTCAATAAAGATGTTTCATATTGTCTAAATCTCTCAATTTATTCCTTCCTTATTATCCTTAACATTTCTTAAATTATACAAAATCTTCTGAATATTCTTAAATGTCCCTAGTTATTCTCAAATATTTTTTTCAAATTGCCTTAACCTTCCCTAAAATATCTCAAACATTTCCTACATATCCCTAGTCCTACCTCAATATCTCGAATCTACATTAGATATCCCTAATTTTTTCTTTCCAAAATTTCAGTCTCTAAATATCTTTACCATCATCCCTAAATATCCCTAATTCTACTTCAATATCTTAATAACATCCCTAACTATACCTAACATTCCCTAAATATAAATATAATTAATATTATTATAATCCCAATATCAACAAAATATCAGTAATTTTTTCATATTCCTAAAATTCCCTATGTGTATCCCTAACACACATTTACTAAATATTCCCAACATTAATAATCCCAACATCCCCAAATTATCTATAAATTCTCTAAAGATCTCTAAAATCCTCTATGTGTATCCCTAACTCACATTAACTAAATATTCCCATAATTAATAATCCCAACATTCCCAAATTATCTATAAATTCTCTAAAGATACTCCTAAAATCCTCTATGTGTATCCCTAACACAGATTTACTAAACATTCCCAAATTATCTATAAATTCTCTTAAGATTCCTAAAATCCCCTATGCGTATCCCTAACACACATTTACTAAATATTCCCAACATTAATAATCCCAACATACCCAAATTATCTATAAATTCTTTAAAGATCCCTAAAATGTCCTATGTATCCCTAACACACACGTTCATAAGATATTCTTAAGATTTTAATAATCCCAACATCCCCAAATTATCTATAAATTCTTTAAAGATCCCTAAAATCCCCAATGTATTCCTAACACACACATTCATTAGCTATTTTAACATTAATAATTCCAGCCTCCCCAAATATTACCTATAAATTCTCTAAAGATCCCTAAAATTCCCTATACATCCCTAATAATTCCTTAAGTATCCCTAACGAGTTCCTATTGTGACAAATTCTATCTAAATTTTTCTTACCATTCCTCAAATATCCCAAACATCCCTAATGTCAACCCTACACAAGTTACAATACGACTCCCAAATTTGCTGACACGCTCCCACCAAAATTACATGTAATGACAAAATTATTGATTATAAAATCCCAGGAAAATTTGTTACGCTTAACATGATTTCTCTCCCCCTCACTTTTACTCGATTTTTCCCAAGTTTTCCCTCCTTAAATAACCGATTTTCTAATTTTTAAAAAGCGTAGTAAAACCCACGAAGAGAATGCTTTCTTTTTCTTTTACAAATTTCTCAAGAGAAATTAAAGCGCGTCTATTATAATATTTATTAAAGTAGAAATTTGATGGAAATTACCTCACAACTATTTCCACAAACAAAATTTTTAACTCAAAACAAACCCCTAAAGATGGTAAAATATCAATATAGCTAAGTAGCTAGTTACCATTGTAATTCACATAAATATAATAATAATCTATGAGAGAGTTAACTATTTTTTTTTAAATTCTTTTTGACCAGGAGGACCAAAACCTGATTATAAATGTCATAATTTTAATTAGACAAGCGATCCATCCTAACCGTCATTAAATGAAGCAAGGCAATTAAAAGTAATAGTTCATTAACTCCTTTTCCTAATTGTTTTGATAAATCTTTCATTCAATTTGGAAGCGGTGGTAAAAGTTGGGTATTAGATTGTGGTGGTAACTTCTTTATGATTAATGACAATTAGTTTTGAAGGTTCTTAGATAAAATGTTATTAGAGTGTTGAGAATAATTATGATAATTTGGATTGTAAGGTTGAGAGAAACTATCAAATTAGTTATGCATTTAATTTAATCCGCGGTGAATAATATTAATGTTTAAAATGTTAACTAATATAGTTTAAAAATTAGAATGTCATTAGATTAGTACATATAATTATTCCGAATTTTTTTATCCATCTTCAAAAAGTTTGGCTTTGTTTAAATTTTAGAAGTGAAAAATAATCCTCTATTTTATAAAGATAATATCTATATTGGTTAAGCTGTTTTTCCCCCCATTTGGAGATAGGTTATAATACACTACAACCATTTTGTTATCTCAAATAATTTGAATTGAAGGAGAAATATGTAAAAGTCAAGTTGATATTGGACGTTAAAAACCTCGAAAAACAAAGATGGAGATGTCAAACATCAAATTGTGACGACCAGTAACTTTTGGCAGACTGGAAAATAAGGTCAAAATTTGATAATCAGAATGTTTGCTTAAGAATTCTATGAGGATAAACATCACCCCCGTCCTCTCAAAAAAGTATATATATATGTGACAATTTAGTGGTAAATGTGTTGAGGAGAGAAATAATCACACGACGAGTTGTTAGAGCAATCATCCAGCCAGCCAGCCGAGAGAGAGCGAGCGAGACGTTATCTGCTGAACGACTGTTTTCCCTGTGTACACAACCGGGGGCTAACCAGGATAGTCGCCAGGTGGTGACGCCCCCCTCAGGAATGTGGCCAAAAAAATGGTCGTAAGTTAGTTGTCTAAAGTGTCTCGCTTTAGCTGCCCATTTCTCTCTCGTTGGCTGTTGGTTTGTTTTATTAATCCTGGAAGAGCATATATTATGACATATGGCCCCCGTTGAAGAAGGCTGAACATGGTTTAAGTATATTTAAAGCTGGAGAAGCCAGGAATAGAGAAAATAATTTTACAGTTAAAATTAGTTAAGGTAATGGTGACATAATTGTATGTAAATAAAATATCGTATAGTACACAAGTCAATATTATTTACAAGCAGTTTTACAACACCGGGGAGTTTGACATTTAAGGAAATCTTTGAAAATATCAAGGTTATAAAAGGCTATATACAACAAAATCTAATGTACTATAAGGGAAGTGATATGGAGGAGTGTGAACAACGAGAAGAAGAGTCACATACATATGGTGAAATTCTGAAGATCATTAAGACTGGGGAACTCTACACTTTAAGATATTTTTCAGGCGGACATGGCAAGGGGAAACTTGTCATGGGCTTTCTATGCTATAAGTGTAGAGTACGAGAAATGAGATTGAGGTTGACAATTGTGTGAGCTCAGGACTGAGGTAAATATAAAACTACATACAATGTTAGAATTTCGGCGAACAGAGCGAGGGGAAACTTGCTTTGGGCCAATCTAACTTATCTATGCAGTTACTTGTGTAGCGAGTCCGAGGGGAAAAGTCCCGTGTGTAGGTGAGGAAGTCGAACGGACTTATATTTAATTTGCGGAAAGTATGCGCGCACAGTGCCAAAAATTGGGACGAGGACTGCGTTGTCCGTTACAAGTGACAAGCTGCTCGGACACGAGGTGTTTGAACCGTCGTGGGAGCTTGTGCAAGGCGATGATTTCGCGGTGGGTTGAAAGTAAGACCCATGTCTGCGCGAAATGATGACGGACCGGACAAAATCAGCGACGATGTTTAACGTACCTCCGTGGGAAATATCGGAGGTAGGCTATATCGTGCTGGTTTGGACAATGGACAAACATAGATTTGAAGACAGGGTCCGTGTGGCGAACGTGTGGCGCGAGAAGAAGAAGCGAACTGTGTCGCTCGATGCAGATTGTTCAAGTGCGAACAAAAAGGGGTTGATAAATATCTAGCAGTTAGTCAATCTGCATCCTGTGACGAACACACCATTGGCTAGATGGTGTGGGTCGGTGGATAGACTAGAGATGAACTACGAAATAAATTATCATAAATGAAGGGCGAAGGTTAGGATTTTGAAATGACAATATAGAAGTTCGATAATTGATTAATCAATAATTCTCTATAAAGGTCCTGAGCTGGAATAAAGTTAACAAAGTTGTAAGAATGAGAGGGGCATTAAGGGGAAGATAGATAAGAGTCACCAAGGGTTGGTTGTAAGCAAGGCTCACGTGGCGGTTGGAATTCTTCGACGCCTGAATTACAGGGTGAATTTTGAATCGATTAGGGAAAGAAATTATTTTTCGTGAGCCGTGCTTACAAGTAGGAGCGGTCTATACAAAAGTTTAGGTGCTGGAGGCATATTTTCATAAATAATTTGATTAAGAAAAATCTATTGTTAATAGTAAAAATCGTAAAGCGTTAATAGGTAGAATTCCTTTTTTTTTTTTAAGTTTTTTTTTTTAAAGAGTTACGTTAAAAATAGAAATTATTTAATTAAAATAACGATTGTTAAATTCTACTGGTAAGGTAACTAATTAAATGAGTTACAAATATCTAGATAAATAGTATGGAGCATAAAATCATTGTTAATAGGCATGGAGAGAATAAATGGAGCTAATTATGTAAATATTGGGACAATTTACAAGGAATGATTATTTAAAGAATGAATGGAAGGGGTAAAACAATTTCACTTACAGGTTATGCTGGTTTAGAGAGCAGGTAAGTTCATTGAGATTCCGGAGAGTTCTGTCTGTGACACTGAGCGTACCAGTGTTGTACATCACAGTAGCGGCAGGGATATGGCGGAGTCTTGTCCATGATGATGGAAGGTGTCCTGCTCTGGCACGGCGATCGTTCTTGGGTAGATCTAGTGCTGGAAGAAGTGCGTGGCAGCTCCATCTCCGTCGTAGGTGAATACTTCTTCGGGATCACGGTTCAAAGGTTGGCGAGGAAGGGGTTGAGGGCTCGAAGAGGAGTGGTTACAGTTGAATTGGGTTTGGTCGATCATCGTGGCTTGGCTTCTTGTTTCTTCATACTCCGGTATATGAGGGATTCGCTTCCCGGCCAGATCTTATCCTGTCGACTTTTCAATGTGACAATTTAGTGGTAAATGTGGTGAGGAGAGAAATAATCACACGACGATTTGGTAGAGCAATCCCAGGCAGCCAGCCGAGAGAGAGCGAGCGAGACGTTATCAGCTGAACGACTGTTTTCCCTGTGTACACAACCGGGGGATAACCAGGAAAGCAGGAAAGTCGCCAGGTGGTGACGCCCCCCCCCCCTCCCTCCTCAGGAATGTGGTCAAAATGGTCGTGAGTTAGTTGTCTAAAGTGTCTCGCTTTAGCTGCTCATCTCTCTCTCGTTGGCTGTTGGTTTGTTTTATTAATCCTGGAAGAGCATATATTATGACATATGTATCGTATATTTTAAACTGTATGACCTTTTTAGTATATGTCACATATCTTCCAATTAGTTAGAGCCGATACTTAAAAGATCCTGCCCTTCTTTTGGAATGTACACCGTTTCTGTTTGCTGCCACCCCCATATTTTGTATATATGCTATATCTTTATTGATAATACCTGTAAACCCATATTTGTATGTAACACTAAAAATGTTGACGTCAAAATAAAAATCCAAAGAGCGGTCAGCTGAGGACAGCTGGGGAGAGAGGAGGAAAATGCCAAAGCCCATGTGGGACCCCCAGGGACTCTTTATAGACGACCCCTAAAAGCAGGACAGGTTTTGGCAGGGGGTCAGCAGATGTTCTAGGGTGTGGCCTTCGGCAGGCGGCTCTGTCTCTCTCGGTCTCTCTCTCCATGTCTCAGTGATAGGCATCCAGGTTTGTGTCATGGCCTCTACCTCTGTCCCGTGGGCTGTCCCCGATCCCTCTCTGTGCTAACATCTAGCCCTGCCTCTGCTTCTTGTTGTCCGCGTGTGGGAAGAACATCAACACTCGCCTCACGTACACGACTGCCAGTTCATCCATACGTCGGCAGGATCACATTTGCAACAATATTACATATAAATAAAATATTATATGGCTTTTTATTATCTAAATAAAAAATAATATATTGTGTAATTATAAAATTCATTTTCCATCTATCATTAAAATTTTTAATTATTATTTTAGCAAAAATATCTTTGGAAGCAGTGGTACAGCCTACTCAACGCTGACGAGCGCCAACAGCGCGAAACGCGTTCGTAGATGGCTTTTCTGTTTTATCAAGAAATTGGGTTTGCTAAATATTAGGGAACAGGCTAAATAAATGTTTAGTTGATTTCTGTTCCACTAGATGGTGCTCTCTGTCATCTGTAAAGTACATTTACTCCTGGTCAGGATATGGCTTTTTTATTTTTAAATGATTAGATGTAAGTTGGGTTAATTTATTAGTAGTTTGCCTTTCTATCTAGCAACCTTTTTCATTGCAGTAAGGTCTGTAGAGATAATATTTGATAATATATATGTCGTAAACCCGGGTAAGACAACAAGTGAGTTGGAAGCAGTCGGGGTTGAGTGGCAAGGCGTGCAGAGTGGGAAGTCCGTCTGGGGCAGTAAGGACAAAATTTGGGATCAAAAGACGCTCTCCTAGTACGTCTCACGTGGCACCAGGACCAGGGGAAAGTTGAGGATTAACTGAGGAAAGCTCAGCGTCCAGCATGAAGCAGCGGAGGCAGGGAGGAACCAAAACGGCGGCCCTAGTACTGAGCAGGCCCTGTCCGAAAATATCCACTGTAACCTAACCAACTGTCAACATCCCTCTCTGGATCCCCCGGGTGTCCGGTAGCAAGCTGGTGTCACTTTGAGATGACTAGAAAAGACGTCATACTTTATTACTTACATATCACATTGTTTAAATTACGATATATAGTAATAAAGTTATTAACAAAAATACCGATATGATATATCTTAAATCTATCATCACAATATTTACAAAGAATTATTGGTTTTTGACCAAAAAAGTAAATCCACTAATATATAGAATAAGTTATAAATGTTTTATCTATGATAGATTAATGATCTTATAAATTCCTTTGATGAACTTGCTTCTTCGAGAAATATGAATAATTTATTGAATCGAAAGTTTTTCTGAACTATATTTGTTGAAATGTCTCGTATTACTGTATACATGTTATATTAAAATATTATTTTATTTAGGGTTATATTTCATATATGCAAATACTCTGTTAAATCGACCGCCAGAGGTCACGCTTTCCCTATAAAAACTCATTGTTGTTGTTTCCCGATGGCCGGCTCAAATCTTTTGTACATTATGTAAATAATCTTTTGTTTTACATTTTTATTCTTACGCCTTAGGCCAGGCAGTACTTTTGTCGAATTATGTTTTTCATATGTTCCTTTAGTTCAATCAAAGTAATTACTGATAAAAACTTTAATATATACTTTCAAGATTTTAACCACGACTGCATTATCATAGCATAATACTCAAGATAATCAAAAATCAACAGATATCTCTTTTTTTAAATATAATATATATCTATATTGGGTTTAAACTAATATTTATTTCTGAAATACAAGAGAAATTTAAAACTATATTAGACAATAATTATTGGTATATGATCAAGGATATACATTATTGTATGAAATATGTTCTAAATGTTGTTATCTATGATGGATTTATGATATTGTAAATTCCTTTGATGGCTTTGTTTTACAAGAAATATGAGGAAGCTATTATATTCAAATGGAATATTTGTTCACTGTTTATCTCTCTGACCCATTTTTAAAAAATATTCCATATTACTCATAACTCTGTTGTATTAAACTAATATTTATCTCAGATATATAAAATATGAAGCATCACGTGTGTCTTCAATAAAGGTCACTGTGTATCAAATATCTTCCATTGTTAGAGTTATTGTCTGAATCCCGATATATATGCTAAAAGATACAACTTACTTAAGTTTTGTCCATGAGTTTATCTTCCAGAGTTATTGTGTAAATCTCGATATACATGCTAAAAGGTACAACCTCCTTAAGTTTTGTCCATGAGTGTATCTTTCAGATTTATTGTCTGAATCCCGATATACATGCTAAAAGGCACAACTTTACTTAATTTTTGTCCATGAGTGTATCTTTCAGAGTTATTGTCTGAATCCCGATATACCTGCTAAAAGGTACAACTTCCTTAAGTTTGTCCATGAGTGTATCTTTCAGATTTATTGTCTGAATCCCGATATACATGCTAAAAGGCACAATTCCCTTTTGTCCATGAGTATATAAGCCGAACCGCCCAATATAATATTAAAACTCTAAAATGCGATTTGATGGATTAAATTGGCGAAACCACTGAAAGGGCACCCCACTGATGAACAAAGCCTTCCTATTTTTTTTTTTATCATAATAGAACAGTAGTAAGTTTTTATTATTTAAGAAGGAGATATTTGTACTCAGTAGTTTTATTTATTGTATTTCAGAAATAAATATTAGTTTAACCGAACAGATATATGCAGCAGTATACATGCGATATATATGATAAAAGGTACAACTTTCTTAAGTTTTGTCCATGAGAGTGTAGTTAATATTATATAAAGGTTTTTGAAACTCAAAATAAAAATATAACAATAAATTTATTTTTGAAAATTTCATTTTGCCGCTTTTATAACCTTATCTTCAATTGAATTATATATAATCATGAAATATCTATTATAGATATAAATATATACACAAATATATATATATTATCTTAGTTGAATACACATCTTCTTAATTATTATTAAATTTAAACATATTTATTTTATAAACACTTTTACACAGCTATTTTTCGAGTCAATTTATTAACGCGTTAGTAAAGATAAAACGACCAATATTAAAGTATTGGAAAATTTAAATACACATTTTTATAAAAATAATATCACAAAAATTAAAAGCGCAGGTAATATATATATATTAAAAAAGATTTCAAAAGGATACCCAAACAAAGAGATAGAATTTAAGGATAAAAGTCCCCCCGTTTAAACTGAGCCAAAGTTTGATATTTTTCTCCGGGGGCTTTCATTCAATTGTTAATTTAGTTAATTGTTTCTGAGATGCCTGGATGCTGTTGATAATTAGTGAAGACAATGTTGGGGGACATCGTCTGTTGACATCTTTTTGTCAAATGGGGGCTTTCAGACAGTGTTCTATATCTCGGCTACAGACGCCACCAACCGTCCAATCTTTTGCATTCTCTCTTGGGGAATTTCTAAACTCTAAACATACTTCCCTGAATTTATTATTTTCTTTCACAACTTTGTATATGTTATTGTGTTGTTCTGGATTCCATATTTTGTTGTTTATTATTATAATTACTTCAACTCTAGATAGAAAAAGTCATATTCTCATCATCAAAAAGGAAAACATTCACTTCAGGATTTGTGGAAATATTATATCTGATGAAATCTCCCACTATATCATAGAATGCAAATATTTAAGTGAAGAAAGAAAAAATTCTTAAAAACACCTTCTGGAGATTTAGCAACCCACTGAAGACGCTGAGAACTATTTAAAAAAAGAAAAATACAGCAATAGAACTCTATAATTTCTACAGATCAATTGTAAATAGATTCATACACAAAAGAGGTAGTGAGGAAAGTTTTAGAACAGATGTGTGAATAAATCCCTTTTCAAACAAAAGCTCACGTGCACATGGGGAAAGGGAGAAAAAAATCACTGTGTTATTTTGTTGTTGTATGGCGAATCCATACAGGGCAATCGGCCCTAATAAAAGTCTTTTTGTTGTTGTTTATTATTATAAGTAGATGGGGGAACCTGAATTTATTTGGCGGTTGATGGATAAGTGTTAGAAACTGTCGTTTTTTACGACAGACATGATCTGGGAATGAATTCTACATTAGGTACTTGTTTTCTGAATAGATAATAACTCCAAAGGTCCCGCTAATTTTTGCGAAATTCAACCCTACCAGTGAATGCAAGTAACCTATATTGTAGCTATTGCACAAAAAGTGTCAGTGAACGAGTGGGTAACACCCTCGATTCCTGACAGTCATGAACCGGGATTGAATCCCGCGTTAACGTTTTGTTTAATATGTGAATAACCTTCACGTTCATTGTTGCAATTATCATAAACTAGCTTTCTCTTTTTGAGCGGTACCTAATAAAGTGATTTTGGAGCAAAAAGCTATAGCACATTTATAAGTGTAAGGTCTAACTGCTTTCCTCATGAGTAGATTATATGGAAAACCTTCAGTAAATGCAGTTACCAACTACTACCCATCATGATTATAATAGTCTATACAACGTTTACTAAGTATAATAACAATGAAATAATTCATTTTGACCACGCTCATTTTCTCTGTCAGTAAATTCTTATCAGATAGGTTTAACTTGTGTTCTATCCATCCATATATGAAATAAAAGAGTACTCAAGAAACATGGGGACACTGGTGTCCTGTGGGTTCAAAGTAAAAGAAACTGAAAATACAAGTATTATTAATCAAACCGAAATTCGAATTTATAATGGGGTAATATTTAACGTATTTTATAAAAACATTCATGAACAAAACTTAACCTTTTTAAATGTATATCGTGATTAAGACTATAACTCTTGAAACACAGTGACCTTTGTTGAAGATACACGAGATAACCAAATTAAAACAGAATTGCTTCTGTCTCCTTAAAAAATATATAAACAGAACGGCGAGTTCAAAATATAAAAATTCCTTAAGATTTGTTAATTAGATGTTGATTTTGAGAATAATTAAAGGAAATAAGAAAATAAGAAGACCTTTCTCTCTCTTGTAATGAGATGAGCAGAAGAGGTCAAGAAAACTACCAGAAAGGTCACTAGATGAGCTATGAGTGATAATCATTAACAGATCAAATTGGATAATATTTGTTTATATATTATGAAAAAAAGGCATCTCCCAATCGTGCAACTGAAAGTTTAATATGATATGATAATTAATCAAGAATGGGTATTTAGCCAATTCTAGAATAACAAAAAAATCAACAAGAATAGTTGATATTTATTCAAATAGATGACACAAGCCATCAGCAAATTTCAGTTGCACGATAAGGAAATGCTTTTTTCATAATTTATGCACCTTATCCCAGTACAATATCACATTTCTACTATTTTTTTAAACATTTGTCTATATGGTCACCAGAAATCGAATTCAACTTGAAGAACACTAACAAAAAAACAACAACTCTTTAACCCAATTCATAGGATATATATAGTGGACCTAAATAGATTTAAAAAAAAAAAAGAACGAGTATACGCCAGCGTGTCTAAAAAACGCCCCAAAGTTGATATTTTATTCAATGCGGCAAGTGTTGCATGCGCCAAATCTCACACCTGCATCAATAGCACGTTAATATTTAACTCCTTTTTTATACATTTCGTAAATACAACACCTTTTTTTACCGTCGATTTGTTCGGTAGAACAAATTTGGTGACATTTTTATATATTGGGAGCGTTTTGAGCTTTTTATTTTACTCTTGAAGGACAGGAAAAAAAAAATGCAGCGATTAAAAATGATTGATAATGTTAAATGATTTTTCTTTTTTTAGGTGTTTATATTTTTCCTTTTTCAAAATATTTGTTGATTTTAATATTTTATTAATCCAATTGATGTATAAATGTTTATGGATATATGAAAATATTGAATTTACCTCTTCAAACATGTTTGTTTGTTTTTATATCAACACCATGTATTGACGTAATTTCTATTTTTGTAAACATATATAAAATTTATAAATTCAATTGCCATCTATCGTTACAATTTGTAACAAATAAATTTATTGGCAATGTGTTTCTTTCCAATAATATCCTCAAATAATATCTCTACAGACCTTACTGCAATGATATAAGTTATTGTATGAGAGGGCTTGGCTCATCAGTAGTGAACCCTCTCAGCGGTAGACCTTACTGCAATGATATAAGTTATGAAGGCTTGGCTCATCAGTAGTGAGCCTTCTCAGCGGTTTATTATTATATATGGCAGAGCGCCATCTAGTGGAGCAAAAATAAACTAAACGTCAGGATATGCCTCTTTTATTTTTAATATCAAAACCTGACCATTTTTATATTTTTTATTTCATTGTTTTTTTTTTCACATTTATATATTTAATTAAAAAGGCATATATTGGATCAAAAAAATAATTTATTTTACCAATATTTCAGCTGGCTGAACGCCAACCTTTATCAAGGTGTTATAACATTTTAAAGTGTGATATGTATATTTACCATATATTTTGTTATTCTGCATAGCATTAGCTCGTAGATATTTTATAATATATATACAGAGGTATATGTACACAAATTATCTTTACAAATTCACACACAATAATAGTGTCTAATGAAAGATATATTAACCTTGCATATATGTGTGTATTCATGTATCACTTTAAAATCGTTATAACACCTTGATAAAGGTTGTCGTTCAGCCAGCTGAAATATTGGTAAAATAAATTATTTTTTTGATCCAATATATGCCTTTTTAATTAAAGATATATCTATGGATTGCTCTATTTTCAAAACATTTATATATATATAATATATTAATTAAAATTTACATATCTTATAATCTATTTGCAATATAATTGTATTTATACATTTCAGGAGCCTTCTATATATGAAATATAAATAATTCATAAAAGATATTGATAAATTTATTCCGTTCTTATGTTATCATTATTAATAGGTTTCTAAAAACATATACCACGTACTCGATTCCATTAAATTTTGGTGATATATGAATACACACATATATATCTTTCATTAGACACTATTCATGTGTGTGAATTTGTAAAGATAATTTGTGTACATATACCTCTGTATATATATTATAAAATATCTACGAGCTAATGCTATGCAGAATGACAAAATATATGGTAAATATACATATATGTTGATAGAAAGCTATTTATATAAGGATTAAATTGTGCATGTTAATAAATACAATGGGTTATAAATAAATACATATTTGTGGTTCGCTTGTGTCAATAAATATAATTATTAAAGTAATATTGAAGACTTCTCTTATTATACATAATCAGACGAATTCCCAAATAATATTACATTTGAAAATTATCCCGCATGAGTTTCTTTTCAACAGAAAAATCAAAATTTATTTTAAGGAGAAATAACGATTATTTCTAACCTTAGGGATGAAGTATGAAAGGATGAATTGTGAAGAGTAATGATAAACGGAAAAAAAGGTAAAAGATAGCCTAGTGGACATGGCATCTGTCTGGTAAGCAGAACACTGTGGGTTCGATTCCCATCCCTGAACACTTTTATTTTTCCGTTTATCATTACTCTTCACAAATCATCCTTTCATACCTCATCTCTAAGGTTAGAATTAGTCGTTATTTCTCCTTTAATAAATTTTGATTTTTCGTTGAAAAGAAACTCATGCGGGATAATGTTCAAATGTCGTTTTACAATCACAAGCCGCATTATACAAGTATTATACTTGTAACTAACTAAGTACACCTATCCCCCGATTTACACGGTAGATACGTTCCTGAGAAAAACGTGTAAATCGGGGGATAGGTGTACACAGAAATAAAAATAAAATGTATTGACGGGTTAAAATATGTAGTCAGCACATAAAGCTCGGGATTCCTCGTGAGATGTGTACACAGCACATGTGTTCAATCACAGTAGCATTTAGTATAGTGCGATAAAAACAAAAAAAAATATTTGGAAAACCGTGTAAAAGCGAAAACGTGTAAAACAAGTACCGTGTAAATCGGGGGATAGGTGTACTTGTATTATATTGTATTATAAATATTACATTTATTCAATACATACTTCTTATACATATTTCATTGGTTGTTCTTAGGTAAGATGTGGAATCAAACATGATTTTAATGTCCTTTCTTTTATTCTTTAAACTTCTACTCAAACTTTGTAATTCACCAATTGTTTATGTAAAATAGTTCTATGAATTTAGTGTTGTTGCTTGACGCGAGTATCTCTTGTTGGGATATCGCGTCTGATTTGATGAAAATAAATAATAAATAAATACTTTTGGTTTATTTTTTGTGTTTTCAAATATTTTTATTTAGAATCTTAAGTATAGCTTGTTACACTGAGAGATTCTTTCCTAAATCTTTAACCAATATTATAAACACAAAGTAATAAGACCAAATCCAAATAAATAAATAGTGTGTGACGTTTCGGTAACAACGTTGTTACCATCTTCAGACAAAAGTACTGAATGACAAAATTTTACCACAGCATGTTTTTAAATAGTTCCTGTTATCAAGTGTGTAAACAAGATAACAGATAAGAAGAAGATATTTATCTGATAAACAGATGAAGTAAACACATGGTGAATATTATTCTTAGAATTAAAGGTTTTTTCAATATCTTCTCTAAAGGTCTTATTACCTTGTGTTTATAATCTATAATCCAAATTGTACCTTATCAATTTAACCAATATTATGTCTACTTCTGAAACGAAGAAGCTGAAAAGAATGAAAAGATAGAGTTGGTCAAGGGTCAAAATAATTTTCACTGAAATTTTAACATAATATGAAGATTGAGAATAATAATAAATATTATTATTATCAGGATATTAATTATCAAAAATGATATAGTAAAAACGATTAAATCTTCACACGTATCTTAACAAATTCCATTGTTTCTTTTAACAACTTGGTTATATTATTTTATAAATTTATAGCCTTAACAATGTAGGAATTATAACAAAGGCAATTTGGAATTCTTTCAACGCTTTTCTGAAACTTTCTCTAAGTAACTTCTTGAAGTCTCCAAACATATTAGCAAGATGAATACCTCTCTGAACATATTTTATATGTTTGCAGCAATTTCATATATTGTATAGGATCTTCGTGGTATGGCTACTTATTATATACCTGTGTAATTTAAGTAAGATCTATACAATACATATAGAGTACTCTTTAATTAAAAAGACATATATTGGATCAAAATATCATTTACTTTACCAATATTTCATTTGGCTGAACGCCAACCTTTATCAAGGTGTTATAACATTTTAAGGTGTGTCAACAACAAACTCAGCGCCAAATTTTATAACACCATGATAAAGGTTGGCGTTCAGCCAACTGAAATATTGGTAAAATAAATGATATTTTTATCAAATATATGCCTTTTTAATTAAAGATTTATTTATGGATTGCTCTATTTTCAAATAGAGTACTCTGTAAGTAGAACATGGAATAATATAAAGGCTATTGCTTTTATTTATAAAATGAGAGGATATATAAAATAATTACTATAGAATAAAGCGATAGGAGAAAATCTCCTAACGCTTTATTCTATAGTATTTATAATCCAAGGAGAAAGTTTCCATGTTTAAAAAAATATAAAATAATTAATGAATATTTAAAAGAATTGGGAAAATATTTTAATCAATAATGGTGACTTTCTCAGGATTCTGCCAACTTCATTTATAAGATGATTGCAATTATTGTATTGCTCTTATTCTTTTTACAAAGTCTGTACATGAATGTTTACTTTTAGTGATTTTAAAAATAAAAAAGGCATATCCTGATCAGGAGCACATGTGCTTTACAGATGGCAGAACACCATCTAGTGGAACAGAAATCAACTAAATATTGATTTAGCCTGTTCCCTGATATTTGGCCAACCCAATTTCTTGATAAATTAAGAAAAGCCATTGAGGAATGCATTCCGCGCTGTTGGCGCTCGTCAGCGTGGAGTAAGCTGTACCACTGCGACCAAAAGAAATTTTGGTCCCAGTGGCTTCTTGAGAAACCAAGAAATGGGTATTTAAAGCCGAACTTGCGTAAATACGCTTTTGGTGATATGTTTAAGAAAACTATATGTGTATCGAAACTATATAGAAATAGATATAGAGCTTTCTGTAATTGGGTGTGTAAATATCACACACATTTTTCACACATTAATTTTCTTTTTCAGCTAATTGATTGTAAAAATTCGTCCATTATTTAAAAAAATACATAACGTTGAATAATTCCATTCTAAACATTTTATGTAGTATTATGAACATAATACGAAACTGTATTAATATCTATATTTTATTGCGAACTCTAATTGGATCTAGTTGTTTAAGTTTGAATCTGTGGTTTTTTGTTTTTGTTTTTGACAACAAAATTTCAGGATTGAAATCCGCATGCAGCCTTATTTTTAAAATAAATAAAACAACAAAAATAAGTATATTAAACTGTAAAATTATATTGGAAAATTATAATAATCTAAGGGGGATCTCTAAAAAAGTTAAAATTAACTGTTTTGACGAAATAGATATCATTAAAACTATGTATCATCTATTGACTAGTTCTACAAATATCTAGATTTGAAAATAGAGCAATCCATAAATAAATCTTTAATTAAAAAGGCATATATTGGATCAAAATATCATTTATTTTACCAAAATTTCAGTAGGCTGGACGCCAACCTTTCAAATCCCTACTGTTTAAAATATAAATCAAATGAATGTATTTTGTTTATCAACTATGCTTAAATTCATGTGGTATATGATCAATAAATTTTCCTTAACATCAGCTCTAGCATATTTATTGATATTCTCACAGATAATATTATGAAGGCATATTAATATATTACCAGTTGCAAATAAGACACGCTATATCCGTTCTGGATAATTGCGCGTGAAACTATTTACAATAATTGTAGTAGAGTAGGTAACAGAATTATCAAAAAGAAAATAAACAATTAAGAAAAAGAGCATTGAATAATCATATACATGAAGGCATATTGATTTGATGCATTATAAAAAAATAATATATATTGTAATAATATATTGTATTTTAAATTGCTTTATATAATATTTACGAACGGAAAAATATATCCAGGGTAGCCTAGTGGACATGGCATCTGCCCGGTAAGCGGGACACTGTGGGTTCGATTCCCATCCCTGGACACTTTTATTTTTCCGTTTATCATTACTCTTCACAATTCATCCTATCATACTTCATCCTTAAAGTTAGAAATAATCGCTATTTCTCTTTAAAATAGATTTCGATTTTTCGTTTAAAAGAAACATTCGCGGTATAATTGCAATTTTCGTTTTACAATCATCAGCCGCGTTATGTTGTATTTTAAATATTATTCATGCAAAGTTTTATATTGAGTTTAAAAATGTACAATAATTACTTTTATTGTTTGTAAAATTTGTGAAAATTTTGATTCATTGCCTGATTTGAGTTATTCTAACATTTGAGCCATAATAAAATGTGACATCATTTGTTGATTGATCGTTTTTTTTTGGAAAATGTATAGCTACATTAAATAATATTTCTTTGACTTCCTCCCGACGTTTCAGAGGAATGAGAAGGGTGATAGATTAACTAAAACGTTAGGAAGAAAATAAAAATTGGTTGAGATGTAGCTGCATATTTTCCAAAAGAGAGAAGATTGAGAAAATTATTCTGTAATTCAAGAGAAAGCGTACCATACTTGTGAAATACCCTTCATATTAAAAAATCCTTTTTTTTCCATTTCACCTAGACTATGATATTTTTCATCGAATAATATGAACAGAATTTCAACAATTTTGGAATAATCATAAACTCAAGAAGCATAACTCAATATATATATATATTATACTGCCTTATTTCAAGAAATTTGTTGGAAAATATAACGCGTTTAAAATATAATTTATTCTAAAATCCATTGCCATTTAGCAGAATGATACATATCAAAGACATCTAAAAACATATTTTAAAATATTTCATATTTTCAAAAAGAACATTTGATAAAATATATTTAGTATATTTTTTCCATATTAATAAATATAGGTTACAATAATAAATAAAATATATTATAGGTTACAATAATAAATATATACAAATCTCTTCATAAATATATTTTTAAAAAGCTTTGGAATATATTAATAAAAACTACGCTTATCTTTTGTTTTTATTTAAATATTTTCAGAAGAATGTATATAGAATATATCTAATGCTTTACCGTCGATAATATATTTTGAATTATTTATTTTAAAAAATATATGGGCACACGTCAAATTATATATCATTTTGTGTATATTAAAATAATATGTTAACATATATTTCAATAAATAACAGATATTATTATATTTAAAATTTCAATCGATAAAATACACGTATATTTGCATTTTATAATGTGAGTTTTCTTTTTATATTTATATGCATATATATTGGTATATGAATGCCATCCTTCTCTCGGAACTTTTATATTATTTATAAAAATATTTTTTCAAATTGAGAAATATAATTTCATATCAGCTATTTTAAAAAATGCCTATTTTGAATCAAATATTGGTTTTTCGTTTGAACATATTATTAGGTAACAAGAGAAGAGACTATTTTGAAAAGCTCGCCTTTGACATCAGGTGCCTATAAAATGCTATAAAATTTTAAAATATGTGAAACATATAAAAAATAAATAAATTTAGAATGAATATAAAAATAACTTATATTTTAAAAGTCTATGATTCATTTCTATGGTCATCTCAAACCTTTTAAAAGCCTATAAAATTACTAAGATTTCAAATTTAAAATCTAATATTATTCAAAATAAAAAATTCAAAATGACGTTATTAAAGTATGAAAATATATTAATATAGTGTAAAACGTTATTCAAATGTAAAATATTGTTGTTAAAGTGTACAAATAAGTGGCTAGTAGAAATGTATAACCACTTTATAAACATATGAATAACTTTACCATTTTTTTTAAATCTATATTTCAAATATAGTTGTTTGATTAGAAAATAAGTTGTCAAAACAATGGCGGTGATCATTCATTCTAAATGGGGTTGGCCAAGAAAACCATGACAACAGATCCTATGGCGGCACATGAAGAGAAGGTCGTTGCCATGGCAACGGCGTTCCAAACACACCTATTGACCGCTCACATGGGGAAGACATCGTGTTGTTGACACCTATTTTTTTTTATCAATAGATCGGTTGAAGAACATTTGGATTTTAATCCATGAATAATCCAGGCGCCATGATTGATTGGCTTGTAAATAGTTTGACAGCTATCGGCTGCCTTTTATTTGGACGCCATATTGACTGTTATTGAATTCTTTTATGGCATTTAGAAAAACACGGCAATACTGGTCGAAATAAAGTTTGATTGTCAAATTATTGAATTTGGAATATTATTTTTGTAATAGGATGTATTTTTTAAAAATTATAATTGTAATAAATATTTAATTTATAAACAATATGGTGGATTTTTTGTAGCTTTTTTCTAGATATTTTATAAGTAAAAAGGAAGGAAACTTTAATCGATTTTTAATAGAGAAAATTGCAAAATAACGATATTTTAAACAATATATTTTTATTTTTCTTCTTCTCAACATTTATGTTTATGTATATATTAAAAATAAAAAGGCATATTATGACCGCTCCAATGAACCTTTATTTATCACACATAAACACATATCTATTTCGAAAATAGATAATTCCATAAATAGATATTTAATTTAAAAGAATGAAAAATAATTTGGATCAAATTGGAACAAATATAAATAACTGAAATATTGGTAATTAAATTATTTTAAATCAAATATATGCCTTTTCGAATAAACACACACATATATATATATATATTATACAATCTAAATATTGAATATTATAAAATTTAATTCTACATTTTAAATTATCTACATTTTTTGACACCCCAAAGTTTTGACACCCCGGAACCTTATATACATTTACAATTTAAAAAAAGTTACATACACCAAAAAAAAAACTGTTGGATCGTTTTCTGAAGACAACTCTCAGATTTATAAAATTAATTTATTAAACTTTAAACATTTTTAGATATATATAGAGAGAAACGAGTTAATTACATCGTATTTAAGGCAACAAAAGAATTATCTAATTTACATACATCGTTCTAACCAGATTCAACTTATGCAAAACAGACGACAAAGAAAAATAAACAAATTAAATGCTAGTGGGTAAGTTCCTATTTTTTACAAGTTTCCACATTCAAAGAATAATCATTTTCTTGCTTCAATAATAAATTGAAAGACACATTAAGAAGTGGAAAAAAAGTACAAATGTGATATTGTACTGAGATAAGGTGCGTAAATTAAGAAAAAGGCATCTCCTCATCGTGCAACTGAAAGTTAAGAAGTGTGAGTGTAAATAATTTCAATAATATAATAAATGACAATATTATAAAAACAAATTATATGATTATAAAGAATAATATATTTTGAAGAAGAAAATATAAATAAATTTCAGGTAAACAGTTTCTTTTAATTTTGAATTCGAAAGTTTCCGAGCAAATTTTCTGCTTTTCAACGGGCAAATATTTCTATGTACAATATAGAGATGATCTTTGTACAGTAATAATTGATAAAATGTGTTATTGTTATGTTAATTAATATTAAAAGAAATTCTTAACTTAATTTTATTTATTCTTTCTTTTTAAAATAATTTCTAGATAACTCTTTCTCACACTACTTTATTTTTATTAACAGTAGATTTATAAAATAAGTAGTAAAATGTTCAAGATGCTTTATTGAATAACTTTTACAAAATGATATATTTTTTATTAAATTTGTATCATCATATTTTGGGGTATACAAATATTTTGATGGATCAGTGTAAGTGGACAATATATGTAAACAAATTATAACGAATAAGTTATACGTGCACGTTTTCTCATTAGTTATTATATTCTATTACATTTTGAATATTTTTGTACACGTTAAAAGAGAAAATTTGCTAATTATTTTTAAGTGTAAACAATGAGATATAAAAAAAATAGAATTCTCAATTCATTTTCCTTTCAAAATTAAATATATTCTTTCAAATATATATTTTAAATACTTTATTTTTTATAATTTAGATTTGTGTGTGTGTGTGTGTGCTCGTGTTAATATTTATGTTTTAGGAATTTTAATATATAAAATATTATTGTTTTTGAACAATTATAAAAAATCCCGCCACAAGTTAACGGTACGTATATCGTTTGGCAGAAAAATAGTGATTGGAGATCCAGGTGCCAGATAACATCCCACGTAATGATGATGATCATAAATCAATTCTATCATCATCTCTGAAGAAAGAACTTTGAACAAATTGTTTTTAATAGAAGCGCCGTTTAGTGTGATAAATGATATAATGAAAAAATTATATATTTAAATATTAATTTATATCAATTGAGATTTCTAATGTACTAATTTCTTTTAAAAGATATATTTGAATTATTATTTTTTAAAACATCATTATATTATTAGATATTTTTATTTCTATATAACTAAAAAACACTTTTGTTAATTTCATTTAATATTACTAAATAAGAAAATAAAAATTTACAAATTTTAAAATATAAATTAAAATATATAAAAGGAAATTTATAATTTGAAAGAAAATATACTCGATAAAAATATTTAAGTAATTAAATATTGTAATTTGAAAGGGAAATATATTTATTTATAAACTTTATCTATTTAGAGTGTTTTTAATTATATTTTTCCACAGAAAAAGATATGTAATAAATTATTTAAAATTTCCTAAAGGATGTATAAAAACCATGCTAATTATATTCCCAAAACTTAACTTCTTTTCAAATTATTGAAGATTTAAAAATTAATTTAGAAAAGAGGTTTCGAAATATTATTTTAATTAAGTGAACATTTATTCTTTAATATATATGTATCGGATTTTATTAAGTTTAAAAATATTTCAAGAAAAAAAAGTCTCAAGATGCAATAGAAGCATTAAAATGGAAAATTAATTTTGTAAATTGATTGTTTTTTATATATATATTTAAAATTAACTTTATATAAAAATCAAAATATCTAAGAAATATTATTTTCATATAAAAAGTCAAATATTTTTCATTATTTATAAGTGAAATTTTATTTGTTAAAACACAATCATTAAAATCAATAAAGTAGAAAAATATTTTCAAATTATTTATCGTTTTGTTGCTTAATTTCTTAAAGCAGACGAACTAGAAGATAATCGAAGAGACGCCATCTTGGCAACAAAGAGAGAGAACTGATTGAATCTTCAACAAGATTAACTTGAAATTAAATTGAACACTCTTTTAAAGAATAAATATATCATCAATATGTCTAAATTCACTATTGGAACTTTTCCAGGTAAATCTAGAAACTTTGAAAAATTATGCTTAACTAAGACATTACAAAGAAAAAAATATAAATTTATTTTTAAAATCGCTCCCCCATGTTGCTAATGGAAATTTCCAGAAAAAAATTAGAGGGGAAAGGTTGTAGTAAATTAGATTTTATATAAACTTTTCCCTGAATTGCATTTCTCCAATTTAAAATCAATAAAATTCAACACGCACCTCTTTTCACAGAGGGCGGCTTCACACAGATTATATAGATATTTATTATTTGGAACCAACTGTGTTGTCAAATCTTTTGATCAAATTTTAGCGATGTAAACATCTTACGAAAGCAGACGAAGTTTCTTTTTAAGTAAACACATATTCACCTTTTAAAATATATATTTTTAAAGCTAATTTCTTTCGTTAATTGATTTATCACTAGAATTAATCAACGTTTTAGATAATTAAGAAATTAAATATTTCATCTTTATAGAAGTAAAATTTTATTAGGTGTTAAAACTGGCTGGCATTCTATATCGCTTCATAGAATATGATAATGTTCAGGTATTTTTTGAGTCGGTGGACGAGTAGGTAACACCCTCGATTCCCGACAGTCATGAACCAGGATTGAATCCCACGTTAACATTTAGTTTAATATGTTTATAACCTTCACATATTATTCTTTTTTTTTCAAATATCATAAACTAGGTTGTTCTTGTTAAGCTGTACCTAATAAAGTGATTTTGGAACAAGAAGAACAACAAGGTTCTTTATATGTAAGTAAAATATGATAAATATCTCTATACATTTATTTTCTAAAATTCTTATTAACAATCATAATTTACCTTTATATGCGGATAGACATATGTCTATTAATTTTATTTTGTTTATCATCATAGTTATTATAATTCTGTATATGTATATATGCATTAAATTATATATTGGTCCTTTTATAAACCTAATTTTATATATTTCCTTCGGTGATCTTATTGTAAACATTAGAATTCTCAGCACGCCCACAATCTACGCCTTCAAGGCATGTTAGAAATACAGCGAAATTTACCCAAAGTTTATTAAACAAATCAAATTTATTTTTTATAACCTTTTCTTCGTTCACATATAAAACTTGATCAAAAAATGGTTCCTTTTATTCTTAATCTGTAATTGGACTTTTTTATAGTTGAATTATATTTTTTGCTTCAAGGCATTAAATGGAGAAGAAATTGAAATCAGTTTACTTATATTTCCTAAAGTGTTTTGAAGAATTTTATCTTTAAATAGAGTAGAACCTCTATAAGAGGGAATTCGAGTTAGATGACAGACCTATTGTTTAGGTTTGTTCCATAATATTTGGCCAACTTAATTTCTTGACAAAGTCATCGAATATCTTCCAAATATTGATCTTTACTTCAAGTTCATATAAACAATATTAAAATGTGGATGGAATTTTTTCGTGAGGAAATTCATATAAAAAGCATAAGGCTCCTCTCCCGTCAAAATAAACGTCAAACCTAGACGCCATCTATTGACCGTCGCCGTAAACTAGCGGCCTCGGGTCGGTTACAAAGCCACAACACCAGCTTTGGCAAACTGAAAAGCGTCCACCTAGAGACCATATATACCTAAACACCTCTTTGGAAGATTGTGAATATTCCATTAGATCCCGTGTGGATCTCATGGAATCAAGTCCGCCCTAGGCTGACGAGGGCCATTAGACTGAAACCATGTTCTCTAGGTGGACGCTTTTCAGTTTTCCAAAGCTGGTGTTGTAGCTTTGTCACCGACCCGAGGCCGATAGTTTACGGCGACGGTCAATAGATTACTTCTAGTTTTGATGTTTAATTTGACGGGAGAGAATCCCTATGCTTTTAAAAATATTAATGTGATTATAACAAATAGATGAATCAAGACATTGAAGTTTTATGGTAAAATTGTGAACGCGGTGCGCGCAAAAAATATTTTAAAATATTTAAAAATGAGTTATCTATTTTTTATTTGAAATTCAATCTTTCAAGCCAAAATCTCTCTTCTACATGTTTATCTTAAAGAATTACTGATTCTTTCCTAACTTTTGAAGTAAACGCACGTACATATGCAAACCTTCTTAGTTCGAAACTAGTCCAAATATTTTATATAACCCGGTAGAAGAATGATTTTCGGTTAAAATCTTAATTCCAACTATAAAAACACTTTAAATGTAATTCTACTGTTCTAAAGGCTTATGTCCATAGTTCACTTAAATACCATTTCTAAGATTCCATCACCTTTTAGTGTAGCATATAAAAGCGGAATGAAAAAGCGGTTCATTCCACCGTGATATTGTTGTTGGTCGAGATTCCATGATTATCATAGAAATATGGGACTTATGGATCCAGGATTGTTGTTGACAGAACGTCATGTAGGATCATCCAACGGTCACTACTGGCCGAGAGGACAGACATCATGTTCACATGGCTCTGTGAGATCTTACAGCCACATGACGTACAGTCAGTCAGGAACTTGTGTCATTTTCACAACGAGAAATGTGATCAAGGACCGTGTGAGGACGTATGCAGCACTATGGGCTGTAAACATGGCGACATGTTAACATTCTAAGATTCCACTTTTCAGTGTAGCATATAAAAACAGAATGATCCAATACAGTATTAGAGCTCTAAAGGAGCATTCTGATAGATTCAATTGGAGAAACCGTTGGGAGGGTTCACCACTAATGAGACAATCCCTCTCAATATTTTTACATCGCAGTAAGGACAGTAGAAGTTTGATTTATTTGGGAGAAGAAACATTCGCGTCTTAATGTCTTCATTCCTTATATACTGTATGAAAACCCTCTAACCCTCTTGAAAGTAGAAGTTAGTTCTTCAAAATAAGACATTTCGGCCAGAAAAGGTTTCATTTTAATGACATTACGACAAAAATATTTTGTCATCGTCAGAAAAAATAAATTTGAATCATTATCAAAGCATTATAAATAAGTCTATAGAAAAATTTAGTTTATTTTTGTGTCAATAGATGGCGCTCTGCTATCTAAAAATGCGATTTTGAGCGGTCAAGAGAATTTTATTTTTAATGTCTATATATAAATATATTTCTTAGAAGAACAAATGTGTCGAAACCTCGAGAAAGTAACAATTTTTTTTTGTTCCAAGTGTCTCTTATTTTTATGAACTAGAATATTCATTGTGTTTGTTTAATAATGTTTTAAAACTTTAAGACACCTTGATGTAATGGCGATCTGTCAGATGTTGATATCCTGATAGAAATTTCTATGATTAAAATATATTGTTGTTTGTCAACAAGTAGCCTACCAATGGTACATGGGAACAGTAAAAATTATTTAATTTTTGTTTATTTAATTATTTAATCAGAGAAACGGTACCACAGAGATGACGGGTATAAATTGTATTTGACCATTGACCACCGTTTCGCGGCAATGTGTTAAAAACAACGTGCCAGTTATCGTTTTGACCCTTCGTCTATTTTTGGATTTTTAACCCGGCGATTAGAATGTACAGTTATAGTTCCATCCCCTCCTACAACCGGCCCGACAAGACCCCTAACATCAAGACCTTCCTGGACTGGACCACGAGTCCATCACTACACCAAATAAACCATCTGAGTAGTACATCCCCGCCCTACTCTCATCAATATATAAGGTTATAGGTTGACCCTAGAAATAGAGAAGTCGAGATGCCTCTAGCTATAAAAATGTTCATGAGCCCACGATACAAGCAAGAGCGTGCCCATCACCACGTTCTGGCCTCTGCTAACTTGATGTTTACACTCAAAATTATGGCGTTGGCGGTTTAAGGTGAGTCCATTGTATAAGTAGTAACTCCTTAAAGATACTGAACATCCTTGAACCTATACCGGAGTTTTTTCGATGTAGAATTCCAGTGATGAAACTCTACAAACTCTAAATTCTTAACTTTGTAGAAGATTTCAAACCCACCACATTATATTTGAATAGGATTGTTAAATTTTCGATTGTTGAAAAAAAAGAGAATAGATCAAAATAGCTACCAAACATCATATATTTATGAAAATTATAAACTATTTTAGACACGTAAGATTCTTTTTCAAATTAAACAATTTCTACTGCCCTTACTGCAATGGAAAAGTTAATGGGAGAGCCTGGATCATCAGTGGTGAACCCTCCCAGCGGTTTCGCCAGTTTAAGTATTATCTATTTATAATCGATATATTTTCAATTCATCCTAGTCTAACCATAAGCTAAGTCTACATATAGATATAATATAATAACCTTAAGTCGGTAGAACATACATTTCATAGCCCGTCCTATTGTTTACCTGGTTCAAATTACATTAGTAGGTACCGCTCAGCAAGAGCAACCTAGTTCATGATAATTGAACAATGAATAATATGTGATGGGGTTATTCACATATTAAACAATTTTTAACGCGGGATTAAATCCCGGTTCATGACTGTCGGGAATCGAGCGTGTTACCCTCTCATCCACCGACTTTTATCCTATTGTTTAGAATACAGATTAGGTAGGGCGTTAGCTTTTCAATTCTGTAAGATGGTAACTATAAATATATCTACAAACCTTACTCAATAAGTTCATTTTTATTATTGAATATATAAAAATTCTAAACTAATATAGACGCGTATGATTCTTTTTTTAAATAAACAATTTCTACTGCCCTTACTGCAATGGAAAAATTAATGGGAGGGCCTGGTTTATCAGAGGTGAACTCTCCCAGCGGTTTCGCCGCCATCTACCATGGTATATTAAACTGGCGAAACCGCTGCGAGGGTTCACCACTGATGAGCCAGGCCCTCCCATTAATTTTTAAATTGCAGTAAAGGCAGTAGAAGTTGTTTATTTTTAAAAAAGAATCATATGCGTCTATAATAGTATAGAATTTTCATAACAGATGGCGCACTAATGCATCATAATAAAATATATCGCAAATTTCCTAATTATGATGATAGTAACTGTTTAGTAATAGTAACTGTATATGATAGCGAGTCACTGTAACGTCGAGTATATAATACATTATTGGTTGATATAGCTATAATTTTTCCAAACCAACAGCTTATTTTTAAAAGAAATGTTCTAGCTGTAGAACCCCTATCAACATTATTTTAGAACGTTTCTTTTGGTATATTTTATACCATCCACCCACAACCTTTATTGAAATATTTTTATATATATTTATGTATGAAAAAACAATAGGAAAATTAATATTGATAGTATTGATATTAAAAATAAAGTTTAGTTGAGTAATGTTTATAAATCAATGTTTAGTTGATTTCTGTTCCACTAGATGGCGCTCTTCCATCTAAAAAGCCTATGTGCTCCTGGTCAGGATATGCCTTCATTATTTTTAATATATATATATATAATAAAAGGACTTAAAAGCGCGAATGTTTCTTTTATACATAAAACTAACTTCTACTGTCCTTACTGCGATGAAAAATATATTGGGAGGGCTTGGCTCATCAGTGGTGAACCCTCCCTGCGGTTTCGCCAATTTAATCCACCAGACCGCTTCTCAGAGCTCTAATACTGTATTGGATCATTCTGCTTTTATATGCTACACTGAAGGATGGAATCTTAGAAATGGTTTTCAAGTAAACTATAGATGTCGCGTTATTGCTTTGTGTTAAAAAAAATATATATATATATGTCGTGATCGAATGAAAGGGTACAACCGTTATACTTACAATCCCAAAGAACTCGTTCCAGCCAAGTGAGTAGCACACCCGCGACGTGCCGTAGCATTCACCCGCGATGTCTGCCACGTTTATTTTTGTACAGTTTTTATAGATGGATGAATTCGCATATTTACATTTTTACACATGCTTAACATATTTACATACTTATATTGTCCAAAGGAAATTATACATATTGGATATTATACAAATTATGACATATATATATGTGGTATTTGTATGTCGTGTTACACTAAATGGTCCAAGATGGCGGGAGTATTAGGTTAGCTCTATCCGTCTAATTGCCAGAGATTTAGATCCATTAGCATGTAGACCTCATTAAAGACTAGTTTAACGTTGTCCCCCCTCTTCTCTTTAACTATCTTCTGATTATTAATTCATAGTTCTACATTTCCATATAGTCTTACTACCGTTTAACCTACAAATCCTGCTCATAGAGCCCGAATATTGAATGCTATTGTTATAATGGTAGATTAAACTGGTCAAATAGTTTTAAAAATTCATCAGTGATAGCAATTATTTTCGCCTTTAGTTAAATATTTGTTAAATATTGCTTTATATTGGTTTACTAAATAATTTATGCTCAGCTATGCAAATTGAACTGAATATAAAATTTGATTGTTATCTCCAACTTATTTGCATATTCCTAGGTTAAAAGTATTAGAACTACCTTCATATATACCTGTTTATTAGGTGAATATTTTATCAAGATATATAAAATAATTTGAAAACGTTGGGCCGGAACAAAGGCATATGCAAATCAGTTTTTTTATCGAACTAATTTACATATTTCGGGTTTGAAACTATGAGAGTGTCATCTGATCTTACTTTAAATAACAACGAAGTTTCACTCAGTTAAGTCAAATATTGTGGTGGAAAAAGACAATATGCAAATTATTCTAAACCCCCCTATAACAACAAGAGCCTTTTATTAAGAAATTTCATCTTAACTAGGCTCTTATCTAAGAAAGATAAAAAAGCAAAGAATGTTGAAAGTTATTCTATACCTGTTTCATGGTTTTTCAGGATGCCCCAAAGACCAGCCTTTTTGGTCGTTGAGGTACAGCTTGCGCAACGCTGATGAGGGCCAACAGCCCGGAACGCGTAAGTGGTTAGCTTTTCTTGATTAACCAAGAAACGGTATATTTGCCAATTCTGGAATAATTAAAAATGAACGATTAGTTGATATTTATTCCGATAGATGGCGCAAGCCATCAGAAATTTTCAGTTGCACTATCAGGAAATGCCTTTTTTCTTAAGTAAACAGTCAGTTATCAATATACAGTCTTGGTGTAGGGACATGTCAACCATTTTGTGCTATCTAGTGTATTCTTCCTTTCATTGTCAAGATATTAAAAGGTTCTCAACTGAACTGTAGAACAACTGGTAGTACAAGTGGACAAATCTTCCATCAGTCGAATCGAAGAGACACTTGTACATTTTTACCTTGTTAAGGCGATAGGCATAGATACTGCTAGTTTTTTCTTTCGTCTATAGTTGGGAGCAAGAAGAATATGAGATACCCTATTTACACGCATCGACAAAGGAAGTGGAAAGTCATCATCAGCAGCGGTCATCTGTTTTTTTTTTAAGGAGACAGAGACAATTTTGTTCACACTTTGGGTATCTCGTGTGTTTACGATAAAGGTCGTCGTGTATCAAATATCTTTCATAGTTATTGTCTGAATCCTGATACACATGCTAAAAGGTAGAACTTACTTAAGTTTGGCCCATGAGTATGTATCATCTCCTTCAAGCCCTCTCGCTAGATCTGAAATTTTCAGCTAAAATAAGCAAATATGCTACAAACTTCATCAGTTTCAAGACTAACTTAACAAGGCTTACTTATGTAAATTACCCAATGTGTGTATATATATCATTTCTCCTTTAGTTTCTTGTATTCGTATTACAGGCTGTTGAGGGACGTTATGTCTGAAAGGCTCGCCAAACTTATATATCCTTAATAAAGAATCTCTACGCCATTATCTTTTATTTCTTCTTATCATACATTTCATCTCCGTATAATTCACATTTTAGAGATACAAGCTTTTTTTCTAATAATCTGAGTTATTTTGTGAGGAGGTATAGCCAGAGTATATTCTTTGTTGAAGTATTATTTTCTTTCGATATGGGAAATTAGAGAGTATGATATTTCCAGCAATAAATGAGTGTGTTATGTGTTTATATTGATTATAGGTTATAGGAAGAAGTTCAATTTAACAAAATCAATATGCAATTCAGACCAGGTCTATTCTAACCACTCTTTATTTCTAAAGCTTTCTAGCCAATATGCTCTTTAACAAGAGACCTAGAAGTATCACTTCCAGTCAAAATATACATGTATACATGGCAGTGGTACAGCCTACTCCACGCTGACGAGCGCCAAAAAGCGCGAAACGCGTTCGTGGATGGCTTTTTTGATTTATTAAGAAATTGGGTTGGCCAAATATCAGGAAACAAGCTAATCAATGATTAGTTGATTTCTGTTCCACCAGATGGCGTTCTGCCATCTAAAAAGCACATGGGCTCCTGGTCAGGATATGCCATTTTTATTTTTGATTTCAACACCTGATCTTTTTATCTTTTATTTGTATATTTTATATTTTTCTCTCATTTTTTCATACATGTGTATATAATTGGCTGGAAGTGATACTTCTAGGTCTTCTGTTGAAGGACATATTAGCCCTAAAGCTTGTGAAATAAAGAGTGGTTAGAAGAGACCTTGGCCCTGAATTGCATATTGGTTTTATTAAATTGTAAAGGTAGGGATGTAAATATGTGTATTATAGGAACAAGTGTTCAATAATCAGCAAAACTTCTGATGTGCCTTACCAATATCTTTATCCCATCACTTTAAGAACAGTAGAGAGTTATCTGTTTGAAAAAAAAAAGAGAAAAACAATCGCGTTAAATATAATTAATATTTTCCAATACAGATGGCGCTTCTAGATCTTAGAAGAATTAGTTATAGATAACAATAGTAATAAAAGGTAATAGTAATATACAATTTCTACAAAGTAATAAGACCAAATCCAAATAAATAAATAGTGTGTGACGTTTCGGTAACAACGCTGTTGTTATACACAATTTATTTATTTGGATTTGTTCTTATTACTTTGTGTTTATAATCTATAATCCAAATTGTGCCTTATCAATACAATTTCTGTTTAATAAAATATTCATTTGGACAAAAAAAAAGAACAAGTTAAACCTAATCTTTGCTATACAATTTTGAATAGCTATTAATAATTACTGAGATCAAATTTTCCATTATTATAAAATTCTTATAAATTTTGATAGAAATCATATAAAGTATAAAAGTATTTTTATATTTAGAAAAAGAGACAAATTCCTTGTATTAAAAATAATTTAGAAATAGGCTTATATCCTCTAGGGAGAAAAAAAGGTTTGGCATTATTGGCGAAAGTTTTCCAAAGAATTTTCTCCACCGTTGAAACAATAAAAAAGAAATCTTCACGAAATAAAGATAGCAGCAATATGTTTAATTATTTAACATTTCCATTTTTTTTTCTTTATCATACATTGAGACATGTTCATTATTAATAAGATATTTAGAAAATATAATAGATTGCAAATGTGCGTGAGGATGGGTTTTTTCTGTATGAAAAAAACACTAAAGGGAGATTTTAATAAAACTTATTCATTTTTCAATTATTTCGTAGATTTATGTAAACTTCTTCAAAGCTAACAATGCTATATATATGTGTGTGTAGTTTATTACTACACTGTATATGTAAATAAATTTACTGTACATGTACAGTACACTTTATAAATTATTTCATGCTTTATACTTACTGTACAATCATTTTATCTAAAAGACTATAATAATGACCACAAAAATGATACAAAAATTGTTGATTGAATTAACACAAAAATAAAAATAATAAATAGGAAAACTGTTTCTATTATTTTAAAACTGTCTCTACTTACCATATTCTATTATTTATAAACAAATACTATTGAAATCAAATTATTTTAAATGTTAATTAGTAAAAGTTAAAAAAAAATAAGTATTAATTTCAAAAATACTATATTAGCATTAAAAAGAGGGGGGAAAAACTATCTTTAAAAAGAAGCTATGATGAGAATAATTCCAAAACTGAAAAAATGTAAATTCAATACACAAATTACTACCTATTTGAATATTTCCTCTATAGTTGTGTTAGTATTTACATCAAAGCTGAAGAAAACAGTAATTTGAGGCCATTCATACGGAGACAAAAAGAAAACTAATGAACGCGTGCTTGAAGATCGATCAAAGTTTAAAGAACCTGATGAATATCACTTTCACAATCACCTCAAAAATTGAACAAGATCATAAAAGTGAAAGGTTCTCCGTGTTTCAAAGTCTACCATTCACAATAGGATACAAGATTCCGATCTGTGCACATTCATTTCAAAATTTAAGCACTCTATTAATAATTACAAAAATAAAATGAAGGATCACATGAGTCAAAGATTATCAGAATATAAAAAGATAAAAATATATCCAATATAAACATTTTCAGTGATGAATGCAAGTTTGTATCGTCCTTAGGTAGAGCTTTGAAGAACTGAAAAAGAAATATTCAAACCAAAATTGGTGAAAATTGATAAACTACCTTGAATAGCATGACTTACAATGACCAAGGCAAGCATTTCTTTATTGATGAAGAAATTAACTCGAAAATGAACAAGGCAATTATCGTAGAAAGCCTACGCCTACTATTCAACAATAGTTTCCAGACAATATTTCATCTTATTTTAAGATGATTACTAACACAAGGTAATAAAACTATATCTAAATAAATAAATATATTATTTTAATTATATCTAAAATTGTTTTTCCCCATATTTACTCAATTATAAGAATAATATTTTAGGGTTCTTATATATAGAGAGAGAAAAAAAGTTTCTCTAACACCTACTTACATATTCTCATGCCCAGCAATGGCCGCCTTGCAGAAAATAGATATAGACCCAGAGAAGCAGCTTTACACACCCAAGATAGTGGACATTGCGACTTCTGTGATAGAGATGTACAGAGACATCTGAGGCTCTTCATTGGATACGACAACAACAACAGAAAATTGACATTGACCCAGAGCAGCAGCTTTACACACCCAAGATAGTGGACATTGCGACTTCTGTGATAGAGATATACGGAGACATCTGAGGCTCTCATTGGACACGACACCAACAACAACAGAAAATTAACATAGACCCAGAGCAGCAGCTTTACACACCTAAGACAGTGGACATTGCGACTGCTGTAATAGAGATGTACGGAGACATCTGAGGCTCTTCTTTGGACACGATAACAACAACAACAACAAAAGGTTTCTTTTTATATGTTATTTTGTTTACACGATGAGAGATAGATATTTTTCTTCTTCAGCACAACGTTTTAATAGAGTTCGCATAAAGCGAATGGTACACGAGAGATTGTTAATAAATTTCGAGGGATTACTTCTTCCTTATCAATTTATCATATTTTAAATCAAAACATAATTATATTATCTTAAAGATGGAGGTTGCGTTGGTTCATTTGCTAACAGATTGCACAGGTTTTGTCGACATTTCGACATATTCTGACATAACTGTGTTAATTCAAGTACTATATTTGTTAATATTTTAAATGAAAAAAAAAACATATATGATATTCTATAACTTATATACTACATAAATATTTTTATGATATATTCATACTTAATATATGTTTACTTTATATTTACTGTATATGTGCCAAATACATTCATGATATACACTCATGGACAAAACTTAAAGAAATTGAACCATTTAGCATATACACCCATACCTCGCTTTGCGTCGGGGTTACGTTCCAAAAAAACACGACGCAAAGTGAAAATATGTGAAGGCGCAATCAAAAACAAAGGTGTTGCCATATTTTAGGGAAAAAAATGAAAAAATTGAAGACTCGAATCCAAAACAACGCAACTTCGAAAATCTAACGACTTACAGTTAAAATCAGTAAAAATTAAGCAGCGACGCAACTTCGAAAAAAACGCAAAAGGAAACGACGCAAAGCGAGGTATTGGTGTATATCAGAATTCAGACAATAACTCTGAAAGATATTACAGTGACCTTTACGGAAGACACACGAGATGACCAAGTGTGAACAAGACTGCCTCTTTAAATGAATTAATCCCTTATATCAAGTTGAAAACGCCAGGCCTCCAGGGTATAAGTTTCTTAAACTATTTTAAATTTATGAATCTCTAGCTTTCGGACACAAAGGGCCTTCTTCTACAGGAGAAAGCGTGATTCAATAAAATACATAATATCAAATTTGTACTATTTTTTCACATTGTGTAGCGTTATCACCTAATTGTGGCCTTAACTACCCGTTTCATGATTTTTCAGGATGCCTGAATGACCAGTTATTTGGTCGTTGAGGTACAGCTTGCACCACGCTGATGAGGGCCAACAGCCTGAAACGCGTCCGTGGTTAGCTTTTCTTGATTAATAAAGAATGGGTATTTGGCCAATTCTGGAATAATTAAAAATCAACGAGAATAGTTGATATTTATTCCGATAGATGGCGCAAACCATCTGCAACTTTCAGTTGCACGATAAGGAGATGCCTTTTTCTTGAGGTATTGATTATTGTTTAAAGTTTATTTAAAGTGTTATTTAAAAGGTTTATTGCATAACGTTTTTCTCCTGTATAAGGGCCCTCGTACACGAAAGATTGTAAATTAAAAAAATCTTTAAAGAAACTTATCCTTGGAGGTATGGTGTTTTCAACTTAAATTTGCATATATCTCCTTCAAAAACAGACGACCGGCGCGACATCAAAGACTCTCCACATCCTTAGAGTTTATCCATATATGGTGTAAAGATTTCTATCTAGATGGCTCAAATAGTGTGTGTGAACGTATCCGTAAAAAAAAACTGACTATGCAAATTAACTTGCCAGTTAACATCACTTTGCATATTTCGTAGTTACAACTATGCCAATAAATACATTAAAGACCTAATTCTAAAAGATCTCAAAGTTTAAATCGGAACAATCAGATATTTTGGAAATATATGCGGTAAAACGTACTATGCAAATTATTTTATTAATTATCCTATTTGCATATTCCTTAGTTGGAATTATGACAGGGTAATACCTTAAAGACCCGATTCTCTAATTTTTCAAATTTTTATCGGTGCAATAAAATATTGTGCAAATTTTGCCGAATGAAATATGCAAAATAGCTTCTAAATGTAACAGTTTGCATATTAACTAGTTCAATCTATAATAGAGATTTCTTTCAGACCCAGTAACTCTATATAGTATCAAAAGAGACATCGAGTTTGGTCAAATATTGTCGAAACATCAAAAGAAAAATTATTCATAAATATTATCTCTTCATTCATATTAATAGATAATTTGCATATATACTTGATATTTATTTATTACCAGTTGCAAATAAGACACGCTATATCCGATCTGGATAATTTCGCGTGAAACTATTTACAATAATTCATATTGTAGTAGAGTAGGTAACAGAATTGTCAAAAAGAAAAAAAAAAACAATTAAGAAAAAGATCATTGAATAAACATATACATTAAACAAATAAGCAACAACATAGGCATATATACTTGATATGCTATATCATTTGTTTTCTCTTTTTTTATGTATTTAAAGAAGGTTGACCTTTTTTATAAGCCTTTACATCTACATGAGATATTGCTCAGTTTTTCCGATCTAAATATTCTAGTAGTTTGTAATATGAAGTAATAAGGGAAAACTTGGAGGTGTTAGAATGATGGAAGTCTAGTGTTACTAGATTAGGCAGTAATTATTCAGCCAAATGTAGAGGTATATAATTCTCCCCCCTCTTCATGTAGTATTCATAGTGATGGTGTAGTATTAATACTGTATGAGCACTCTATTAATTCCATATCTCATTAGGGTAGGTGAATAGATGTATGTATCTATGGGTTAGTAATGTAGGCGACATTTAGCTAGCAGTGGGGGGAGAGAAGCTTCCTTTTGTCGCGATAGGGGAATCTATATTGAAATATACATATTATTTATTTACATATGGGTATCGAATCGTATATAGCTATTATGTCGATTAGTTATTTACATTGAATATTATTTGTACATGGTTATAAATACTGATTAGTTATTTATATTATTTTTAGCATTATTAGAAATAGTGATTAGTTATTTACATTGTATATTATTTTTTACATTCTTATAAATACTTGTTTATATTGTTTACGAATTTTGTGTTTTTTACAATAATTGAATATTATTTATATCTCTATTATATTATTTACAAGGGATGAAATGATTGTTTTCTGAGAAAAAATATTTATTACATCAGTGTTTATTTATATTTAGAGAAGCATTTATTCTTATTTGGGCACTTGAATTGTTTAGAAGTGTTGCGTTTTATTTTCTGAAAATATTTGTCATATTTATTTTGCATATAATGTATTTAGGCAACAATATTATAACCTCCAAATAGTTGCTTAAAATCCATATTTCTCTCTGCAATATTTTTTCGTAATTATGAACACTCAATTTTTTGTTTGTCCGTGAGTATATAATATAGATTATACTGTTACAATAATCTCATCATACTGAGATTGAGAGGCTACAAATGATTACAGTAAGACAATAAATTGGGAGACTGAACAGAATGTGACATTATCAAAGCTGAAAAAAGGACATAGAAACTGATATAACTATGAAAAAAGACATAACCACCTTTGTCATCTCCCTAAAGCTTTTGGCCATCTCTTTATACAATGCAGACAATCCCGGGGGTTACAATGGTTGGCCAATGTATAGACCGACAATCTACATTTAGAGCCTAAGCATATGAAGTAAAAGATAGTCCATAGAGTTTAAGCATTATGAAAGAGTTTACAGCGTTTTTATTCAAAGGGTTAAAAAAAGAAAAGAACGAGAAAACAGTATATAGAGAAAAAAAACAATAAATCGAAGTAATGATTAAGGCAGTCAAATATAGAAATAGAAATCAGCACATAGAGAGTCCGTGGAAGTTGTGTATATGAACAGAAATAAAGTAAAGGTTCTGAATCGACATGGAAAAAGACAAATTTGAAGGAATGAACGGTATAACTAAGTCATTTAAAGTTGCTAATATAATTGGATGATTTGTCAAAGTGAGAAAAAGGTAGAAAAAGTAAATTGTAAACAGACATAGAAAGAGTTACCTTGAAATTATTCGAAAATGAAAGAATTTGAAAAGGATTCATGTTTATTTTTCTAAAAATATTTGTTATATTTATTTGCATATACTGTATTTAAGCTACAATATTATAATATCCAATTATGTTTTTTTTTCTCTTCGCAATATTTTTTCAAAATTATATACTCAATTTTTTGTCCATGAGTATATATATATTAGACTGTTACAATAATCTTATCATACTGAGATTGAGAGGCTACAAATATGATTAGAGAAAGACAATAAATGGGGGGAATAAACAGAAAGCTCGAAAGCTTTCGAAAATCAAAATTAAAAGAAATTTTTTAACTTAATATTATTTATTCTTTCTTTTCGAAACATAGAAACAGTTAAAACTTGGAAAAAGCGGGAAAAACAGTAATATCTATGAATAAAAAACGAACAAAGTCAATCAAAATTATTAATAAATATAGAAAGACAGTTGAAGCTCTGAATATATCGAAAGACGCCAAAACTGCGAATAGTGAGAAAGAAAGTCAAGGATAATAATACAGAGAAAAACAATCAGAGCTTTAAAAAACTGTTAAATTTATTTATTGTCATAGAAAAAGACAGTTGCGGTTTTAAATATAGAGAATAGAGAGCAGAGCAGACAAATTCTATCAAAGGTTCAAATACATTTAGAAATATATATATATATATATAGTCTATAATACAGAAATAGTCAAGGCCGTGAATATGCAGGAGAACAGTCAGAACTTGGAATAGACAGAGAGAAAGATATTCTATATGTAAATAACCAGCGGGATATAGACACAGTTAAAGCAGGGAATAGAGAGAGAAAGAGTCAAAGCTGTTAATATAGCCAGCGGGACATAGAAACAGTCAAAGCAAGAGGTAATGGAGAAAGACAGTCAAAGCTACGAATGTGGATTGGGAAAGACATTCAAAGTTGTAAACATCTACTAGAGGGACATTGAAACAATCAATGACGGGAATATAGGGAAAAGGATAAAAATGCAAATAGCCAGCTGGACATAGAAACAGTCAAAGCTAGGAATAGACAGAGAAAGATAGTTAAGCTACAAATATCCAGCGGCTCATAGGCACAGTCAAAAATTGAAAAGAAAGAGTAAGACAGTCGAATTTGTAAATAGCCAGCGGGACATAGAAAGAGTCAAAGCAGAGAATATATAAGATAGAGAATGATTTCCAATCTCTGAACAGCCCCAGCGGGACATATAAACAATCAAATCAGGGAATAGACAGAGAAAGACAGTCAAGCCTACGAATGTGGACTGGAAAAGAGAGTCAAAGCTCTTAAAGTAGCTAGCCGTAGAAAAAAACAGTCAAAGACGGGATTAGACAGAGAAAGATAGTCAAAGCTGTTAATCTAGCCAGCGGGACATAGAAACAGTCAAAGACGCGAATAGACAGAGAAAGACAGTCAAAGCTGTTAATGTAGCCAGCGGGACATAGAAACAATCAAAGAGGAGCATAGACAGAGAAGGACAGTAAAAGTTGTTAATGTAGCCAGCGGGACATAGAAACAGTCAAAGACGGGAATAGACAGAGAAAGACAGTCAAAGCTGTTAATCTAGCCAGCGGGACATAGAAACAGTCAAAGACGGGAATAGACAGAGAAAGACAGTCAAAGCTTTTAATGTAGCCAGCGGGACATAGAAACAGTCAAAGACGGGAATAGACAGAGAAAGACAGTAAAAGCTGTTAATGTAGCCAGCGGGACATAGAAACAGTCAAAGAGGAGAATAAACAGAGAAAGACAGTCAAAGCTGTTAATGTAGCCAGCGGGACATAGAAACAGGTAAAGACGGGAATAGACAGAGAAAGACAGTCAAAGCTGTTAATGTAGCCAGCGGGATATAGAAACAGTCAAAGACGGGAATAGACAGAGAAAGACAGTCAAAGCTGTTAATGTAGCCAGCGGAACATAGAAACAGTCAAAGAGGAGAATAGACAGAGAAAGACAGTCAAAGCTGTTAATGTAGCCAGCGGAACATAGAAACAGTCAAAGAGGAGAATAGACAGAGAAAGACAGTCAAAGCTGTTAATGTAGCCAGCGGAACATAGAAACAGTCAAAGAGGAGAATGGACAGAGAAAGACAGTCAAAGTTGTCAATGTAGCCAGCGGGACATAGAAACAGTCAAAGAGGAGAATAGACAGAGAAAGACAGTCAAAACTGTTAATGGTGCCAGCGGGACATAGAAACAGTTAATGCTGAGAAGACGCATGATAAGATATTCAAAGGTACGAATGGAAAGACATTCAAAGCTACAAATAGCCAGCGGCACATAGAGACAATCAAAGCAGGGACAGACGGTCCACGAATAGTCAAAGCTGGAAAAGACGAGGAACTAATTGTACCAACGTGTCCCTGCTAACCTAACGTAATTATACCGTCACATTCCTCAAACTAACGAAACTAATTTACCACGGCCCCTTCCTTCTCTGATTAATATTTCGTAAATTTTGACCGACGTAAATTATTACTATGGTGTATTCTATATAACTACGACCCTTTGTTTCATACCTGTTTAGGAACATGGGACCTCTAGGTAAATTTCATTGATCCTCGTTTCGAGAGAGTAACGCCATATATATATTATATTTAATATAATAATAAATAGTTATTTAATTTTATAGTCCATTTTTGTATTAAGATTATCTTCACTATTATGATCATTTAAATTCAAATTATAAAATTTGTAAAATGTTATTAATTTGTAGATAGAGAGAGAAAAAAAAATCCTTTACTTCTACTACATCCTCAAGTTAATTATATATTTATAATTAATAACAATAAAAATTAACAAAGTAACGTCTATTACATCGGCTTTTACACGTCATTCAGACATACTCTAATCCTATATATAGAATAATCGAAGAGAGAATATATATAATAGTTAGAAAAAAGAGAGAAAGACAGAACCATGCACTTTTAATCAAACTAATAATAAGGAAAAAAAAAAAAAAAAAGAGTTTTATAAAGAAGGTAGATAAGATTGTTAGTATATATATATATATATTTTTTATGATTTTATATTTTATCCTTTTTTTTTTTTTTTAAGATTTTTAAAGGTTTTTTTATTTTATAATATGATTATAAATAGTTGTATTTAGTAATATATCTATAGTATGAATTAACATTTGTTATAAGTTTGGATATTATGTTTTGAAACCCTAATGGTAGACCAGACATACACAAAAGACTTTAAATTGAAATGAATTGGAAAAAGAGATCTGCTGGAACGGGGATCATCAGATAAAAATTCCAGCGACATTTCACCCCTTCTTTATTATGTCATAGATCTCTTTTAAACCGGATTTTATGTGTTAATATTAAGTTGTTTCAGTGAAATATTTAAATGAACATATATAACAGATACAAGTGTTAACAAATTCAAACTGTAAACCTACCTCGGCCGCTGCGTCCTCCATTGTGAGTATCTATTTCTGGCTGACACATGTCGCGGGAGGGGAATGTCCCCCCACATTTCAAATTTAGACCATTTATTCAGAATTTTTTTGAACAACAAGAAAATTAAAGAAGAAAGGAAAAATAGTTAAAGGAAGAAAGCTAAATTGTATAATCTTTACAGCTAGTTATATCAAAATAACTGATTTAACACTTATTCATCTTTTAATATTCCTTTAAAAAGGCAAATTATAAGAGTTTAATAAAGCTATTAATTGTGCAAATTCACCTTTATTTAACTTCCATTTTCCTCCCCAGAAATTGGAGATTAAACAAAAATGAACTATATACTTTAACACTTTAAAAATCTTGTGAAAAAATCTTTTAATCAGTTATTTAATCAAATTTTAATTAACTGTTAAAGGTTATAAATTTGTATTAGTTAATATTAAGAGAAATTATAGAAAGTTGATTTCATAAATGGATATTTCCATTTATTTTTTTTTAAATATTTTATAATTGATATACTGTTGAAATATTTTACTTGTTTGATACTAAATTTGTTTTTAATAAATTCCATGTTTAAATTTTTAACATCTTCTATGAAATTATCTAATATATTATTTATTCTATAAAATCTTAGAAACTGACCATAATATATACCTTTACAGCAATTTAATGATATATTAGAATTCATATTACAGTATTTTATAATATTGAAATTATAATTACTCTTTTTATTATAAACTCTAACAGCACTATTTGTAAGGTCTATATTCAAGTCTAAAAAGTTAACTTTTTTGTTTCTATAAATTTTTTCATTGTTCTTAAGTTTCAAGTATTTAGGATATATTTCAGGTATTAATTTTTTAAACAGTGGATTATTAAATATTATTATGTCATCTACATATCGGAATATTTGCCAATTAATATTATTTTGTAGAAAGTATTCTCTTTCGTACCAGAACAATATTAGATTTGCTAATAACGGACTAGAAGAAGTACCCATGGGAACGCCTTCTGATTGAATATATATTTTATTTTTAAATTCTATATAGTTAAAATTTAAAAATGTTTCCAGTAGAGTTTTTGCTGTTTTAAGATCTAATTTAAATGTTTTATATCTGTTATGAATAATTTTAATGTAGAAAGTTTTGTCATTAATGAATTCATTAAATAAATTGGTTATTTTATTATTTAGATCTCTTAAATTTATTTTAGAATATAGGTCCTCAAAGTCAAATGTGTGTACTGTTTCAATGTTTGTCCAATTGTTCATTAAATAATTAATGATTTTTTTATTTGAGTCGATAAATTTATAATTATATTTATTAGTTAATTTATTTATAATAAATTGTAGTGTTGAGGCTAATTGTATATCAATATTTTTTATGACTGAATTTATACCAGATGTGATTGTTCTGAAAGAAATAGGTTTTTTGTGTAGTTTAGGAATTATATAGAACTTTGGTATGTTTGGATTTTTGTGGTTATTATAAATTTTTAGTGAATTTTCAACATTTTTGATGTCTTTTTTGATTTTTGTGCCTGTAGTTCTAGCAAAAGTGTATTTATGATTATTATCAATTTCCTTTTTTAGTATATCGTGGTATAGATTTTTACAAATTAAAGATAAATTATTGGGACATTTATCTATAGGAGTGATAATATAGTCCTTCTGTAAATTAATTATATTTTCTTTAAAAGAAGGAATGTCTGAATTGGGTTTTGTGTATTTAAGTGTATTATTATAATAATTTATAATTTCCTTTTTAATATTATGTTTCCATTCCAGAAAAGTAAATTCTGGAATACTGTATTTTATACTAGTTTTATTTATGAAAATATCTATATCTTTTAATATAGATTTAATTGTATTATTATAATTGTGTTTAATTTGAGGTATATATTTATACCCTTTATTTAAAATTTCTTGATATTCTGGATTTAAAAAAGAAAAGTTGCTAGTTAATATATGACCTGAGAACTTATATTTAACAATATAGTTGTTGCAATTACATTTAATTTTTTTAAAATTTGCCAAATTATTAATAAATTGGTTATAATTGCAAACTAAATTACCTATATTTTTATTGTATCTCCAGATTGTTTTAAAATTTAAATTTTTTATAGGGAAAAGATTATTGATGATTTGGTTATTAAAAATATCATTAAATTTAATATGATTAAATAAATTGTTATTTTAAAGAAAATATAATTAATTTACAGAAGGACTATATTATCACTCCTATAGATAAATGTCCCAATAATTTATCTTTAATTTGTAAAAATCTATACCACGATATACTAAAAAAGGAAATTGATAATAATCATAAATACACTTTTGCTAGAACTACAGGCACAAAAATCAAAAAAGACATCAAAAATGTTGAAAATTCACTAAAAATTTATAATAACCACAAAAATCCAAACATACCAAAGTTCTATATAATTCCTAAACTACACAAAAAACCTATTTCTTTTAGAACAATCACATCTGGTATAAATTCAGTCATAAAAAATATTGATATACAATTAGCCTCAACACTACAATTTATTATAAATAAATTAACTAATAAATATAATTATAAATTTATCGACTCAAATAAAAAAATCATTAATTATTTAATGAACAATTGGACAAACATTGAAACAGTACACACATTTGACTTTGAGGACCTATATTCTAAAATAAATTTAAGAGATCTAAATAATAAAATAACCAATTTATTTAATGAATTCATTAATGACAAAACTTTCTACATTAAAATTATTCATAACAGATATAAAACATTTAAATTAGATCTTAAAACAGCAAAAACTCTACTGGAAACATTTTTAAATTTTAACTATATAGAATTTAAAAATAAAATATATATTCAATCAGAAGGCGTTCCCATGGGTACTTCTTCTAGTCCGTTATTAGCAAATCTAATATTGTTCTGGTACGAAAGAGAATACTTTCTACAAAATAATATTAATTGGCAAATATTCCGATATGTAGATGACATAATAATATTTAATAATCCACTGTTTAAAAAATTAATACCTGAAATATATCCTAAATACTTGAAACTTAAGAACAATGAAAAAATTTATAGAAACAAAAAAGTTAACTTTTTAGACTTGAATATAGACCTTACAAATAGTGCTGTTAGAGTTTATAATAAAAAGAGTAATTATAATTTCAATATTATAAAATACTGTAATATGAATTCTAATATATCATTAAATTGCTGTAAAGGTATATATTATGGTCAGTTTCTAAGATTTTATAGAATAAATAATATATTAGATAATTTCATAGAAGATGTTAAAAATTTAAACATGGAATTTATTAAAAACAAATTTAGTATCAAACAAGTAAAATATTTCAACAGTATATCAATTATAAAATATTTAAAAAAAAATAAATGGAAATATCCATTTATGAAATCAACTTTCTATAATTTCTCTTAATATTAACTAATACAAATTTATAACCTTTAACAGTTAATTAAAATTTGATTAAATAACTGATTAAAAGATTTTTTCACAAGATTTTTAAAGTGTTAAAGTATATAGTTCATTTTTGTTTAATCTCCAATTTCTGGGGAGGAAAATGGAAGTTAAATAAAGGTGAATTTGCACAATTAATAGCTTTATTAAACTCTTATAATTTGCCTTTTTAAAGGAATATTAAAAGATGAATAAGTGTTAAATCAGTTATTTTGATATAACTAGCTGTAAAGATTATACAATTTAGCTTTCTTCCTTTAACTATTTTTCCTTTCTTCTTTAATTTTCTTGTTGTTCAAAAAAATTCTGAATAAATGGTCTAAATTTGAAATGTGGGGGGACATTCCCCTCCCGCGACATGTGTCAGCCAGAAATAGATACTCACAATGGAGGACGCAGCGGCCGAGGTAGGTTTACAGTTTGAATTTGTTAACACTTGTATCTGTTATATATGTTCATTTAAATATTTCACTGAAACAACTTAATATTAACACATAAAATCCGGTTTAAAAGAGATCTATGACATAATAAAGAAGGGGTGAAATGTCGCTGGAATTTTTATCTGATGATCCCCGTTCCAGCAGATCTCTTTTTCCAATTCATTTCAATTTAAAGTCTTTTGTGTATGTCTGGTCTACCATTAGGGTTTCAAAACATAATATCCAAACTTATAACAAATGTTAATTCATACTATAGATATATTACTAAATACAACTATTTATAATCATATTATAAAATAAAAAAACCTTTAAAAATCTTAAAAAAAAAAAAAAGGATAAAATATAAAATCATAAAAAATATATATATATATATATACTAACAATCTTATCTACCTTCTTTATAAAACTCTTTTTTTTTTCCTTATTATTAGTTTGATTAAAAGTGCATGGTTCTGTCTTTCTCTCTTTTTTCTAACTATTATATATATTCTCTCTTCGATTATTCTATATATAGGATTAGAGTATGTCTGAATGACGTGTAAAAGCCGATGTAATAGACGTTACTTTGTTAATTTTTATTGTTATTAATTATAAATATATAATTAACTTGAGGATGTAGTAGAAGTAAAGGATTTTTTTTTTCTCTCTCTATCTACAAATTAATAACATTTTACAAATTTTATAATTTGAATTTAAATGATCATAATAGTGAAGATAATCTTAATACAAAAATGGACTATAAAATTAAATAACTATTTATTATTATAATTAATTTAGATTTAGCTTGCTAATCTAATCAAATCTAATTGATATAAGTTATCATTATTATCAGTTTGCTCCTTAAGTTTTAAAATTAGAATCACTGTTATAATTTTGTTATATAGTTTCTACACTATATTATATTTAATATATATACATTAAGATATTTCAAAATCTATATTTGGAGGTGTGAAGAAGCAATTCAATTTTGATTCTTTTCCTCTTTTTTTCTCCAAGGTTTCAAGCAATTCAATTTTCTCTAAACTACAGTGATTTTACATGTGCTTCCTCAAATATATTTACGACAGGTTTATATTCATAATGTATTATAGAGTATGGATGGATATTTGCTTGGAGTAAAGTTATTTGAAGATATTTTCAATAATAATATTTAAACAAAAATTATTAAAATTAAATTATATTTCGAAAATGTGTATTATGAATAAAACCTAAAATAATAAACATTGAAATATTTCAAATCAAATATAATATCACAGAAACACTTCTATTTAAAATTTATATTAGATCATTACACGACAACAAAAGTCATCTATAAAAATAAAGAAATCGTATTATAAAAACAGCTATATGAAATATATGTTAATTAAATATATAATATATAATAATACGTATGTAATGACATCATAGAAATGTGGATGAAGATGTATTTTAAAAGCAATTCAAAACTTGACTGTAAATAAATTAATTATACAAGAAGTTAGAACCCTCCCTTACCTTTTCTATTGATTTTTGATAATGTACTTTTATTCAATGATAAATTCACTGATAAAATAGAATCAATTAATCAATAAATCTTTGTCTTGTTCAACTCGAGGTAATATCGGAGGAATTAAATGCACTTTCCCGCCTTTTTTTACATCGTCTGCCTTTAAAAAACGTATTTCTTTTATGAAAATTTTAAAATATAATTTATATATTTCTTTTTAAAAAATAAAGATATTATTTTCAAATAAGAATAATTATAATAAATTTACATATATAAATATACATATTTTATTTATTATATTAATATATATCGATTTTTTTATAATCTAAATAGAAAGAATATTTAATTTATTATTAATATGTGCATATATAAATATAATGAAAAATTATGTGTTTGAGTGCTTGTGAAATATAAAATAATATATATTACCTATATTTTTAATGAAATGTATTATAAAATAATGCATATATTTAATTCTAAATATATATATACACTTCTTATATATTTTTGTTAAATTATTATGAAATATATTTTATAATATAATGAAAAAGGGCAATCTTCTAATTGTGTAACTGAATACTGCTGGCAAACTACCGGTATCTATAGGAAATTTTATTAACTATCTGTTAATATTTTATTTTTCCAGAGTTGACCTATTCATATACGTTCTTGTTGGTTTTTGTGGGTGTTTAAATGGGAAGATAGGGATCACGTCAATTATATAATCATTAAAATATTTATTAACATATAAAATTAAAAGAAAGGATATATAAGAGTCACGTAAAGTATTTGTTCTTGCCTGTTCCTTTTTTTTTCTTTTTATTGTTTATCTTCTTTCATAGAATATTATTTATAATTGTAAATTTTATTCATACTTAAAATTTAAAAACAATAAGGAATATTTTTAAATATTAAATAAAAATGTTATACAAAATTATAGGCAACATATTTGCAACAGTTCTTAAATTCATATTAGGCATATCCTGGCAACTAATATGAGCGTTTTATTAGATGGTAGAGCGCCATCTAGTAGAACAGAAATCAACTAAACGTTGATTTAACTTATTCCTTGATAAATCAAGAAAAGCCAACCACGAATGCGTTTCGGGCTGTAAATAGGATGGACCAATGGAATAAACCGTCGATTTTCGACAGTCACGAGCCGGGATCGAATCCCGCTTTGGACACTATTTTTTTCTAATTAAAATGGTTCCAATGGCCCCCGATTCTTGAAAAATTCCAACCATACCAATGAGTATAAGTAACCAAACGGAGCTCTGACACACTTGTAAGTAAAAGGTCTAACTGCTTTTCACATGCGTAGACATGTGGTGCAGGTGCAGTAAAATCAGTCACCAAATTCTATACCCATGATTATCATGGCCTGTACCACATGTACTAGGAATAATTTCTAAAAGAAATCATTTTAGTCACAAAATATTGAAGACAACTTTAAAGAAAATCAGCTCTATTGAAAAAAAAAAAAGATTCCTAACAAGATATTTCTCCCATAAGCAATAAACATTTTTTTTTTAAATGTCAAAATAAAAATGTCGTATTTGACAGTATAAATAATGGTAAATAGCGAGTAAACAAAAAGGTCTACCAAATAATTTGATGTGAAATGTGCAAGTTTGTGACACAAGTTGGTCTATTATTCCCTGTCCTTGGGGCAAATGTTGGCACATCATTAGAGAACAAAATTCAAATATTTCTAAAGCCTAGCTGATGCCCAAATATTGGATTCCCTCTTTTTGTTTTTAATCCAAAAACCTTTTCCATCGAATAAAAATATTATTATTTTATATATGTATATTTGTTCATAAATATATTTATATATTTCTCTGAAGGTATATACATATGAATAAAATTATGTATATATATAAATGTGATAGATATAAATTCTGAATATTCAATGATTTTAAAAAGTTAATTTTTGACCATTAATGGCTTATATTGTATCTTATCATAACCTTGTTTCCATTTCCTCTATATGAATTTAAATTTATATTCAAAAAACACAATATTTAGAAAAAACAATATTTTAAATTTGAATAAATCCAAATTCTCTCTACAATTTATATATTTATAAATTTATAATATATATTTATTCTTAATAGTTTAAATTTAAAATACCAAGTATCTAAGAGTGTAAAACAGTGTGATGCTTTAAAGAAGATATTACATTAGAAATAAACCCACTACACACGATTTCTTTCTTTTACAAATAAATACAATTTTTACTGTCCTTATTGCGATTAAAAATATTGAAAAGGCTTAGCTCATCAGAGGTAAATCCTTCCAGTGGTTTCGTAAATTTAATCCATCAGACCGTTTTTTAGAGCTCTAATACTGTACTGGACGATTCTGCTTATACAAATTTCATCTCTTCTTAGAAGTGAATATATTCCAGAATATACAAATCAAGCAAAATAATGAAGAATAATCCATTATAAGGTAAATCAGTCTATCTGGAGTGTACCTATCTTTAGAGAATTAACATCATTTCCACCCTCTCTTACTAGAGAGAGTTCACCACTGATAAGACATGCTCTCTTTCTTTCTATTTTTCTTCTTTGCAGCATAAGGGCCGTGGAAATAGGTTTTAATTATATATAGTTAAAAAGAGAGAGAAAATTAGCCTTTTAAAATATTTCTAATTTTTATCAATAGAAGGCGCTTAGTTTATGATGATATTCAAAATTATGTATCTTATCAATGTAAAAAAATCTTATTTATAATGTGTAGTGTGTGTTTTAAGGATTCTTAAATTCAATGGAAACTGCTGGAGATGAGCCGCCTATAGAAGAAGACCCCACAAAACCCCTCTCTGGGAATAGCGCCAAAATTTAAATGCTTTCAGAAGTTGCGGTAGAGAAAGGCAACTTTAGGTTTGGCGATGAGGTAGGTGCTGAGGGTAGATTGGCAACGAATTTTGAGACGAAGAGAATCCAAGAGACTTTGGAAGAGAAAATACGATCATCGTGTAAAGGAGAACCAGTCGAAGCTAACCAAATATATCGAGAAGATCGGTGGATTTCAGAATTCGAGGGACCTCAGGCATTTCTGGATCAAAATTCGGAGGACCTCGTGAAATCAGGTGATGCAATAGGGAAAGAACGCTATACCAAGGATGCCGATGGAAAACGCTACCTCAATAAAATTGATTCTATTCGAGCTTATTCATCCGAAGATCAAGCTTTCCTCATCAAAACAAAAAATTACACTCGACCAAAAAAGCATTCGTTGGAGAATATTGAAGTTAAAGAGTTCGCGAAAGAAAGATCCATTCTGGTTTTAAACGATAGAAAATCGTCCAAACAGAGATATAAAAGAACTTTAAAGACATCTGGCAAAGAAATGAACTACGGTGAGACTTCCCCTGACATAGCCAAACCAAATCGCTTCAAGGAATCAAGAAAAAGCGTCCAAGAAGATCGGAAACATGGGAAGTTTGATAGGCGAAGAGATTCGGAGAGAGAATCCGATTTCAGTAAATTTCCCGAAATTTGGAATTCATCACCTTTGGAGACTCCATCACTAATCGGCCATTCAGATTCCTTTCGAGCTGATTATTCATCGGAAAGTCCTTTCTTAGAAGTCGTCAAAGACAAACTGTTTCAAAATGATGATCTCCTAGATTTCGAAGAACTTCCAAGAAGCGCCAAAGAGAAAATCGTCGCGAAATATTTCAAGGAGAAGCCACCTAGAAATGATCGGTTTCAGGATTCCTCCAATATCAGCTGGGAGGAAGCTAAGAGCTACATGGAAATATACTTCGGGAAGGAAAAGAGTTTAAATAAGTACTCTCGGGAAGGTAGACTGACCCATTCCCAGCACATCATCCGATGTGATCGATTCGTTCCTACCATCGGAAAAATCGACGCGTATTTCCACTGGCTCCACAAGAAGAATAACAACCAAGGCGATATGTGCCATCCAAGTAAGGAATCTGTCTACGATTTCTTCAAAAGTAAAGAGAAAGAGTTTCTAAGAGCCAACCAAGCTTCCAAGATGGTTGATACCAATGATATCAGCAAAATGCATTCGATTGAAGTTCAGACCAACCCATCAGGGATCTACGAAGCCATATTCCCGTCTACAGTAGACGCTGCTACAGAACCCATCGATTTCAGAGCCGTTTCGAGAGAATTATTTGATTTAAGGAATCTCAATAGGTCGAAAGACGAAATCAACAGCGAACATCGAAGATACCGAGAAGAAAAGAAGATTCCGAAGGATTACCAAATGGTAAAAGATCCGAAGAGAACTCAACGCACGAGAAGCAAATCGACTCTTAGCAGAAGTCGGCACAACCTGAGGGAAAAACAGGTTCAATATTTCGATGATGAACCCAAAAAAGTCCGTTACCAACCTAATCCCCAACTGTCGGATCAATATGACCTTTACGACGAGGAAGAATACATGATAAACAAGTTACCTCACCATCATGACAGCGCTAACAAAAAACTTTACAAAGCCATTAAAGAAAAGAGTTTGCGCTTCCAAGAAGTTGAACCTGAATTTGATTCGAAGAATTACGAAAATCCAACTTTCGAGAATTATAAGCATTTCAAAGAGAAGGGAATATTAAAGAAGAACCAACGCTATTTGGACGAACTTCATGATCCGATCGAAAAACCCGGAGGGGTAGATCGAACTCTTTCAGACGATTTCATCCATTTTGATACAATCAGAGAAAACCTATCGAAACGACTCAACAAAATTTCTTCTGGTCATTACGAAATGCCACGCAGAAGATCCACATCTCTCAGAGAATCAGAACTAAGAATTCGCAACCATTCTAAGAAAGATACAGAACTCTTGACGAAAAAGAGCACATCCATGTTTCCACCTGACATCAAGAAGAGCACGACAAAGAAACCATCCAGAAATGTATCCATGAATCAAAAAAAGGATCGAACGAACCAATATTCACATGATGCCAAACAGGAAAAGTTGAAATCATCCAAAAAGAAACATTCTGATGAACAGCTGTCTCTAGCAGACGACAGCAGCTACTTCACCAGCTCCAGTAGCTCCAGCAGAAGTGATCCCAAACTCTACACCAACAAGGAAAAGGAAACACCATCCTTCTCAAATGGATAAACAATTGTTTTCTTGTACCATATATGTAGGAAAGGATCATTGAAGACAATTCTCTAAATTAGAATATATTTCAAAATATTTTTTCTCCTGTACTGAAAACGGAGGGCATTAAAGAAACATTCAGAGGCTGAGAGTGTTAACCTTTTTCAATTATCAGATATATTTATTAAACACGTCACATCCACATATAGGTAATGAAAATATTAAACCAAAAATTCCACTTTTTCAAATAAAACAACACTCTTTCTACTGTCCTTACTACGATAATAAAAACATATTGAGAGAACCTGGCTCATCAGTAGCGAACACTTTCAGCGTTTTGCTAGTTTAATCTGCTACCATAGTGCGTATTTTTTAACTCTACTAATATACGAGGTGTGTTCAAAAAGTATCGCGACTTTTGTGTTTTTTTCAAAAATTATTTATTTATTCATGAATACCTATTTTGTCCCCTTCAAAGTAATCCCCCATGAGATATTATACACTTGTGCCAACGGTTTTTCCGAACTTCGAAGCACTTCAAAAATCATTTTTTAAAATATTTTTCAGCTCCTCCTTCGATGCCGTCTTTATCTCGTCAAGCGTAGCGTAACGTCGTCCTTTCATGGGCCTCTTCAGTTTAGGGAACAAGAAAAAGTCACAGGGGGCAGATCTGGGGAATACGGTGGCTGTGGCATCATTAGTGTGTTGTTTTTGGCCAAAAAGTCGCGCACAAGCAACGATGTGTGAGCAGGGGCGTTATCGTGGTGCAAAAGCCAATTTTTGTTCTTCCACAAATCCGGGCGTTTCTGGCGGATTGCTTCGCGCAAATTGCGCATAACATGCAGGTAATATTCCTTATTGACCGTTCTACCCTGTGGCAAGAACTCATGATGCACCACGCCCCTGCAATCGAAGAAAACTGTCAGCAAAACTTTCGCATTCGGCCGAACTTGGCGCGCTTTTTTCGGTCTTGGTTCGTGCGGCAGCTTCCATTGAGCTTTGGTTTCCACGTCATAACCATAAACCCACGCTTCGTCACCAGTTATGACCCTCTGGAGCAAATTTGGGTCGTCGCGGACAGAGTCCAACATCTCATTAGCAATGTTCATGCGATCCTGTTTTTGGTCGCAATTGAGCAATTTTGGTAGGCATTTCGCGGCGACCCGTCTCATGCCCAAATCATTGATAAAAATCGAATGGCACGAGCCAATCGATATGTTTAGGTCCTCAGCAACTTCTCTAACGGTGATTCGACGATTGGCCAATATCATTTTCTCCACTTCATTAATTTTTTCGTCTGTTGTTGAAGTGCTCGGGCGTCCGGCACGCTCTTCGTCGTTCACATCTTCTCGGCCTTCTGAGAACATTTTGTACCACCGATAAACGTTGCTTCGGTCCAAGGTAGCTTCTCCGTATGCCACAGTCAACATTCGGAATGCATCCGCGCACTTAATTTCGTTTTTCACACAAAATTCGATACAGGTTCTTTGATCCATTTTTTTTAATAGGTAAAAATCGAAGACGATTCAAAACACCTGCAAGCAAAGCAGCTGTCAACAATTAAGTGAACATTCAAAATGGTCGAGCTTGTCGGCATAAGTGAGAGACATGAGTACCAACATAAAGCCACAAAAAGATCGAAATTCGAATATACGTAACCCGCGAAAATTCAAAATTCGCGATACTTTTTGAACACACCCTCGTAGTGAATAATTTTTTTTCTATATCTAGCTCTGTAGGGAGGATCTTGGTTATGGTATTTAAACAAATTATGAACATGAGCTTCAGATATATCTATTATTTTAAAAAACAACACTAATCTCTCAATTCACAATTAATATTGTTACGACGCTTTTCAACCGTCGTGTTTTGTGTACAGACTTCTAAATAACAAGGCTATGTAGATACAGCGACGTATCACAGTAGCTGCTAGTAGAATTAAGGATTAGATGTCTCCAATGTCCGCCATCAGATGGATCTTCCTTCGCCAAAAGCCGTCCAGGTCGGGCAAACTTCTCTGGTACCCTCTTACAGGATCATCCACACGGCCACATTCGCGGAGACAATTTGTCGCGTTTTTCTGTCACTGCCGATGTCACCAGACAGTCTGTTGTCCCCCACAATGGAATACCGTCCTGACGTCTGTTCCTCTCACACATGGACCATCCCCCCACAGCTAGAGTCCATCCATTTTACCCCAACTTCCAATTTCCAATCCAAAAACAATTTATTAGGTACCACTCAACAAGAACAACCTAGTTTATGATAATTGCAACAATGTATAATATGTGATGGTTATTCGCATATTAAACAAAATGTTATGGTGGGATTCAATCCCGGTTCATGACTGTCGGGAATCGAGGGTGTTACCCACTCGTCCACCGACTTGTTATTACCCCAACTTCACCCTGGGATCTTGGCCCATCGGTTATCTTGTAATACAGTGAAGAGAGGATTCTCCGTATTAGATTATTCATTACATACAATAAAATATCTAGTACGATGGAACTCTTTTCAACTTCTACTCGAGAATACTAAGCAAAATTTAAGGATTTGAGACTAACCCTGGGGAAATCACTATTATTCGGTCTTGATTCCAAGATAGATCCTGTTTTTCGTTATCTTTATCATCATCATTACATTTTAGTCACAAGCTGTTATATATAATGCTTTTCAAAGATAATGAAATGGAAGGAAAAATGAGGTCACCAGGAGTGATATAATGCAATGAAAGGACACCTCCTGATCTTATAACTGAATGTTGCTGATAGCTTACTACTATCTATGAAAAATATATTGATAAGAATATATTGATAAGCAACAAATGGTTTATTTTTCCGATAGATGGTCGATGGATTTGAGTTATAAATAGGAAAAACTATGAGAGAATATAATAAATAATGTAAATAGAGACTATTTTACATGTTGGCTTCAAAATTGGATTCAAAATGAATTATACGTGTCATTTTTGCGCAGAATCCTTGCTAATCCTCTCTGTATCGTTCCTATTTTAGTAGTTGTACCGCGGAAACAAGCAAGGGTCGGTAGACAAGTGGGTAAAACCCTCTATTCCCGACAGCCATGAACCGGGATCGAATCCCGCGTTGGACCCTTTATTTTAATATGTGAATAACCTTCAGATATTATTCATTGTTACAAATATCATAAACTAGTTTGCTCTTTTTGTGATTTTGGAACAAGAACAAGCGGCAACAAGCGTGTACTAAATCTTTCTTTCTTTCTTTCTTATCTCCACTCAATCATATTAGGGTATCAAGTTGTGACCCTTTATGGTGTCTGTTTGACTGGGTGAAGTAGAATGTGTCTGCCTTTGTCATTAAGACTGGAAGCACTACTCAGTGGCAGGCCGACTTAGCTCCAAAAGAAATGGCCGCCTCTGACATGAGGAACAGACGCCATGTGCAGCCGCTCCTAACATGGAGTACAAACGCTGCTCATCCTGTATCCCTGGATTAGGAGCCCTTACAGGGTACTATCAGCCGGGCCAGCTGAGCCCAGATTTTTTAGCGAGCTTGTTACTGCTCCCCCTCCTCCTTTTTCATCCGGGCTTGGGACCGGCAAAGGCGGAGTTGCGTGTACTAAATAAATTATTTTAACATTTTTTATTACTTTATTTGCATTATTACACTAGTTTGAGAAGGTTGATATCGGGAGGACGAAAGGTCAGAATTAATGTACATAAAATATTTTGTAATAAAATCATATCAAACCTCAAGTTGATCTACACATCTTGTTCCACCAGAGAGTAAGATTGAATTAGGTCATATTAAACGGACAACCCAATCTTCTTTCTTTCAAAGCTGTATTTAATAACTTTAAAGTCCCTTACAAAGGATTACCTTTCAAACCCAAAATTTACTAAATTGGTTTTTTTAGAAGGAACGCGGAGAAATAAAAAAAAAACAATTGGCGAAATATTAAAACGGATAAATTCTTATTTAGTGAAAGAGGTATTTTCTAGCTCAAGGGAATTATGCTTGAGACTTATTAAAACGCGTTGGTAATCCTATAAATTATTGATTGTAGTTTGAAAAATAATAGTTAATATGTATTAATTAGATCATTAAATTTTCGTATTTGATGAACTTCGAGTCAATCATAAGTAACTGTTTGCGCGGTAAGGGCTGTCTGCTCTAGGTGCCCGTAAAATCAGATATCGAGGGACCACGTGGAGACAATTTCAAGCTGTAAAGTAGATTCAGTAAGACGGCCGAGACCAGCCTCACATTCACACTGACTTTTATTAATCAAAATTTTCCTTTTATCCTAACCTATTTTACATATATATTTTACATATATTCTGTATATTACACAAAGACAACAAAAAGACAGTAAATTGACATAATACCTACAATTTAGGTGCGTCTGATATTTGCATACAAAGAAAACGATTATAATCTTATACAGTAACAGCTTTACAGAGATTTGAAAGAATAGTTAGAGAAGCTTTCGAATCTGTCAAGAATCCATCCTCAATTATTAGATAAATATATAGCCAAGTGGAATTTAGGAAAGACAAAATTCAGGATGACACAGCAATTTATTCAAGGCAAGAACAAACTATGAATGATAAACAAAAGATAAGCAATGAGGGAAGTTTACAGAGTATCAAAATATAAACATAAAAATGATACTCTTTTAATAAAAAATAAATACTTTGTTACACAATATTGTTATACCAGTTGCTTCAAGGAAAATTCTTCAGTTTTAAATTTCTCTTCACATATATCCTGCGTCTTTCCAAAGCGTCTTTCAACCATCCTACAAGGTTACACAAGTATAGTAAGTTAACTATACACTCATGGAGAAAAGGAATTGTAAAGTCTTTGATGTGGCCGGTCGCTTATTTTTGAAGGAGACAAAGGCAATTTTGTTCACACTTTGGTTGGCTCGTGTATCTTCAATAAAGGTCACTGTGTATCAAATATATTTCAGAGTTATTGTTTAAATCCCGATTTACATGCTAAAAGGTACAACTTTCTTAAGTTTTGTTTATGAGTGTACTTTCTCAAATTAATAGAATAAAGAGGCTAATAAGTTTCCCCCCCCCCATATAAATATATGTAAATTTTACAGAAATTGATCTATAAAATAAAGGTCGTCTCTCCCGTCAAAATATACTTCAAAACTAAGCGCTATTTACACAGCTAAACACCTCTTTGGTAGATTGTGAAGATTTCAGTTGATCCCTTGTGGATCTCGTGAAATAAGGCCTTCCATGGACTGATGAGGGCCATTACCTGAAACCATGATCTCCAGGTCGACACTTCTCAATTTGCCGAAATTGATGTTGGGGCTTCGTGGAGACGGTCAATAGATGGCACTTAGTTCTAGTGTCTATTTTGATGGGAGAGAGGCGACCTCTTTCTCTCTCTTCTTTTTTTTATTTTTGTGAGTATGCAATTGTGTATATCTAAGGTTCACAAGTGTCACACGGCAACACAACAAATATTTTTCTCACTTAACAGGCCACAAAGACGCCAGTGACACATCTCACCTCAAATCGTGTCCACGTCGAAAGTCACACTTTCACTCACATCTAATCTGAAAATCACCGAATAACATTTTTACTAAGTCCGCAACAACATCGAAACACAATAAGACACGAACACCGAGAAAACCATCTTTCAAATAGACCAGAAAATTGACAACCTCAACAAAAGAAGAGAGAGAAAGTTTGTTTCAAATAAATGACAAATCTAACAAACACCCCACAAGAGTGACCCCTGTAATAGAATCACCCGACGCTATTTCAGTCAGCCCCCTGTTTCCTGTTGGACAACGCCGGGCTCAAAGCAGATTTAAGTACAAATCTGCCATCAAGATATCCGCTATCTTAATGATCGCCATTTTGTAACACGTGTTTCACACTAACCATTTAGGTATATTAGAACTATAAAGTATATTGAAACGATTTCCTTTTCAAATGTATACTGTTACTATAACACATGAAGACATTAAAACGCGAGTGTTTCTTTCACAAATAAATCAAACTTCTACTGTACTTACAGCGATGAAAAAATACTGGGAAGGCTTGGCTCATCAGTAGTGAACCCTCCCAACGATTTCACCAATTTAATGCTGTTACTATCTTCAAAAAGGTTTTAAGTGCTTATATTGATAATTGTTATGAATAATTTCTTCATGTTCAAATGTTCTCATTGCCAAATTATGAACACTCACAAGAGATTCTTCATCGTGTCTTCCTTTTCTTTAACTAAAGGCTGAGAAATAAACAAGACTCGAAAGCTTCCAATAATTTTTATCAAACTTTTAAAGGTAAGTCATATTTATAATACAATATAATGCGGCTTATAATTGTAGAACGACATTTGAAAATTATCCCGCATGTGTTTCTTTTGAACGAAAAATCGAAATTTATTTTAAGGAGAAATAACGACTATTCCTTTACTTAGGGATGAAGTATGAAAGGATGAATTGTGAAGAGTATTGATAAACGGAAAAATAAAGTATCCAGGGATGGGAATCGAACCCAGTGTTCCGCTTACCGGGCAGATGCCCATCGAACTGTGGGTTCAATTCCCATCCCTGGACACTTTTATTTTTCCGTTCATCATTACTCATCCTTTCATACTCCATCCCTAAGGTTAGATATAATCGTTATTTCTCCTTAAAATAAATTTCGATTTTTCGTTCAAAAGAAACACATGCGGGATAATTTTCAAATGTCGTTCTACTAAGTCATATTTATCATATGAAAAGGACGCATACCTTGATCTATGAAAGAGAAAAGAAATATTTTTACAAAATATTTCGAGGGATTGCTCCCTCTTTATCAAAATTTACTGTACAATAAACTTAAAGGTTATTTACAAATTCTTGTAGATCACATGGAAACAATTTTGTCATTGGTCAAAAATAATAGTTTTTATATATAAATATTTTCAATGGATTGCCTTTTGACTTAAACTAAGTCACTTATATCATTTTTTATCAACATAAATCCGTATAGCGATCTTCAAAATAAAAAGAGAAAAGAGAAAAACCTAGACTTGTACAAGGGAAAAACTCTCTCAAATCTTTACAATATAAAATAACACTTAGAAAGGTCTCGAACTAACTTTTTCCCTGTAGGGAAATGTTTTCTGGGTCCTTTCTGGGCTTGTCAAGGGGTTTGACGGATTTTTCAATGGATGCTGAGCTTGGAATCTATCAGCTTGGGAAATATATTATCATATATTATATCTTAATATATATTTTATATGAGGTTACTACGAATGTTCGTATTATATATTTTATTGTGTTGGTCCCTCCCTCCCATTTTATAATTATAATACAATATAATGTGGCTATGCTTATAGAATGACGTTTAATAAGTTTTACCGCAAGTGTTTCTTTTTACAGAACGAAAAATCGTAATTTTAATTATTTAAGGAGAAATAACGACTATTCCTATCCTTAGGAATGAAGTATGAAAAGATGAATTGTGAATAATAATGATAAACGGAAATTTAATCATTTTATTATTTTGTTTATTTTCTATAATAGAGATAACCTTAATGTATTTTATGTCCGTTTTATTCGCGTTCTGATTGGCTGTTCACGGTCACGTGACATGTCGCCATTGGTTTAATTTTTTGGAGGATACAGAGGCAAATTTTGTTCACACTTGGTTATCTTGTGTGTCCTCAATAAAGGTCACTGTGTATCAAAAATCTTTATTTATTATCTGTATCCTGATATACATGATAAAAGGTACAAATTACTTAGTTTTTGTCCATGTGTGTGAGGGTTGAAATATTATTGTTGTTTATTGGACTATTTAGCATATAAACCTATTCTAATTTCTATATAACAGAAGATAATTAGATATGACAAACAATTTAAGTAAAAGAGAATGCGATACCATCAAAAGATGCCCATAGAAAGTAAGCTCTGAAAGGACATGAATATTGCTAGCCACCTACCTATGGATGTTTGAGAAGATATGGTTAGATAACAGTGGACAAAATGACTTACCCATCTGTGCTCCGTAGATGTTTATTTCCAATTTCCAAAAGCGTAGTTCCAGTTTAAATTCCGAAATAAATTCAAGTTTCATTTCCAAATACAGTTTCAGTCTAATTTCCAAATTCAGTTCTAGTTTCATTTCCAAATACAGTTTCAGTCTAATTTCCAAATTCAGTTCTAGTTTAATTTCCAAATACAGTTTCAGTCTAATTTCCAAATTCAGTTCTAGTTTCATTTCCAAATACAGTTTCAGTCTAATTTCCAAATTCAGTTCTTGCTTCAAATTCAGTTCGAGTTCTTTTCTAAATTCAGTTCTAGCTTCAAATTCAGTTCGAGTTTTTTTTCTAAATTCAGTTCTAGGTTCAAATTCAGTTCGAGTTCTTTTCTAAATTCAGTTCTAGCTTTAAATTCAGGTCGAGTTCTTTTCTAAATTCAGTTCTAGCTTCAAATTCAGTTCGAGTTCTTTTCTAAATTCAGTTCTAGCTTCAAATTCAGTTCTATTTTGATTTTGAAAATCAGTTCTAGTTTCGTTTTCAAATTCAGTTTGATTTCCATTTCCGAATTCAGTTTTTTTTTTCATTTCCAAATTCAATTCTATTATCAATTCTAACTCTTTTTTTTTTCAAATTTAATTCCAGTTTCATATCAAAATTCAGTTCCAGTTTTAATTCCAAATTTAATTCCAGTTTGAACGAAAATTTAAATTGTACTTTTATTTGTTGAACTCTTGAACCAGATCTTTGACAACAAAATATCTTCCATGCTCATGAAATCTTCGCAAAGTTGAATGATTAGATCTCAAATACTTTTAAGATTATCAAAAACATATTCGGAAGAATATGGTAAATTTTGGAAATTCTCTTTCCACCAATAAGTTTCCTTTAGTAACAAATGTATCAAAGTATATAACGTAAGCTTTCGTCAAGCCCAGTCGTTCTTCCTGAATAGTTTTGAATTGTTCCAATATCATAGCCAATGAGGATCTTCCGAGGCGTGATTATTGCTAGTTGAAAACTTTACTACAATCTTACACAGTACTAGACTGTTCCGGATAGTTGACGACTTCTGAACGCCTCAGGAGTCCCGGTTACATACAGATCCTGCTAGACTACTAGATCTACTATATATTCAATATTGTAATAAATCAAAGCCTATGAGAAAGAGCAACTTCGAAAGCTTACATTTATACTTTAATTGGTTTGACAATTAAACATATTGCGATGTGAAACATGAGCGTTATGTACTTCATAATCAAAATCGGAAATTTTCAAAATTCATGACAAAATATCTTCTTATGCTACTTAACGAATCTGAAAGCTTTTTTTTTCATTTTTGGAGTAACCAACCAATTATTTTATGTTCTATTTATTCCGATAGACGAGGAAAACTATCAGTAACGTTCGTTTTTCATGGTCAATAGATGATATTATCATTATGCGCTCTCTTCTTCTATCTTGGTTCTTTTATCAAAAGAGTTTGCAAGAAAGAAGTAGACTTTTGATTAGCTATCTTATCTTCAAAATCTCCAAATAAGATATATTTTTCTAGAGTCGAAATTTTGTGACTGATGCAATGATGAATTTAATAATTTATTTTTTCGTATAAATGATTATCCTTTCTGAGTATTGAGAATGAAATCCTATTTTAAAAGTTTCAATTGTTACATTTTTTCCTTTATTAGCTATCTTGTTTTTTTTTACTGAATCTTTTAAAAAAACTTTATACCATTATTTTGATGACAATTTTATTTGGAAAATATATGATAATATTTATAAAATTTATATTTGAAAAAACGGAAAATTTCAACTAAGATATATTTTTTCCGTCATTAACACGCACACATATAAAGGAAAATGTGTAAATAAAAACAAATTAGAATATACAAATTTCATTTATCAATAAAAAAAATAAAACGTACAAATATTTAGTTATCTTAATTACAGTAGAACTTGGATAATTCAAATGTCTTTAATTCGAATATTTATCTTGAACTTTAGAATTTCCTATAAATGGAATTTCCGTTTTTAATTCGAATTTTTGGATAATTCAATTTTTTTTGTCCCTTTGGCTTCGAATTATTCAAGTTCGACTGTTTTAGTAAATATGTAAATAATTAATAATAATAAAGAAATTAATAAGAAATTATGTCTAAAATAGACTCGTCTCAAACCCCAAGAGACAAAGAAAGAGAGAAAAAAAGCAATAGTAGAAAGTATAAAAAAGTGAGAAAAAAAAAAGACATCAGCTATATACAATCTTGGTAAAGAGAGGAATTATCAACACTTATTGCCTTCTTGCTATCTTTTTTTATGTTCAAACGATATTCACAGCTTTTTCTGCCATGCTTCAGGACAGATGGTACAAGTATATAAAGCTCTTATCGTTCAAAGACTCAGTGAGAAACTTGTAAATTTTACTCGTTTTAATGATAGGTATGTGAAAAGCTGATAATTTTGTCTTTTCCCTGAAGTCAGGATCAACGAAGAATACTATGGGATCCTTAAATCTTGAATATAATCTTTGCATGGCTCGTATTTTAAGATATAGTCTTTGTTGGCATATTTTGAACGGTAATGTACATCATCATTGCATATACGTGCACGAAAATTTGCATAATTCTTGCATAAATATGTTTTTTATTAAAATTGCATATATTAGATCTTTTTAAAATGTCATTCAAAATGAGCCTTTCCAAATAAAGACATATTCATGGATTGCTCTATTTTCAAAATGAATAGATTTGTATCTTCAATACTTTATAAGATCCTCCATATGTTATGCTATAATTGTCTTTATTTCCATCTATTCTTCCTTTTCAATCATTACGTTTTATTATGAGGGGGGGGGGGGGGGGGTTCGGTGGAAGGCTGGTATGAACCGTTAGTTTTCGACCACTACGACCCGGGTTCGATTCCCGCATTGGGCACTTTTTTCTGATAAAAAAAATGCTCCAATGTCCCCCTATTCTTTCAAAAGTCCAACCCCACCAGCGAGTGCAAGTAACCAAACAGGGCTCTGGCATATTTATTTGTAAGTGCAAAGTCGAACTGCTTTTCACGTGTGTAGACATGTGGTGCACTTACAGTAAAAGCAGTCGCCTTCTACCCACCATGATTATCATGGCCTGTACCACGTGTACTAGGGATAAGCAAAAAAAAAGAGACATTATAGAAAGCAAAGAAATCATACTGATGATGAGGGAAATTTTAAAAATCAGCATAGAGCTCTGGTTTTGACATAGAAACTCCTGGTGGTCCTGGTAGCTCTGGCATAAAGATCTTGATCCAATCTGCCCTCGCTATCTGGATGAACCACAATCGAGGGACCATCTTTCTTTCAACTGTTCAGATTTTATACTACACACGATAGGGAGAACCCTACTTCTTGGGGTAACAAAACTTCAGCTCTACATCCTTCCTTCCAGACTGAGCATTGAACTACCTGCTCAACTGGTCCACTCTCCATAGGAATGGAACATATTTCTGGTCTATGGATATAGATCCCAGGTAGCTGGCGTTATACATTCCAAGAGAACCAGATTTATTTCTAGTTCTCTCTAGAACGTAGCTGACTGTGATCGGTGAATTCTGGTTTTGAGAAAATATATTTTGTCAACTAATCCAGATTTTCCTTTGACCAAGGAGTTGATCATTTTCCAAGATTCCAGTTAAAAAGCCCTCAAGTACCAAATATAAGAAGAGCATGTTTTCTACATATGTAATTAGGTGCTATCATAGGGCAATACCGAGCCATTTATATATAATAAAACATTAAAGCACGAAATGTTCTTTTATAAATAAAGCTAAATTCTAATGTCCTTACTGCGATAAAAAAATATTGGAAGGGTTTGACTCATCAGTGGAACAGTATTAGAACTCTAAAGAAAGCGGTCAGGTAGATCAAATTGGCGAAACGGCTGAGAGGGTTCACCACTGATGAGCCAAGCCCTCTCAATATATTTCCATTGCAATAAGGAAAGTAGAAGTTTATTTTATTTATAAACGAAAGGTTAGTGCTTTTTTTATAGATAGGTGCTATTCTTACAGTATCGGGAATCGCAAACCAACTCTACCTACTATGTATTACCTATTAATTATGTTCCCTTGTCAAATTATATTGACAAATATTTGCATTTTTTAAAATCTTATCTCAGCTTTTAGTGGGAAGGATTTTGTTTTCGTTTGATAGTGAACTAATCTGCCCCGCCTTCTCATTGGACGAATGTGGCCATGTTTGTATATATAAGGGGGATATGGTATTGCGAGAGCTCTCTACCAAGAACCTGAAGGACTCCAAATCACACACCGGAGAATATTGAGATAATTGACAACTCCACGGGGTCCCAATACAACAGCTTTTCCCATCCTGACCTGCACGCCATCCTGGGACTTTCAAAAGAACTGAAAGCCATGACTGCCGAACGCGACCAACTCTTGGAGAAACTTACATCCCTCGAGGCCTCCTCTTCCCGCCCTCCAACCATCACTGCTTCCACCCAAGCCCCCAAACTGATACTCCCAAGAGCCACCCTCTCAACACAAACCATCCCCAAAACAGCGGCACCTAAACCATCCACCAAGCCTTCTACCAATCCCAAACCCTCTTCCTCCACCAACAAGAAGACTCAGGACCACCTGCGAGCTTCCGCATCCCATGTTGTCATTGAAGCAACCGACCCAAATACCAACCCAAGGGAAATCCTCAAGACCATCCGCGCCACCCACAAAATCCCCGAGAACATAGTCTGGGCTTCACTTATAACCAGGGGAAAATTAGTTCTTCACTCTGCCAACCCAGAAATTATACCCGACCTCAGCTCCGCCCTGTCCAAAAAACTTGCCGACAACCTAAAGATCCGTGAAACTCGGGAACTCCTTACCAGGGTCTGCATCTTCAGTCGACAGTGAAACCTCTGACCCTGCAATCATAGAATCCATCAAGGCCATCCCCGGCATCGCAGCCATCCAAGGTGACAAGATCATCAGAGTGGCTCACCGTTCAGCACCAAGATCTAGAACAATCATCGTGTTTTTGGAACTTGACTCGGCCTCCTTCAAAGCTCTAGGCCAAAAAGGAAGACTAAAATTAGAAGACGTCATCCACCACTTCGAAGAGTCCATCCGAATCAGAAGATGCTTCCGATGCTTCGGCTTCGGACACAACTCAAACAGATGCACCTCTGCTGATCCCATCTGCATTGTAGCAAAACTGGACACGAAGGCAACTCCTGCCCCACCAAATCCTCCCCAGGCACAGCAAGATGCACCCACTGCCACCCCAAAGGAATTTCAGCCAACCACAAAGCCCGCTCCTCTGCCTGTCCCACTGCTAGACTTCATGCATTGAAGTTCTAGAACTACAAATCTCGGCCACCATACTCCAAAGAACAAATCCCTGGGCGAATATCTGGCCTAAAAAACGACTACACAGAGCTACACCGGCTCCACTTCACCTACGCCATGGCGTCCACCGAAACAGTTGATGTTTTAGCTACAGTATGCCCGGAAAAGTCTACACTGAGACTTGTGCGGGCGATGGCAAAATATTCCGATGGTATTGCGAGAGGCAGAGTGGTGGATTATCGTGTAAAGACGCTTAAAGTATTCTCTGCGTGCTTTATCCGTGTCTGGCTATCTCCTCGCATACCAGTGTAACCCCTGTACTGTTTTTTTATTTATTTTATTTAACAAATTGTGAGTTAATGTTTACCTCTTTTTTGTGTGTGTTGTACTCTTGAGTGTATGCTTTTTGTGTGTTTAGTTAATATTACTCTGTACTGTAGCAACCCTAAGCTTCCATTTCCGTAACCAGAGAACTACCAACGCCCCCCGTGTACATGAATGATTCAGTGTTTGCCCCCACCTGAGGAGGGCCCAGCTGAAGTTACAGCCGGGAAGAGGCAGGTGGAGGTGAGGGACCGTCAATCTGACCGCTGAACAAACCAGGAAACGTACAGTAAACCTGACACCATCTACCTTACTAAGCATACACACGGCAACCTGAAACTACCGTCGCACTACCCCATATTTCATTGATTTGGGGGTTGGTGGAAGGATGGTCTAAACCGTTGGTTTTCAACCGCTACGACCCGGGTTCGATTCCCACATTGGAAACTTTTTTCTGATTGAAAAAAAAAAAGAATCTCCAATGGCCCCCATTCTTGCAAATTTCCAACCCCACCAGCGAGTACAAGTAACCAAACGGGTCTTTGGTACATTTGTAAGTGTAAAGTCGAACTGTTTTTCACATGTGTAGACATGTGGTGAACTTACAATAAAATCAGTCGCCTACTTCTACCCACCATGTTTTATCATAGCCTGTACCACGTGTACTAGGGATAAGCAAAAAAAAATCTTTGTTGGATTTCCTCTATATCACCATTCACCTTTCAATACTATACATCTAAGAAAGTATGTAAATACCATATGCAAATATTACATAAGGCCTATCAAATTTGAAGTATAGAAATCACTATAAGGGCACTTCTCTCATTAATTATACATTATGTTGTATTATAAGTTACTTTATGTGTTATTTACGAACGCAAAAAGACGTCCAGAGTAGCCTAGTGGACATGGCATCTGCCCGGTAGGCGGAACATTGTGGGTTCGATTCCCATCCCTGGACACTTTTTTTTTCCGTTCATCATTACTCTTCATAATTCACCCTTTCATACCTCATCCAAAAAAGGTTAGAAATAGTCAATATTTCACCTTGAAATAATTGTTTTGATTTTTCGTTGAAAAGAAACTCATGCAGTGTACCTTCAAGTGTCGTTTTTTACAATCACAGGCCGCATTGAATTATATTGTATTATGTTTATCACTCTAATGAAAAAAAAAAAGAATTACGGTGTAAATATGTAATGAAATTTTATCTGTTCTGTTACATGGTAGTTCCGTGTTTTCAATTGATTGAGAAAACGCCGAGCTTTCTTAAAGAATCTTTCTCTACGCCAGCTTTTGGGAAATTTTTAAAATTCGATCTAATATAGTATAATTTTATTATATATAAGTAAACTTATTTAGTATAAGAGTGGGTAAAATTTCGTAACATCTTCTTTTGATGTAAAATGAACATCTCTTTCTATCTTTTTTTTTTTGCTAATCCCAAGTACACGTGGTACAGGTAATGATAATCATTGTGGGAAGACTGCTCTTACTGTTAGTGCACCACATGTCTACACATATGAAAATTAGTTCGACTTTTGAACTTACAAATGGGAAAGAGTCTTCTTTAGTTACTTCCAATCCCTGGTGGTGTTGGACCTTTGCAAGAGTCGGAACCATTGTGGCATTTTTTTTTTTTTTATAAAAAAAAAAGTTCCCAATGCAGGAATCAAACCTGGGTCGTGGCGGTCGAAAACCCAACGGTTTAGACCATCCTTCCACCGACCCCTTTTCTAACGTATGAAATCGTAATTTTCTAAAGGAGAAATTAGAAATGGAGTCTCTCGTTAACCTTCAAAAAGGTTTATTGTCTAACGTTTCTACCAGCCACTGTCGTCTTTTCTCCACCAATCTCAAACATCTCACAACTTTATATTAAGTAATGACAAGTAGAAAAAAATATCTATCCTTTAAAAATAATATATAAACATAATAAAAACAAGTTATTTATATTACATCAGAAAGTAAAAAGTTGTTTTTCATTTTATTACTTTCTATTTATGATCTATTATTTTATATAGGCTTTCCATCTCTCTCTCGAATGGAAATTCATTTAAAAGCACTCCCCATATATCGGAGAAAGTCTTATTAAAATTTCCCTTTATAAGAAGAGAAATAGTTGAGAAGAAGTTCTATGAGAGAGTCCCTGTATATAAATTAGCGTCAATAGAGTTTTATGAAAATTACCTCCAGAAATTTTATTTGTGGAGAATGTCACCAGCGTGGAGTGCAGTCGTAAAGTTGGAGTGGGTTCTTAATGTGGTGCGGGCATTATTATTGAAGGCTGTTTTGGTCTTTTCACTTCTTGGGGAACCTATTTATCTATTTTCTTTACCAACTTACTCTTGGTATATGAGATATATATTCATTGGCTATTATATAAGTTTGTGTGTATAAATCTTATATTCTCTCTTTTGTGTGCTTGTACGAAATAAATGTATGAACTTCAATTAACAAATACAGTAGAACCTCTATGTAAAGGGAACCTAATTGCACAGCTAAAGTATCCTTTAGGGAGAGGTGTCCTCTTACTAGAGAGTTGCTAAATAGCAAAAATGACAATTTTGTATATGGTAAATTTTGTAAATTAAAACTTCTTGTGTAACCTATTCATCTATTTTCTTTACTATCTTACTCTTGGTATATGATATATATTCGTAAAGGGGGGGGGGGGCGTTTTCGTATAAGTCTGTGTATACAAAAACCTATATTCTCTCTTAAGTGTGTGTTATAAATGTATGAACTTCAATTAACAAACACAGTAAAACCTCCCTGTGAATTACATCTAGTTTCAGAGCTGAAGTGTCCTTTAGAGAGAGGTGTCCTCTTACTAGAGAGTTGCTAAATATCAAAAATGGTAATTTTTTAAATTAAAACTTCTTGGGTAACCTATTTAAATATTTTCTTTACCATCTTTCTTGGTATACTACTCTGATCAAAAAGTTCCGACACTTTGCTCATAAAATCCTGAAAACTCAATACATTTTCTTCCGGTTTGTGGCAAACGCAATTTTCAAAAATCACGCCTACAACAGCGCGAAGTGAAGCCATTTTGCCCGTGCTTCGATTTCGTTAGTCACCGAAATGGAGGATCAACGAATTTGCATCAAGTTCTGTGTGGAAAACGGATTCAAGGCTGCCGAATTTTTTTGGATGTTGCAAACAGCCTACGGGGAGGCCGTCATGAGCCAAAGACGAGTTTTCGAGTGGTACAAGCGCTTCAAGGAGGATCGGGAAGAGACCGCCGACAACGAGCGTTCCGGGAGAAAGTCCACATCAACCACGCCTGAAAAAGTGGACAAGGTGTTGGAACTGATGCGTGAAGACCGACGAATAACTGTCAGGGAAGTCGCCGAAGAAGCAGGGATATCATTCGGGTCGACTCAATCGATAATGAAGAACATTTTGGGAGTGAGAAGACTCAACGCCGCGTTCTCGTTCCCAAAGATTTGACTTTTGATCAAAAGAAAGCCCGGAAAGAAACGGCCAATCTCAATCTCGAAGCGACAACCGACGACCCCGAATTGCTGAAGAGGGTCATTACTGGAGACGAAACATGGATTTACGGCTTTTATTCGGAAACTACCCAACAGGCATCGGAGTGGCGCTTCAAAAATGAGCCGAAACCAAAGAAAGCGAGGAAGGCTCCCAGCAAAGTCAAGGTGATGTTGACGGCGTTCTTCGACTACCAGGGCATCGTTCATCATTAATTTCAACAACAAGGCTCTACAATAACTGCTGACTCCTACCTAGGAGTTTTGAGGCAATTGAGGGAAGCGATCAGGCAGAAACGGCCGGAGCTGTGGAGGAGCAAGTCGCGGATCCTCCACCACGATAACGCGCCGGCGCACACAGCCCTCAAAATCTCGAAGTTCCTGCAGGACCACTCAACCTCTGTGATCCCCTACCTCCGTACAGTCCCGATTTGGCCCCCTGCGACTTCTTCCTTTTTGGAAAGCTCAAAAAAAGGTTGAAGGGTCGGAAATTTCAGAGCATAGAAGAGATCAAAGTGGAATCGAAGAAGGCCATGAAGGCGATCCCGAAAACAGACTACCAGAGGTGTTTTTCCGACTGGAAAAAAAAGGTGGCTGAAGTGCATCGCGCCCAACGGGGACTACTTTGAAGGGGACAATTTGAATTTGGTAGAATAATAAAGTTTTTTTTAACTTATGAGCAAAGTGTCGAAACATTTTGATCGGAGTAATATGTGATATATATTCGTAAAGTAAAGGGGTTGTTATCATATAAGTTTGTATGTACAAAACTTATATTCTCTCTTATGTGTGTGTTTGTTATAAATGTATGAACTTCAATTAACAAATACAGTAAAACATCCCTGTAAAGAACATCTAATTGCAGAGCCAGAATATCCTTTAGGGAAAGGTGTCCTCTTACTAGAGAGTTGCTAAATAGCAAAATGTGTAATTTTGTAAATGAAAACTTCTTGGGTAACCTATTTATCTATTTTCTTTGTCATATTCACGTGTTTGTGTTTTATAAATGCATGAACTTTAATTAACAAATACAGTAGAACATCCCTGTAAAGGACACCTAATTGCTATGCCAAAGTTTCCTTTAGGGAGAGGTCTCCTCTTACTAGAAAGTTGCTAAATATAAAAAATGGTAATTTTGTAAATGAAAACTTCTTGGGAACCTATTTATCTATTTTCTTTACCATATTTCTTGGTATATGTGATATATATTTGTAAAGTAAAGGGGGGGGGGGCGTTATCATATAGGTTTGTGTGCACAAAACTTATATTCCCTCTTTTGTGTGTGCGTGTTATAAATGTATTAACTTTAATTAACAGATACAGTAGAACCTCCCTGTAAAAGACACCTAATTGCATATACTAGTGGAAATTTAGGTTTTGGTATGGCAGGAATATATATTCAATTTATATCAAAGTTGTATTCTAGTACAGTAGAGGTATATATTGAAGCCATACCAGTTTTATAATCGGGTTATAGCAGGGCTATATATTCAAGCTATACCAGTGTCGAATTCGGGTATATATATAGCAGGGCTATATATTCAAACTGGAAAACTTGGGGTTTGGTATAACACACACACACAGGGGAATATATATCCTATTTATACCAGTATTGTTTTCTTGTTTATCAGGGCTCTATATATTGAAGCCTTACCAGTTTTGTATTCGGCTAAAGCAGGGATATATATTGAAGCTATACCAGGTTTATTTTCGGGTATAGCTGGGCCATATATTGAGGCTATACCACAGTGTTATTCGGGCATACCAGTGGTATATAAGGGGGTATAGGAGGGTTGTAGGCCCAATACGCATCGATCCACGGACAAGACTATGACAACACTATGTCCTTCAGGTAAAAACAACCTGGTAACCATAGCAACCTAGTCTCGGCGGATAAATCAAGGACGGCAATAAATGCCATCCATGATGGGTGAGACTTGAGTGGCTGCCACCCATTTGGGGAGACTTAGGGACCGTTATGGCAGTCGTAGTGGCGTGACACGTCGGCACTTGTCTACCCTGAGTTCCGTCCGTAGACATGGTCTATCTATCCAGTCATTGCCAAGTCAATCATCTACATCATTCTATGACATTAAGTAGGAAAAAATGAAAAACTGGAAAATCTTATTTAAAAAAAAAAGAAAATATAGTACTGAATTCTGATAATTGCAATTGTAAAGGTTGAAAGAGTGACTTCTTGTTGGCAGAATTAAAATTAGATATTATATTTAAAGGTATTAGTAATCTTGGTATGAAATTTCTGATTGCTAATACGTCATAGGGCTCTTTATTTGATGTTGAACACATAACATAGCTTCTCCTGGGAACGCGGAGAACAGAATATGCATTTATAACCTTCAAAACGTAAGATATTATTACAATTTTGTGTAAAAGGTCATTTAAAGTTGGAGATAATGTGAGCTTTTTCTGAAGAATGCTTCAATGTTTAATAACTAAAATCGAAATCGAAGACTCTCCTGTACTGACAAAGGCCAAAGCTCGAAACCATGGCATATAGGTTGGTATTTTGTCTGAATTTCCAAAACTGATATTTTGGCTCATTCTTTAACACCATATTTACCTTTTTATTGAGTTGATAAACCAAATTGAATTGTTTGAATTAATATTTAAAGGAAAGTTGCCATTTTGGTACATAAATATTATCCCATCTCAATTTTTTATGTTGTATTCTCTTCAACTATTTAACAGATGAATTATTCTGTTCTCAATCATGATTGTTGTCCAATCTCCTTCTTTAGATAATTTTGGAGATTTGACACCTTTAAATGATTGAGTGGAGATAAGAAATAAAATCTTGATAATAATAAATATATTTTTATATTTTGTATATATCTTCAATGTTAATTTTTATGATAGAATAAATACGATAATATAAAGGATATGTGAATTCAATCTGGTATAAAAATAAAACTATATTGTCTTTTCCTTTTAGACATATTATTTTCATTTTTATTGAGCAAATTATTCGCAGAGTACAAATGGGATTGTAGAAAATAAAATAAAGACACCAAGTAGCGATAAATATAGAGATGATTACACAAAATAACGCATAGATATGTAATTATGTTTACAGAAATAATATATATTGGTATTTAAAAAATAATTTCAAATAAATTATTAGACAATTTTTCTGTCAAAATTTTAAATGTGCGACATTTATAAATTATATATATTTTTTTAATATCGGAAATAAATTAAAATTTTATTATTTAAAAATCAGTTTTTTTGTACTACATTTCAATTATTTTGTTATTTCTCTTTCAATATTTCCTAAAATATATAATTTTATATGAAATATATGATGAGAAATTGTGATATCCTTATTATTATATAGAGACAGTTTAAAATATAAATAGTTTATAAAATATATATAGCATATTATGCGTATAAAAGGTTTTACAATGAAATTTAATGAAATAAAAATATATATAAAGTATATTTTACAGATATCGTTAAATTATAGACATAAAATAATTTTATTCAACTCTCTCTATAAATATTCATACATTCTATTCTATAAATAATTATATGGCATATATAATTATTTTAAATTTAATAGTTTACGAAATAAAATATTAAAATTTTGAAAAGTTCATTTAATAACAATTAAAATATGAGAATTCAAGTACAAAAACAATACGAAGTATTCCTATTATGATAAAAGGTGATAAGTAGAAGTAATATTTAGTGAGATATTTGTGTGAAGGAAGCAAACGAAGAAGCGAGCAGATGGTGTGCAGACGAACGTTGGGCAGGTAACGTCGTCTGGGTGGGATTGATTTTTGACCACGTCGATTCCCCAGGGAGTTCATTTTAATATTGAACGGAGATCGGTTTGGGGCAGAATATTGTGTCGGGCACCTCTCTTATCCCGCCATAATCTAACTTAGCTTTTTTATCGTTTGCTATTCTTTTGTTATAGTTTACCTTCCTCTTCCTAGGCAAACACACGATACTGTAGTTATATAAAGGTAGTTCCTCTTTATTTCTTAATTTGTATCACATAAATTGATTGTTATCTAGATTATCAATACCTTATAATATTTATTTATTATATTTTATATTATTTCATTATATATATTTATCACAAAGTATTTATTATCATAATAAATATTTAAAATAAACGATTAAAAATTATCAAAAAAACTATTCAATAGTAATACAAAATATAGTTTATTTTTAAATAGACATTTAATTTTTAAAATATTTTTAATATTTGCCTTAAATATGAGAATATAGAAATTCATGTGATTATATCTTTTAAAATATTTGAATATTTAATATATTAGGATTTTATTGTTGTCTATATTTTTTCAAATATATTTTTTAAAGTTGAAAATTCGATATATATTTAAAAGGATATTTATTTATTAATATATTAACATTTGCTTCTATTGTTTATAATCTTTATAAAAGTAAATGCCACACATATCGTCCCTACAACTGCAAACTATCGAATGTGAAAAATTCAATTTTGAAGGAGAGAGAAATGAAGAGACCATGACATGGTCTCTTCATTTCTCCCTCCTTCAATGCCTTCCTCTACTGAGGGTAGGCCACATGGTCTCTTCATTTCTCTCTCCTTCAAAATTGAATTTTTCACATTCGATAGTTTGCAGTTGTAGGGACGATATAATTAATCTAATTTAAAATTGATATATTTATATCTTATATATTACAATTCAAAGTCGTTTATATAAATACTTTATAACTATTTATGTGGTGTGTATTCTGTAAGAAAAATAAATTTAATTCGCTATATTTCGCATACTTATTCATGATTCATATTATTATATGAGCATAGTATGTGTTTGATATTGTAAAAATATAAATTAAAAGATAAACTATTCTAAATAAATATATATACGCGGAATTGTGAAAATCGAAATAATTATTTTTTCCACTTACTCGTATGCATGATTGATATGTTACAAACTATTTTATTAAAAGGCTTATACATTTTTAAAACATATATTGAACGATTTGTGATAATATTTTGAGATTATTGAGGTGGAATTTGATTGAATAGATTTTCGCTCTCTATCAGCAATGTTATTAAAATCTAAGTTTCTTTTATCAACCCTTTAAGCGACATCACAGAAAAACGCTTTGGTTCTTCTGCTTTCTTTTTAATGCCGCCCTGAACAACACTAGAGTAGCATACACAATACAGTAGTTATAATACAGTTGAACTCTGAAATAAAAAACATAGATTTAATTTGTTCAACTTTGTCGATGCCCAATTATGTTAAAATATCGTTCAGAGATAGCACCAATTATTTGAAGTTTTCATTTTTCCCTCTCTTTTATAACTGTTTGTTCTAATTATATTATGATGCATTTGCGCGCCATCTGTTATTAAAATTCGAAACTATTATAGACCTGTATATGATTCATTTAATAATTAAACAATTTCTACTGCCCTTACTGCAATGGAAAAATTAATGGGAGGGCCTGACTGATCAGTGGGGAACCCTCCCAGCGGTTTCGCCAGTTTAATCTACCATACCGCTGTTATATTGCATTTTTCGATCTTCCTTTTATAGTGATACTGATGTTAGACTCTTGGATTTTAAAAATTGTTATGAAAAAATAACATCCAAATTTTATTTGACCACTCTAGATTATTTTAATCTTATTTCTAGATTTTCAAGAAAAGAAATATATATTCCAATATATATATACATGTTAAGCGTATTTACGCAAGCTTGGCCTTAAACTGTTTCAACTGTGATATGATAACACTATGCGGCGCTGAGTTTGTTTATACAAAAATGTAATGCCTTGATAAAGGTTGGCGTTTAGCTAACCGAAATATTGGCAAATAAATATTTTATTCAATCCAATATATGCCTTTTTATTATCTAATATATATATATGGCCTCATTTTATATTTTGATTTTAAGAAGAAGAGTGTAGGAAAATGTGTTAAATCTTAACCACAAATTATCTAGATACTGTCATTGATTTTCTACTATTCTTGTTTAAATGCTTTCACGGTTTCCTCTAAACAGATAATTGGATCATGTGGTCTACATATGAATTATACTTTTAGTGAGTTATACATTTTTAAATTAGTAGCACCCACTTCGTCTGGAACCTTTCCTTACAATAAACCAAATATGATGACAATTTACCTTCAGAGCCACCAAATTATAATTGAAAATGTCCTTTCTTATTTTTGACACAGGCTTTTATACATTCGATCTACCGATCTGTGTTTGCTTATATATTTTCTTAGGGTAATGCTTTCATTATAGAAGTAGAAACGCAAGTTAGGGAGAAGACTTTTATATATAAGACAAAGACCGGTACAATCTTATGGATAAGACTTCCTTCTAAGTGTACAGAAGACTATCTTGCCCAGGAGCTTGTACGAACGTCTTCTTCTTGTAGGGGTGTAGACAAGGTACTTGGTTACACTTAGGACAAGAGCCTTGCACTAACTAATTTATTAAAGCATAGGTTATATAAAGATTAAAAGGGAAAGAGAGGAAACAAAGAGGTTACATCCTCCGTAGAAGGTAAACAAACAACAGCGTTGTCAGGCTAAACATTTACAGTCAGTTGGAGAGGAGGGGGGGGGGGGGGGCGACGTCATCCTTCCGGTCACGTGTTATACTTGAGTAGCGGCGCTTAGGACAAGAGCCTTGCACTAACTAATTTATTAAAGCATAGGTTATGTAAAGATTAAAAGGGAAAGAGAGGAAACAAAGAGGTTACATCCTCCGTAGAAGGTAAACAAACAACAGCGTTGTCAGGCTAAACATTTACAGTCAGTTGGAGAGGAGGGGGGGGGGGGCGACGTCATCCTTCCGGTCACGTGTTATACTTGAGTAGCGGCGCTCGGTGTCCAACACTTCTTATAAAAGAAATATTTACTCACCCGAATATGTAGATTATCACACACACATGCAGCTTTATAAAGACCACCGGTCTTATACAGATTCATCACAGGAAGGAAGCATAGATGGAGCTCCTATATTCCAGGTAGCACAGAACCCAACAACAGTCTTTAGGTCTGACGCTTGTCCAATGGCCACAGATTCCACCTTACCTTTGCCTTTGGTCTTTTCTAAGAATGATATACAGCGATAAACTCACATTTTCAGTTATAAGCTAACCTTGACGTATGCACGGTGGAATCTGTGGACATGTGTCGGACCTGGAAGCTGTTGTTGGGTTCTGTGCTACTTGGAGTATAGAAGCTCTATCTATGCTTCCTTCCTGCAGTGAATCTGTATAAGACCGGTGGTCTTAATAAAGCTATATATGTGTGATATTTGGCGAAATAATCCTTCTAATGTAATAACACATAATATTAAAAATTTCGAATTTTAAAACGAATAAAGAACTTTGACTTTTTTTGTTTAAATCTATCCAAACTATATGGTTTTCTTTAACACCCCATACATCACTATCAAAACAAACGTATTTATATATTTTCTAACCACGTGTCATCGAGGAAGTGAACAACCACTGTTTTTTTTTTTTTTTTTACAAAATTCACGCAATCACGCAAATTCAAATATAAATATTTATCAATAATTTGAAATTTTGTCATATTTATGACTTATGTGTATATACCTTAGATTAAAATTGAAGATACCCGTACATTAAAATTTCAGAAAGTTAAAGCTTAAATATAAAAAGAAGAGTGTTTAATTAAAAATTCATAATTATCACCGTTTAAATGATCCATTCATTATTAATTTATTTCTGCATTCTAATTATTTATTAACTTTGTAATTACCCCTAGTTTAGACTTTCTCATTTCACTTGCGTTTTCAGGGTTCGGTGGAAGGATGGTTTAAACCGTTGGTTTTTCGACCACTACGACCCGGGTTCGATTCCCTCATTGGGTACATTTCTCTTATTAAAAATGCTTCAATGGTCCCCAATTCTTGTAAAAGCCCAACCCTACCAGCGAGTGCAAGTAACCAAACAAGTCTCTGACACATGTGTAAGTGCAAAAGCCGAACTGCTTTTCACATGTGTAGACATGTATTGCACTTACAGTAAAAGAAGTCGCTTACTTCTGCCCACCATGATTATAATGGCCTGTACCACGTGTACTAGGGATAAGCAAAAAAACTTGCGTTTTCTCTCAGGTACCCAGTCAAATACTGTACTGTTCAAATGGCGATTTTTCCACACCCACAAATGTATATCTTATAATTATAAATATAGATTTATTTATTTACCAGTTGCAAACAAGACACGCTATATCCGATCTGGATAATTGCGCGTGAAACTATTTACAATAATTGTAGTAGATTAGGTAACAGAATTGTCAAAAGAAAATAAACAACTAAGAAAAAGAGCATTGAATAAACATATAAATTAAACAAATAAGCAACAACATAAGCAGATAGAAGAAATCGCAAGGTAGTTATTTACAGTATGTTAAGTAATTATGGAAGTTGATTTAATGAAGTTATCTGTAATAATTAGTATCGTGGAGAGAGAAAGTTGATCAAATTGAGCTATTCACAATGAGTTATATTCTAAAATAACTTATTAATTATTTACATTGATGTAAATATGCATATTGAATTGTATATAGATTGAATAAATTCCTACCCAAATTTGCTTCAATGGTTTAGAAAATGGCTTTTCGGAATTGACATTTGGCAAAAATACGTACAACATCTAGAATCTTTATTATAATTTTCCTCACATAAAAATCAACAATAGCAATAAATATTTATTTAAGGAAACTCGTCCCATACAGGATTGTTCCAGATAGGTAAACAGAAGTAAACATAACAGTATATACAGAAAGTGAAGATTGACATCGACCTTTCTTCAAGTTGGATCCATCATCTGTGTTGAGCCTATTGTCTGTGTTGTTTTCCAGAATTTGTGAAAAGCTAATGTATTGGATTTGTTTTTCACTACTTTTGCCATTAAAACATATGGAAAATTGTTTTCATAACCAATATTTTAATGGAGAATTTCTCTCTCTTCCTCCAGTACCAGACAATAAAACATGCAGTGTGGAAATTCATGGCTAAATTCACTATTACACAGAGTGCACTTTAAGTTCTTAGACAATTGACAATTAAAATAATTTTATTGACATCTTGTCAATACATTCAAAGTGCACAGTCTGCACTATTTAAAAAAAGATAATATGGATTATATTAACTATGTACAATGAATATGGCGTCTTTGCCAGCGCTCCAGAGTTTGGTGGAGAATTGCCAGTGGGTCTCCAGTGACACCACGTATTTCGCGATCTACGAAGAATACGTAGATCGCGTACTTCGCCGCTGAGGAGATGGTGATGGCGTGGTCCTTAAGACCAACTGGAAAGTTAAGTTCTTAGATTTCAATAGTAAAACATTATTATGTTTAAATAGTATTCATATAAAATATTAAACGTTATTCATCAGACATTACTACTACATTAAAAGTAATACTACATGTGTAGTAACATCTAATGAAGAGCCCGCCTTGTATTAGAGAGTTAAATTTGAAAGATAAATGTAAAATGATACATTATATAGTGCGTCATCTGTTATAAAAATTGAAACCATTTTTAACGCGTATGATTATTTTTAAAATTAAAAACAATTATATAAATACTGTAGCAGATTAATTAACATTCTTTTTAAAATAGAGCAATCCATAAATAAATCTTTAATTAAAAAGGCATATATTGGATCAAAATATCATTTATTTTACCAATATTTTAATTGGCTGAACGCCAACCTTTATCAAGGTATTATAACATTATTATTTAAATATGTTATAACACCTTGATAAAGGTTGGCGTTCAGCCAACTGAAATATTGGTAAAATAAATGATTTTTTGATCCAATATATGCCTTTTTAATTAAAGATTATTGTTATATGAAAATATTTTTAAGTTCGATATTTGTATTTTAATAGATTTTAAATTCTTCTCATTGCTTCTCTGATATTTTATTAGTTTTAATCTGTTCTTACATTAAATAAATTTCCGTGTCGTCCTGAAGTTTGTCTTCCCTAATTTTCTACATTACAATATATATACTGCTCTTATGGACAAAACTTAAGGAAGTTGTACCTTTCAGCATGTATATCAGTATTCAGACAATAACTCTGAAACATATTGATACACAATGACTTTTATTGAAAACATACGATATAACCAAGTGTGAACCAAATTGTCTGTGTCTCCTTAAAAAAAAAAAAAAAAAAAAAAACAGACGACTGGCGACATCAAAGTCTTTCCATTTCTTAAGTTTGTCCATGAGTGTATATTAATCATAAATATTAATTTCATAATTGTTATTGGTTGAATGAATTATAATGAGATATTTAATTCAATTTGGATTGTTTTTTTTATGTTGTTATTCTCTTTGTTTTTTTTAATAAAATAAAAATCAATTAGAATGCCTGAAATTTCTCAATCTACATTTTATATATTTTTAATTAAGTGAACAAATATTTATTTTAAAATAATATTCAGCGAAAATTCTATGTTTTTAGTAAAAACGGCTTTAAGCCTAAAAAAAGGCAGACGACAAATCAATGATAAGAACATTAAAAGATCCTAATTAGATTATGCGACTGTAGGACGCCGAACCAGATGATTCCTTACAAAGGCTATTTGCCAGCAGACGAAGACATTAGAGGCCTCTATTTAGAAGCAAACGATTATGCAGCGTATAAAGAGGCGGCGGGTAAATCAAATTTAGCCGAGCAACAGATCCTGCAGAGGCCAACAGGCGCTTTGTTCTGCTGCAAGCAAACAATGGCGTAATGGGTGCGTCAGAGATGTAATGATGCGTGACACTGGACTTGACTTTGTCAACTGCTTTGGCTTTTTGACTTTTTTTTTAGTCTTCACCAACTTCTTCTTTTGCTTGCTGTTTATGGAAGGAAATCGCTTCTTGGAATCTAAATTATGGAAGAAAATCTTCCATTTATTCCGTTTTTTTTAAAGTTGTTTTCTTTTCTTTTCCTTGGCAATATTAAAGTACTGGAGATTGAATGCCTCTTTTTTATGCTTTTGTTTATATAATGATTTTGTTGATATAAATTAAGTATTTGATTTAGCTAATTCTCTCTCTTCTGTCTTACTTATAACAATTAATAGCATTAAAATAGAAAGTAGATAGGGAAAAAGAAACTATGAATTGTAAATAATAGAAATTTTCAAGAATAAAGGGTTATAGCAAGGTTCAAGAAAAAGATTCGGCAATTACGCGTCATATAATCGAAACGTAAAAATAAAAGGAGGGGGGGAGAGGTGAAGATAGAAATAAAATACGAGCTAAATAATGAACCATGATACTGCTTATTCAAAAACAACAAAAAATTAAGAAATTTTAGAATATTCTTTGTAAAAAGTATATTTTTGTAATTTCTATAATTTTTCACATAAGTTTTAAAGTGCACCCATGCACGTATAATCACAAAAAAATGTTTATAACACACAAAGAAGGTAATATATATTTTCTCCACCTTTCCATATCATTAATAGTTAAATATGTAAACATTCTATTACGTAATCTAATATGTAAATATTCTAACTATTATTATTATCTTTGTTAAATTAAAACTATAAAATTAAATATGCAAAAATTATTTAGTATAAAAATAGTATTTATACCATCAATTTGTTATCGTGATACTCCTGTGGAAGGACTGACAGGTCCGAAAGCTAGAGAATAAAATTTTAACAAGAAACTTGGCCCTGGAGACTTTATTTTCTTTATAATATAATAATATTATTCCTAGGACGTAAATCGGAGATATGGTAAAAGGTATTGTTGATAATTAGTTACAAATTTCATCGATAGATGGAGCTCAGTTGAAAATGATAATTGAGATGTATGCCTTGTGTTAAACACTATTCTGGATTGTAGCTTCATAAGTACAGAGACGACTTTAATTTCACTAGATTCAATGAAATTTCGATAGAATCATTCATAATGTTAGAAATGGTTGGGCTTTACCTTCGCTACGTTACCACGGAACGCTTTATTTAGAAATTAACTATTTTAGTATTGTTTTAATTGAATAATTCTCTAATATCTAGCATATTTTCATATATATATTATTAAATATTGGTTTAAAAAAAATTATATCTGTAAATTGCTTTTCTCGAATAAACACAATACTTTACAATTTGATTTCATTTAACTAAATTTACTTACCAACCCTTTGTCATATATCAATTGTGTTGATATATATATTTTTTATCTTTTCATCTAACTAACTTGCATACTAATTCTGTACATATTTAAAATTTCTTTCTTTCTCTTCTTTTAAAAATTTTGTTTATCTTTAAAGTGCAAGTGTCCCTAGGGGGACATAGCGCTCTAAGTCGAAATAAAGAATAAGAAGTATGCAACTGGCTTACTGTAAGTAAAACGCTAACTTAAAAGATTCACTTTTTTGTTTAAGTTCGATACCATATTCTCTGAAAAAAATTCAAAAAACTTCTATAATTTTCAATTTCATAAATTTCCGTGTCTTTTTTTTTACCAAATTCTATATCCTTATTTGCATATTCCTAGACTGGTTATATGCAATAAGGTAATAAATTTACATAATCACTAAGTATATTCGGAAAAAGAAGGTAAAAATTGTGATATGTCGCGAACAGGAAGCAGTGAAGATGTCAATTCATGTTATAATTGTGAAAAACTTTTAAAATTACAAAATATTTCCTCACAATGATTTTCTTTTTTTTTCTGTAAGGTGTGTGTGTGGCTCTAAGTACTTATTGCTTGTTTTACATATGTAAAGCTGATATGTAAAATATTTATATATAAGTTCAATACACATTTTATCTTATATTGGTTTATTCTTTAGAGGATAAAGATCTTCGATAAATAAAAGATTGAATGCTTCTTTAGCAAACGCCAAATATGCAAAGGAATGTGTCACCGCTTGAAATCTAGTAATTTAAAATAGAAAGAAACTCATTGTGAGGAAATATTTTGTAATTTTAAGAGATGTCAACATTAAACTTGACACAAAACCTATAACATTTACTTACCCTCAACTATATGCTTATATGTAATAATTATTTACATACATTTTGAAAAAGAGCGGTAACGCAAACATCCCTTCGCATACTTCGCTTCGCTAAAGAATCATACAATCTTCTATTTAACGAAGATCTTTATCCTCTAAAGAATAAACCAATATAAATCTATATTAAATTATATACCTTTTGTAAATATATTCTAAATTATACATCAATAAATATCTTTTAAGAAACTGATAATTTATATTATGTTGATTGTACATATTGCCAGACACTTCTTTTGTACATAGTTCTTTTTTCTCGTTTTTCTCTCTCTTTCTCATTGTTAATCTATCCACAGCTTAAAATTATTGTATATATAGACAAATGTAAAGACATACATGTATGACAGCGCACGTGTCCCTAGGGGGACATAGCGCTTTAAATTGAAATAAAATAAAATATAAAATGTATTGAACTCATATATAAAGACATGTTTCACATCTCAGCTCTACATATGTAAAATAAGCAATTAGTACTTAGAACCACAAACATACCTTACTGAAAAGTCTCGCTATACTCTGATATAAAAATGTTATATCAATGATTTTGGATATAGAAATTCGAATATAAATAAACATATAACAATAGCTGATAAACAGATTAATTCTAAATATAAATATTCTAGAATTGATATTCTGATAGTGGACATTGCGATTGCTGTGATAGAGATGTATGGAAACATCTGAGGCTCTTCATTGGACACGGCAACAACAGATATTCTTTTTCAATAATAAACAAAAATATTTAATTGCTAAAAACTATTGAAATTAAAGTTGCATTATTCTGATACATCTTATAATTTCTAGCAAAGAACAGAATTTTGGCTCTAGAAAAAGTTGTTTGATCTAACGAAAGATATTGTAAGGGAAGCTTAAATACGATGCCCATTCGAATTAATAGAATAATAAAAGATACTTGGTTTTCTTGGATATTTTGCTATTTAGCATTTTGCATTTTGCTTTTTTTTTTTGAGATTATTATTTATAAAAATAAAAACATTACTAGATGAGGTTAGCTATCAGAATAACGTATTAACATAAAGGAATAACGCGCCATCTATACATATAAAATAAAAGAATTCAAAAGAGCGAATGTTTCTTTTATACAAATACAAACTTCTACTGTCCTTACTGCGATGAAAAAATATATTGTTAGAATGTCTGTTTTTGCACTGAAATCCTATTCAGGATATATTCCAGATGGTCTATTTAAAAAAACATGCATGTCTTTCTTCCTCTGGAATGTGTTTTAAATAACTACTAGCCGAATGACCCGGGAGCACTACTCAGTGGCAGGCCGACTTAGCTCCAAAAGAAATGGCCGCCTCTGACATGAGGAACAAACGCCATGTGCAGCCGCTCCTAACATGGAGTACAAACGCTGCTCATCCTGTATCCCTGGATTAGGAGCCCTTACAGGGTACTATCAGCCGGGCCAGCTGAACCCAGGTTTTGTAGCGAGCTTGTTACTGCTCCCCCCTCCTCCTTTTTCATCGCAGTAAGGACAGTAGAAGTTTGTATTTGTATAAAAGAAACATTCGCGCTTTTGAATCCTTTTATTTTATAAGAATAACGTATATTGAGGTTAGAATGAATAAAACACGTCTTTGATGGTACGATTAAAGATAGTCATGAGACAGCAAGCTCTATTAACATAATCTAAATATCGTGATTACAATCTAATTATAGTGGCAATAAATGATATAAAACAACGTTTGACAAGTTTTACCGCAAATGTTTCTTTTGAATGAAAAATCGTAATTTATTTTAAGGAGAAATAACGACTATTTCTATCCTTAGCGATGAAGCATGAAATAATGAATTGTGAAAAGTAATGATGAACGGAAAAATAAAGTGTCCAGAGATGGAAATCCATTTCTTTGTCAAACGTCGTTTTACAATTATAAGCCGCATTATATTGTATTATAAATGATATAGTTCAAGAAACAGAAACGCTAAACAAATATGACATTTTGAAACGAGTAAAATGATATAATCAAATAAATATGGTTTATTGTTGAATTTGCGCTTAGACTTTTTTTTAAAGATACTGATTACAAGATTATTGATGAAACAATAATTCTCTCATCTTCTCATATTTCTTATATCCACACTGGGTGAAGTAGAATGCGTCTGCCTTTGTCATTAAGACTGGGAGCACTACTCAGTGGCAGGCCGACTTAGCTCCAAAAGAAATGGCCGCCTCTGACATGAGAAACAGACGCCATGTGCAGCTGCTCCTAACATGGAGTACAAACGCTGCTTATTATATATCCCTGGATCAGGAGCCCTTACAGGGTACTATCAGCCGGGCCAGCTGAACCCAGATTTTATAGCGAGCTTGTTACTGCTCCCTCTCCTTCTTTTTCATCCGGGCTTGGGACATAATTCTATTGATTAACAATAATGAGAACATATAAAATATATAGCACTTATAACATAATAAACAAAGAGAACATACGATACTAATAAATGCAGAAGACATTTATTAACACGCAGATATCATTTTACCCGTTTAACCTGCTACAATTAAATATGATCGAAGAAATAGATAATTATAATAAAAACTTCACTATCGTATTCTCTGTATGTATACAATAGTTCAATAAAGAATAATCAAAGATACATCTATACAGAATAAGATGAAGATGATATAAGGAATCCTGACAACAGATATCGTGAAATAAGATGCCATATATACGACAGTTGACAATATGTATAATCATAGAAACAGAGACCTCTCTATCCAGGTTTCACCATGAATTCTATGCACAATAAAATACAATAAAGCAGAAGACATTTATCAACACGTAGATATCATTTTACCCGTTTGAATTGATGCAATTAAATATGATCGAAGAAATAGATAATTATAATCAAAATTTCAGTATCGTATTCTCAATAAGTATACAATAGATTAATAAAGGATAATCAAAGATACATCTACACAATAAGATGCAGAAGTACCTAAGGAATCCCGACAATAGATATCGTGAAAGAAGATGCCATATACAACACAGGTGACAATAATGATAATAATAGAAACACACACCTCTCTATCCATCATGGAAGCTATGTACAATAAAAAAAACAATAAAACAGAAGACATTTATCAACCCGTAGATATCATTTTACCTGTTTGACTTGATGCAGTTAAATAGGATCGAATAAATAGATAACTCTAAGTAACATTTGAGTATGTTCAAGATGTATACACTAGTTCAGGGGTCGGCAAACACGAGAGCCACATGCGGCTCTTTGGATGTGAAGCTGAGATTCTTTATATAGTTCCATACGTAAATATTATTTATGCGAGTACTATTTATTGTTGGCAAGAAAAATCTGCGTGGCTCTTTAAAAACTTTGAAATTTTGTAAATTGTAATTTTTGACACTTCCGACTCAAAAAGTTACCAACCCCTGCACTAGGTCAATAAAGAATAATCAAAGAAACATCTATACATGACAAGATGAAGAGGATCTAAAGAATCCTGACAACAGATATAGTGAAATAAGATGTCATATACAAGACAGGTGACGGGTGACAATAATAATAATCATAGAAACAGACACCTCTCTATCCACCATGGATGCTATGCACAATAAAAGACAATAAAGCAGAAGACAAATGGGAGAGAGATCCCATGCAGCAGGTACCAATTAACAGACGATCATTAGGGAACAGGTGCGGCCGTCGTCCCATCCATCGTCTGCCCAGAGTACTTTGGTCAAAGGTCCGAAAACTTTAAATTCTACTCTACGATTTCTCAGATATGATCATTGATATATTGGCACCAACTACAGGATATTTGTCGATAAACTAATTTCACTTTGTACACAAGGTATATAAATATATATTTGCCACAATTATATAATTAATTATATATATAATTATATTTTTAAAAAATATTATATATTTTACCTCAAGAATTATTTTTAAAACTAAAGAAAATAATTTTATAAAATCAGTATTCAATAACAATATGCATAATGTAATTTGTTAAAAAATAGCTAGCATTTCTACAAAATATTTTAATGAATAAACAAGAGAGAAAATTGTATTTATTCTTTATCTTCAATAACAATAAAAAAACTCATAAGGAAATGGAAGGTCTTTGATTTCGCCGATCGTCTGTTTTTTTTTTTTTTCTTTTTATTAGGAGTCAGAAGCAATTTTGTACACACTTGGTTATCTCGTATGTTTTCACTAAAGGTCCCTGTGTATCAAATATCTTTCAGAGTTATTATCTGAATCCTGATATACATGTTAAAAGGTACAACTTCTATAGGTTTTATCCATGAGTGTATATACTGTACGCAAGTTTTCAATATTTCGCGATATAATTTTCAGTATTTTTAAAATTTGAATCGAGTGTTATCAAGCATCCTTTTCAAAAATTGTACATAATTTTAAATTAAAGAATAATTTATTGGTAAAAAGGGAGTTAAACCTATCGTAAATCAGACATCATATCGCCACGCTGTAAGATTCAAAGGAAAAACAGGGTAACGTGGTAACGTTACCCTGTTTTTCCTTTGAACCTATCGTAAATACAAATTCCTGGGACAGAGCTGTGATTGCTACCAGACAGGAGGGAAACAGATGTGGAGAGTGAGGTAGCCATCTTGGACAAATGCAATGGGGAAACTGGAAAGTCACTTGAAGAACAAGTGAAGAAAAGATTCTAATGAATAAACAATATGAAAAAAAAAGAGTATTCGTTCTGTATCTTCAATAACATTCTTATATCTTCAATTTACCGTACACAAGCGCTTTAAATCTACTATATAATTTTCAGAAGTTTTTAAATATTAAACCAAGTATTATCATATTAAGTGACAAGCGGGAAACAGATATGGAGAGTGAAGGGATACATACAGTAGTGAGCCTGGAAAGTCGCTTGAGGAAAGAGTGAAGCAGCATAAATCCAGATTACACAGCAATAGACCGTTATCTTCGTTGGTCGAGCATTCTATCATACACCATCATATCCCAGATTGGAACAACAGTAAAATAATATACCATAACATCCTTAGAAAGCAAGAAAGATTTATCCTTGAAGGTTAGGCTCAATATAGAAATATGAAAAATCTCAGGGAACATATACAATTTTTATAAAAATAATATAATTGTTATAAAACTAAACAGCTCACCTAATTAACTCTACAAAAAGGTATATACACAAGTATTCATCGTGATTTTTAGTCGAATATAGGTTTGAAAATGAAATACGTTAAGCCTTTCGAAATATCACGTTTCATTTTGGAAGTGTGTTTCAATTAAATCCAATTTAGACTTTTCACATTAATCATAAACACCTCTATACCGTTGTGATAGAGTTGTCGGATGTTGCCGTGATTCAACAACGGCATAAAGATAAAAAGACATATTTTGCAATGTACGTCTTTATTTAAAATATTCTTAGTTGGATAGTTCAGTTGCTCCTTAAGTAAGCGTAGATACTATTAGTTCCTAATGTCTCTTCATAACTTGTCCAGCATGTCTTGGATCAGAGCCTATTGGTCTCCCCATTAAACTCCGTCTACTAGAGCATATTATATACTAGCCGAATGACCCGGGCAACGCCCCGGTTTTACCCGATTAAATGCTTTTATTCAAATACTATTCGTTACAATTATAAATTGGCGCCGTGGATGTACTTCTTGTATAATATACTAGCGGATGTGCTCGGCTTCGCCCGGGTTTTACCCGAGTGAATGTTTGTCTAGCGAACATTTGTTAAAACAATTCTCTAAAAACTTATTTAAAAAAAAAAAAGATATATTTTGATAATTTGAAACTCGTAAATTTGAATCTCTCGATAAAGTGAACATTTTTTCCCGGTCCCTGTGTGCCGTGTCATCCTGAATTTTGTCTTTCCTAATTTTCTACATTAGAAAATCATAGTTTTATCTAGTGAACATTTTTTCCTGGTCCCTTGAAAAATACTCGATAAGTTGAATAAAATCAATATTAATTGGTTCCCTCGGTAATTGGAAGTTAAAGGAATAGTATCTTCGCCTTGTAATTGTATCATTATTCTTGTCTCAAATAAATTGCCGTGTCATCCTGAGATAATCTTACTTTTGATAAATAATATTTAAGATAACAAACTTAGTGATAAGAAAACTTGTTATCATCGTCACAATGGGGGCGCTGCTTGCGAGTTAAATCTACAAATCTGCAAATAACTCTAAGGATATTCAAGATATTAATGAAATTATTTTTCAAAACCCTTCCCGGTGATATACCTAATAATATCCCGATATTTCACGGCGATTGGATGTATGGTTTTTGAATCTATAGAGTACAGACAGACATTCAATTTTATATATATAGATTTACTCTTCATTGTTGGCTTTTTATATTACATTTACTCTTCATTGTTGGCTTTTGACGTGACAACGTCTTAAATTAGGTTGCGGCTGGGAGTCACTTATGAAAAAGTGTAACGCCCGGTAACGTTGCGATGAGTCACCGAACGAGAGTGCTGCGCGCGCAGCTGCGCGCGCAGCGCTAGAGAATTAGGCGCATTGAATCGGCGCATGCTTGTCTCTGTCTTTGTCTTTCTCGAACGTTCTTGGCGTTGGAAAAACCAGAAAGCGTCATAATACAAGTTCACACGTGTGGTTAAAGTATCGTCAGCTGTGTCTGTAGTGAAAATGTGGAGTGCTTAGATTCGTCATTTACAACAACTACAACAATAAAGGTAAATAATTGTACACTGATATTTCATTATCGTAAACTATGATTGATTGATTAATTGTTAGATTGACACAAAAGTTGAGAAACTGAGTTTATAGGTTATGTCATACTATTGATAAATGTTGATAGTGTTAAGTAAATTATTAGTTTAAAATTAATTAATTAATTAATTATTATTTTACAAATTTTAAATAGTTTCAAATTTATTTAGCAAAATTTTGAACCTTCGATCTGAATAAATGTTTTGATTTTCGAATTGATTATTTAAAATTACAAATATTAAGAAAAAGTGGCAGATATAAGAAAACTTTATTTAAACTGTGTTGAGCAAGAATTTTAACATCTAATATAAGTAAATGTTTTAATTTTCAACTTCATCATTTATAATTACAAATTTTATTTAATTTCAAATTTATTTAGCAAAAATTTGAACCTTCGATCTGAATAAGTGTTTTGATTTTCAAATTGATTCTTTAAAATTAAAAATTCATCCATTCAATTTCAAATGTTCAACAGGAATCACCACTCTCAAAACAATGGAAACGGTGCCTTCAACTTCCAGTACTTCAATGGAGACGGAGGATATCGTGCCGTCAACGTCTGCAGTACCTTTCGTTGTTCCACACACCACCTCTACCGCCAGAACGAATGCTCAGCGACAACGTGAGTACAAACTACGAAAAGCATTGACCAGAACTCCTGAACAAGTAAGAGCCTTTGCAAAAGCGGCTGCGGAGAGGCAACGCAGGTTCAAGCTACGTAAATCTGCTAACATAGCCCTCACCAGCGGTACGTCAGAGTCACCTGCTTCAACGTCTTGTTCTGTGGTGGAGAGAACAAGCGTTCCTGTCGTGGCGGAGAGAACGAGCGTTCCCCTAACTAACGCTCAACGGCAACGTGCATTCCGACAACGTAGAGCAGCATCTTCTCGGACTGATGTACAACCGACTACTTCTTCAAGCCAAACAGCAATACAACTGGAACAATCCACCTGGTATACCAAATGGTCATCGTCAATACGGAGATTTCAATCTACTTTCCGACGTCGCCGATAGACGTCGCCGATGGATTGGTAAATGGGGCTATTGGAGTTTTGCTATACATCGAACGTCAGCCAGCCAATGCAGATGACCGTTCTGCTCCAGGAGGACCATCGACCAGCACAAGTTTGCCGCCAGCTGAAGATGAAATCGCCACTCTATGGTTCCAGTTTGAAGACAAAAATACGGGTACCAAAGCAAAAATCAAATGTCGACCACATGTGCACAGCAAACCAAACACCTTATCCGTCGATTGGGTGCCAGTGCACAAGAAAGTGGTAAACATTTCGTTGACAAAAACAGTGAAGTGCAAGCGAAAACAATTTCCTTGCGTGCCTGCTTGTGCAATTACGATCCACAAGGCCCAGGGTGGGACGTTTACTACAATTGTTTACAAGTACTCCTCAAAACAACCACAGCAATTGGTATGTGTAGCCATGAGCCGCGTCACAAGTATCGACGGATTGTACATCATAACAAAAAAGGACTCTCCATTGGTTTTCAAACATGGCCGAGATGGAAACGACTCACAGACTACTCGAGATATTCGCAATGAATACTTACGACTTCGTGGACACACTCTAGACACAATTACCAAACAAGCCGTAAAATTCTGTGACGACGCAACCGACGCTGGACAACTTATTGTAACGAACATCAACTGTCAAAGTTTAAGTGCCCATGCCGCGGACATTGAAACAGATACAGTGATACCACGATCAGACTATTTAGTATTGACTGAAACGTGGATGCGCGACACTTGTGAACCAACTCCAATCAAGGGTTATGAGTGCGTATCCAGGGAAAATAATCGACCTAACTCAGATACCAACGCGGCTGGTGGAGTGGCGATCTATCGTAAATTATCATCGACATCTACGGCGGAAGTGTTCCAAGTTGCGATTACAGACGTAACTCGTGTCATTAAAACCAAGGGTGACATGTGCATGACTGAAGATACTTGCTTCGCCGCTAATACTAGCTTCAAGTTTATACTCGGTGCTGTATATATTCATCCAGGAGCTAGTATGCAGGATATTGGAATGTTACTATGGCAAGGACTCGGTCCGTACATTCACAACAACCAGTACGTGCCACCGTTCGTGCAAATTGATTCTAGTATACCGATTCTTCTGTGTGGTGATTTTAACAAAAACGTAAAGCCTGACAACTCGTTTCTTAATTTCATGAAAAATACGTATAATCTTGATTGCGTATCAAACGTTTCTAAGTCAACTACGTTAAAAGGAACAACTATCGACTTGACTTTCGCAAGACACATTACAGCAGAAACACTTCCTTTCATTTCATATTTCTCCTATCATCGTCCTATCCTCAACAAAATCACTCAAATAGGAATTAGTTAAGTTTAAGTTTACATGTACAATGTTTTAGTAAACAAAATATATTTCTATAGTTAAAATTTGTGCAATTCTTATTTTCATTCAATTCCTTGTTCCTATTGTGCAATTTAATTATATTCATATCAATAAATATTCTACCGTTGTCACGTAAAATCTTCGCCCGTAAAACCGACTTTACAGGCAACCATTGTTTATCTTACATTCACTCTTCATTGTTGGCTTTTTATATTACATTTACTCTTCATTGTTGGCTCTTTATCTTACATTTATTCTTCATTGTTGGCTTTTTATATTACATTTACTCTTCATTGTTGGCTTTTTATCTTACATTCATTCTTCATTGTTGGCTTTTTATATCATATTTACTCTGCATCGTTGGCTTTTTATCTTACATTCATTCTTCATTGTTGGCTTTTTATATTATATTTACTCTTCATTGTTGGCTTTTTATCTTACATTTATTCTTCATTGTTGGCTTTTTATATTATATTTACTCTTCATTGTGGGCTTTTTATCTTACATTTATTCTTCATTGTTGGCTTTTATATTACATTTACTCTTTATTGTTGGCTTTTTATCTTACATTCATTCTTCATTGTTGGCTTTTTATATCATATTTACTCTTCATTGTTGGCTTTTTATCTTACATTCATTCTTCATTGTTGGCTTTTTATATTATATTCTGACCAAAATCTATCTGTGAACTTCACACAGTGAACTTCACACAGACAGAATAAGGCAATTATATAAGTAGATTTACTCTTTTTTGTTGGCTTTTTATCTTACATTCATTCTTCATTGTTGGCTTTTTATATTACATTTACTATTCATTGTTGGCTTTTTATCTTACATTCACTCTTCATTGTTGGCTTTTTATCTTACATTCATACTTCATTGTTGGCTTTTTATATTACATTCATTCTTCATTGTTGGCTTTTTATCTTACATTCATTTTTCATTGTTGGCTTTTTATATTACATTTACTCTTCATTGTTGGCTTTTTATCTTACATTCACTCTTCATTGTTGCCTTTTTATATTATATTTTTAGATTGAGATTATTAGCTAGTATGTAAAAAAATTAACTCTGTTGAAATTTAATTTTGTATTTATATATAAATAAAATTAACTCTGTTGATTTTTTTTGTATTTAAATTTATAAATAAAATTAACTCTGTTGATTTTTTTTTGTATTTAATCGATAACAGCGAAGTTACGCATGTTAATGTTAGGAAAATATTTTGATGTTAAGCAAAACCTGCTCCATCTCGTTTTATATAAATGTTGAAAATTTGGTCGAAATTGATGCATTGTAACGAAAGTTTTTAGCGAGCACCACTTATGAAATTTCCATTTTATTAATATAGATAAATGAGTTTTAAAAATTGTAAAAAAAAAAAATGCATCGGCCGGGAATCGATCCCAGGCTGCCCGCGTGGCAGGCCTGCATTCTACCACAGAACCACCGATGGTTATGAGAAATGGCCATATTTGGGTATTTATTCCATTCACAAAGCAAACGGTGACAGAATTGATTAAGAATTGTTGCTTGATTATGACGCTGATAACTGTATTATATATATGCGTGTGCTCTTGGTAGTCACTCATGATAATTCACTGTAGTTTGTGCAGAATTCGTTTTTATTATTTTTTTGGAGTAACAAGGGAAGGCACACCTTCACGGAACGACCCGCATGCCTACTTCACCTCTATTTAGTTTTTTTTCATCTTTATAACATGGCTCCCGTGAGATTTTTCCCTCCCTCACGGAGGTTTTTCTTACGGAACAATTAGAAGATGTTTGAAGATTGGTTAGTTTTTGTGTTTTATTCTATTAATATTATTTTTGTAGAAGAAAACCTCTCTTTTGTCAAATTATTTGACAAATTATAAACACTATAGAGTCTTTAAGTTTGCTGGGGAAATGTTTTGTATTTGATTGGCGAACTGATTTCCCATGTCTTCTTTTTGGACGAATATGGTCATGTTTGTGTATAAAAGAGGGTACAAAGGTAATGAGAATTCTCTTCGAAGCATTTGTTATGTGGAGACGCTTAAAGTTTTCTCTGAGTTCGTGTCTGGTGTGATCTCCTCGCATACCTGTATAGCCTCGTTTTACTCTTAATAAAGCTGAATAAGATATAAATACTGGGTTTTTTAAATCTACTTATCGTGTTTTTTTTCTATTCACGTCCTCTTCTTTTGTTCTTATAGTTGTTCCTTTAGAATGTTTACGTTTCGGGGTCTCAAAGTTACTTTTTACTCAAGTCCTAGTACTTATACTTGTGTGTAAACCCGTAAATTCTCCCATGAAAACTTGCATTCTATAATTTTAAAAAATTACTTAATATTAAAAAACGTCTAATCTTTCTTATAATGAATTAAAAATTAGCTCTGGTGTGTCGTAGAGATTTGTAATCTTATATCCATATAAATTCTTGAATTCAACCACTAATAACTTATTAGGAATCAATGTTGTTCTGTTGTATTTTCTATATATCTCTATATATATAAAAATGAATGTTTGTATGTCTGTTTTCCTGTCTGTATGTCCGGTATACAAATTCGCAGTAGTTCACTAATTCAAACCAAAATTTCCATACATAGGTAAAAAATACGGGGAAGACGATAGGCTATTTAAAAATATATATAAATCAATTATTAAAACTATATATTTTTAGTCAGAAAATGATGATGACGATATTGCTGTATCATGTTTGATTATCAGATACAAAATTATATCGGGAAAAATTCCAAAAAGCAGAGACCACGGGTGAAACCAGTTCATTATTTTGTACGCAGGAACAAAATTCTAACAGAAAAACATTCATTCGAGCAGAAAACAAAAGCCAGATCATCTTTCTATAAAAATATCGCTTCTCAGACACAAAGTTTGGAGCGGGACGTTTCACAAGAGTGACATCCACGACGTCAATTTATAATTGTAACGAATAGTATTTGAATAAAAACATTTAATCGGGTAAAACCCAGGCGTTGCCCGGGTCATTCGGCTAGTATTAAATATGAAAATAATTACCTAAGATAATATATGTTATGATGATATATGAATAATTGGATAATAAAGTAAAGGTCTAAGGATGAGTATCTTTTATTAAACATATTTCAAGCTTTCGGAGTAATGCCCTTCAACAGATTTTTTTTTTTTTTTGTATAAATTTCCCTGTAGAAGGGCATTATCCTGAAAGCTTGAAAAACGTTTAATTAAAAAGATACTCATCCTTAGACCTTCACTTTATTATCTAAAATTGATATATAGCAAAGGATTATATTCTAAATATATGAATAATATAATACTTATGCAAATACATGTATTCTTAAATCCGTTATTTGTGAAATTTAGACTTTCATGATAGGTAGAACCATTATATTTAAAACGAACAATAAAAAATAGTAAAAAAGTAAATTTGTACTGGGATCAGGAGATCCCTTTCTCTTAATATTGACTTAGTCAGAGGAAGCATTTTTTTTACGGCTGAGAAATGGCACAAAAAGTTTAATTTAGTCCAATATCTCGGACTAATTTACATATTAGTGGATTGAATCCATCACACTGAGTCCTTCCCGAATGAATTCTATATGATGGTGAGGTTTTATCCGGGTCAAGTTAATGAAGAAGTATATTGTGGACCTATTGTAGGAATGTAAAAACACTCAAACAAACTTAAATATTTCGATGATATTTTATTCAGATAGATATTAACGTGAAGAGATTTAAAAAAGAAACGCATTGCCAGTAAATTTATTTGTGTAAAATTTTAACGATAGAGGGCAATAAAATTTAATTTACTAATATATAATGGTTATGTAAACATGTTTTGCGCGGAAGAGCTTTGCTCGATGCAATACCTTGAAATTTATATGTATGTACCTCTACAGACCTATAAGCTTATGTCCATAGTTCACTAAACACCATTTAGCTGCCTCCCATAGAAAATGCAGGGTATATAACAAAACCAGTCCAATACAATAGTAGAGCGGTCTAGAGATTAATTTGGCGAAACCGCTGAGAGGGTTCACTACTGATGAGCCAAGCCCTCTCATTCATTAAATCATGTCATTGCAGTAAGGTCTGTAGAGATTTAAAAAAGAAACGCATTGCCAGTAAATTTATTTGTGTAAAATTTTAACGATAGAGGGCAATAAAATTTAATTTACAGATATTAACGTGGTAATAAATATCTACTGTCTCCTATATTATCTTAGGTAATTATTTTTATATTTAATATATTGAAAATTACAACAAAAATACATTGACTCCTAATAAGTTATTAATTGTTGAATTCGAAAATTTATATGGATAAAAGATTACACAGCTTTACAGCCCCCAGAGCTAAGTAAAGATGTAACAAGCTATGACTTTATTTTCTCTTGCTACAAGCAAGTGCGTTACACTACAAGACTTATGACGTGTTGAAACTAACGATGCAAAGCAGTAACACGCCATCTTATATATAACGAATGAAGACATTAAGACACGAATGTTTCTTTTCACAAATAAGTCAAACTTCTACTGTCCTTACTGCGATGAAAAGATATTGGGAAGGCTTGGCTCGTCGGTTCATCACCGATTTCGTCAATTAAATCTACCAAATCGCTTCTTAAGAGATCCAATACAGTATTAGAGCTCTAAAGAAGCGTTCTGCTAGATTAAATTGGCGAAACCGCTGGGAGGGTTCACCACTGATGAGCCAAACCCTCCCAATATTCTTTTCATCGCAGTAAGGACAGTAGAAGTTTAATTTATTTGTGAAAAGAATCATTCACGTCTTAATGTCTTCATTCGTTTTCTAACGATGATTAGATCCAATTTATATGCAATTTAGACGACTCACTTTTATGCAAATCAAAAATTAAGAAATTCAATATACAAATAAGTAGCACTCCTTTTATTTTAATATTATTTGAGTCGGTTTAGATGGTATTCTTGATAGCTAGGGTATCTAAGGTTATGTTTGGGAATATCCACTATAATAGAATTTGTTAACATTTTATATTAAATAATATTAGGTCTCTCACAATATAGTTAAGTATGGTACAGGCCATGATAATTATGGTAGGTAGAAGTTGGCGACTGCTTTTACTGTGAGTGCACCACATGTTTACACATGTGAAAAGCAGTTCGACTTTGCACTTACAAATATGTCAGAGCTCCGTTTGGTTACTTAGACTAGCTGGTGGGGTTGGACTTTTGCAAGAATCGGGGGTCATTGAAGCATCTTATTTTTAAATCAGAAAAAAAAAGTGTCCAAAGCGGGATTTGATCCCGGGTCGTAGTGGAGGAAACCAACGGTTTAGACCATCCTTCCACCTACCCTCATAGCTAAATATTTTTATTAAATAATGAACCACTTAATATATAAGTGATTTATTTTTTCGGGAAGATAATGCACTCTAAAAAATAGGTCCCCTATCCCGTCTAAATAGATTTCAAAGTTAGACGTCATCTATTGACCTCTGCAGCAGTTCTATATTTTCGATTTACGGGGGTCGGTGGAGCATTGGTATAAACTGTCTTCAACTGCTAGGACCCGGGGTCGAATCCCGTATTGGATAATTTTAAACAAAAATAATTACTCCAATATGGCCCCCGATTTTGTATAAGTTTGTAGCGACTACACTTTGTTTCAGCGAGCCGAGCTAAGACGGCCTCGGCATCAACACTTCACTACGCATGCGCGTGGGACGTCATCAGAGACTCTGGCAACTGACGCGGTAAACATGTAGGGCTAACTCCGGCGGCCGTTATTTCAACCGTTGCTTCTTTTCTATTTCTATATTTCTGGCTTTAAATAAATTAATTTTAATTATAATTTTATCAGCAGCCTTTCCACAAGCCACACCAACATCACGCAACAATCCTACAAGTTCAACCCCACCAGTTGTTACAAGTAACTAAATGGGAATATGATATACTTGTAATTACAAAATTCGAACAGCTTTCCACAAGTGTAGACCTGTGGTACATTTATAATAAAAGCAGTCCTCAACTACTACCCACAGTGTTTATTATTGGCTTCAACAGCTGTATACTATGGATAATAAAAATAACTTTATTTTTCAAAAGGTTACAAGTTTTTCTCTAAAAAGTACAACGAATGGTTAGTCTTTTTACATATTTTTATTTACAACTTCGAAATAATAATCAGTAGAAGAAAACAAAGATATTTATGATTATATAAAAGGGCGTACCTGGATCTGTAAAGAAAAAAAAACAATTTTTTTCTCAAAATATTTCGAGAGATTGCTCCCTCTTTATCAATTTATTGCACAGTTAAAGTGATAAAGAGGGAACAATCTCTCGAAATATTTTGAGAAAAAAAAAAGTTTTTTTTTTTATCTTTACAGATCCAGGTACGCCCTTTTATATAATCTTAATTAATGGATCGCCTTTTGACTCAAATATATTTATATTTTCTACATATATTGAACACTGGTTAGCGCTGTGGCCTTCACAGATATGATCACCTGATGTCCTGCAGCTCTCCAGCAGTCTTTCTATGGCCTCTCCTGGTGGCTCCTCAATAAAATGTTCTCCTGGCCTTGATCCATTCTTGTCTGTCAGATCATCTTCTGCTCTAGGTCGTTCTCCTAGATCTATTCTATGGTCGTCGTAGCCCGGTGTTCCATGATAATAATAATAATATTTTTGGTGTTCATCCCTAGAAACTTTCAATTCTCGATGACAAACCGAGGTTGTTTTAGATGTCTTCAAACACAGGCCTTATAGTAATGTAAGTATAGAACTTTCTTTAAAGAGATTTAACTATAAATCTATACTATAAAGCTATACATTCTAATCAAAGCTCTCTTCAAAGGGCATATTTACAAATATGTGGAAGATCAATATACTTTAGAGAAGATATTTGAAACAAGCACATAATAGAGATAATTATATTGCAAATAACTTTCTAATTCTACACTTTGCAATTCTCTAATCTATATTTTAAGGAGTAATTTTAAAAACGGATAATTCTTAAAATATATCAATTATTCATGATAAGTAAGATGGGAGGATTTAGACAAAAAAAAAACAAAAGATTAAAAGGTAAAATTACAACTATTTTATTATTAAAAGGAATTACGGAGAAATTTGAGCATAAGCCTTTCTTCAGCTTAATAAACATTGAGGTAAAATTAATAAATGAACATTTATTAAGTAAGGTTACTCTATCTCTACAATATTCACTTGATAAAAATACTTACTACAATCATTTCTTCTAATAATAAAAATTGCGGATTTATTTTTTGTTCTATCAATGACTAAACAATTAACGATGCGCTAAACTACAATATTGTATTTCTATGGAATAAAAGGGATGTATTTCTTTATTTCGACTTAGAGCGCTATGTCCCCCTAGGGACACTTGCACTTTAAACATAAACAAATATTTTGAAAGAAAAAAAAGAAAGATATTTAAATATGTACAGAATTAGTATGCAAGTTAGTTAGATGAAAATATAAATATATATATGGTAATTTAAAGCAACAACCTCATATTGTGTAGATAACTTATAACAAGATTGTCATGTTGTATATAGAAACACATCTATAAATAATTATGCGCATGATTAATCTGTGTCATTGCATCGCCATATGTAATTTAATTTGTACAAAGTGGATAAATAAATAAAATCTGTAATAGATTTAAGAGTTGAGCTAAAGCAGAGATCGAGCATAGTATTGCCAAAACAACAAAGTCTAAAGATGGAAGTCATAAATCAGGTCGATTTACAATTCCCACAAACAAGGCCACCCACACTGTCACGTGTGGTGGAATGCAGAGACCCCTCTCACACCTGGACATGCCAAGGCCCCCCTTTTCTCAGAAACGCCCCTGTCACATAAGGTCGCCCCGTCTTTAACCTGTAAATACATCACCTTACAGTGACTTGACAGTTCAGTTCAGTTTAGTTTAGTTCACCCTTAGTGCAAGCCGCGTCGGTCGTATGTTATGTCGATCTCATCCAACATGTAGTTAGGAAGAACTCGTCTATCTCCATCTTTTCGCTCCTTAGCTCCACTTTTATCTGTTACGGGACTTTCTTAGTGCAACTGTGTCTTCATTTTTTTGTGTGGATATCCCCAAGCTTTTCCACTCTGCCTCGACCACGACTGCCTGTATTTTGTGAGAACTTTTAAAGATCTTCCAAGGTGCAGAGAGGTACTGGAAAACTCTACATCCTGACTGTTCCTCTTGGTCAACACAGTACAACAAGAGCTACCAGGACTTCAACATTATTTCAGTAGTCGACATCAAACTCAACAAATTATTACAGTGAGTCGACAACATCTCATTACATGAGTCGACAGGATCTCTACAAAAGCTACTGGAATTCTCATCTCATTCAGTAGTCGACAGGATACTACAAGTCGACGACGAGAAACTCAACAAATCATTTCAGTAGCCGACAGGATCTCTACAAAAGCTAGTGGAATTCTCTCTTATTACATATATATATTATATTTAAATAAAAAGATAAGATTTCTGTTGTTTTGGATCATATTGATGATTATCCTGAGTTATAGAATTTATATCTGTTGCTTGATTTTGGTATGCAGTCGTGGAAGAGATTATAATCTTGAAAAATATAATGTCTTGATTAGAGATTTCTTTATTGAGCTGAGGAATGAATACATATGAAAAACATAATTTTGTACAAGTACAGCCTGGCTTAAGGCGTAAGAATAATTAAAACAAATATTATTTACATAATTACAAACATGCTTGAGCCGACCCACCGGGGAAGAACAACAATGTGATTTTATATGGGAAGCATGACCCCTGGCGGCCGATTCAACAGAATATTTTTATCTATGATATATATTTTTAAATAAAACAATATCTTAATATAACATTTTAAATAATATCTTAATATAACATTTTAAATAATATCTTAATATAACATATATATATATCAACACAATTGATATATGTACAAAGGGTTGGTATGCAAATTTAGTTAAATGAAATCAAATTGTAAAGTATTGTGTTTATTCGAGAAAAGCAATTTACAGATTAAAAAAAAAGCTTTAAGGAATATTTTTGAATGAAAATATGCTAGATATTAGAGAATTATTCAATTGAAACAATACTAAAAAGATTAATTTCTAAATAAAAGCGTTCCATGTATAAGTCTTTGAAGAAGAGTTAGATGAAAGATTGTCCTTGCAGAATTAGCCAAGTTAGGCAAGACAAACAAGATATCTCCTAGGCGTCCATACTTAATTGTATTACATCTTGACTGATCTATAAGAGGAAATTAATGTTAGGGATAATAATACCTGTCTTAGATGTATATTACAACTATGTTGTATTGTATTATCTATTATCTTATATATTATTTAATTAAAATGGCATATATTGGATCAAAATATCATTTATTTTACCAATATTTCAGTTGGCTAAATGCCAACCTTTATCAAGGTGTTATAACATTTTAAGGTATGTCAACAACAAACTCACTTTAAAACAAAAACACTTTAAAATGTTATAACACCTTGATAAAAGTTGGCGTTCAGCCAGCTGAAATATTGGTAAAATAAATGATATTTTAATCCAATATATGCCTTTTTAATTAAAGATTTATTCATGGATTGCTCCATTTTTAAAACTTATATATTATGTAAATATAATGATTTTAACGTTTTATTTAATAAAAATAACTTATTTTCTTAACCTTATTGTAAATGTGAAATGCCTGTATATAGATAACTTCACATATGTAACACAATTTCTGTTAATTATTTGCTGATGTTTATATGTTGGTATGTCATTTTTCGTCGAGCTCTGATTGGTTGTTATTTTCAAATGATCTTATTCAGCTAATTAACGTTGATTTCTTTAAACACAAGGTAATAAGACCAAATCCAAATAAATATATAGTGTGTGACGTTTCGGTAACTGCGTTGTTACCATCTTTATGAGATATTTTACCACAGAACGTTTTTTCCACTTTTAATTCTAAGAATAACATTCTGTGTTTCTCAGAAAACTATCTCCTTCTTATCTTCTATCTTGTTTACACACTTGATAACAGTACCTATTTAAAACATGCTGTGATAAAATTTCTCATTCAGTACTTTTGTCTGAAGATGGTAACAACGCTGTTACCGAAACGTCACACACTATTTATTTATTTGGATTTGGTTTTATTACCTTGTGTTTATAATCTATAATCCAAATTGTGGCTTATCGTTGAGTTCTTTAGTTCAGTAGTTGCATGTAATAACAAATATAAATATTATGAAAAAGGCATCTCCTTATCGTTCAAACTGAAAGTTGCTGATGGCTTGCGCCATCTATCGGAATAAATATCAACTATTCTCGTTGATTTTTAATTATTCCAGAATTGGTCAAATACCCTAGCTTTTCTTGATTAATCAAGAATGGGTATTTGGCCAATTCTGGAATAATTAAAAATCAACGAGAATAGTTGATATTTATTCCGATAGATGGCGCAAGCCATCAGCAACTTTCAGTTTGAACGATAAGGAGATGCCTCTTTCATAATTTATGCACCTTATCTCAGTACAATATCACATTTGTACTATTTTTTCAAATATCAATATATTTTATAAAATTCCGGTTGTAATTATTTTTGAAAAGTTTACGATTTTTAAGCTGAAAATTGGTTTATATTTGTAGTTCTCTCTATACCTTTGAAGCCAATCTATTTCAATGTTGTATTTAGGAATCACATTATGTTTTTTTATATATTTATTTTATGGGGAGCTATCTTACGTTTGATCTCTTTATTTTGTTATGGTAAATTTTAGAAGCGTCAAAGTAGTTAAATATTTTTATATTTACATATTTTCACAGCTTTATTTATTGTTTTTAAATTGTTTCTTGTCTAATGTGCTACAAATAATTGTATATGAAAAATAGTAGAGAAGTAAATTTATACTGTGATTAGGTGGATTAATTGAAAAAATATATTCGTTGAAGTACAGCCTGCACTACACTGATGAAGGCCAACACCGAAACACGTATATGGTTACCTTTTCTTGATTAATCAAGTAATTAATGAATTCTGGAATAATTAAAAAACAACGATTAGTTGATTATTATTCCGACAGATGATGCAAGCCATCAGTAGATGCTTTTTTCTTGAGTTATATATATTGTATATTGTTATAATTGTTGAATAAATATTACAGTGACTATACCTTTCATTCAGCTACAGAATATGTAGAGGGTTATTTTTTATATTTAAAAATCTTCTTATTGTGTAACTGAATATATTAATGAAATATTCACCGAAATATATCTCTTCTTAATAAATCAAAAAAATTTCTGGTGTATTATACTGGAATCAGATAGATAAATTAAGAAAAATATCGTTGAGTCAGAGCCTGCACCACGCTGATGAAGCCCGACAGCCCGAACGCGTACCTTCAGTTGATATTTTTGATTCATTTTAAATGTTTTGTTTGGAGAATAAAGGCTTCCATATTTATTATATTTATTTTAAGAAGAAAAAACGTTTACAAGAAGTGTAATTTATTTTATAATATAATTATTATAATTATATTGAAAGCACACACAATCTATTTATGAAAATATTATAATTAATTTTAAATTGATTCTTATTACCTTTCATCATGATTAACATATATACTCCAAAGTAAAATTACATATTACACACACGTCATATAAGAAATATATAAAATAATAAATAAAACGGCTTCTCCTAGAGAGAGAAGGGATGAGTTTCTTGCTTTATTATATTATATATATTCTTCTCGAGCTTTCGGGTTTTATAAACCCTTCTACAGGAGTATAGGCTCTGTATCTGTTATAAAAATTTTAAACTATCTTTGACATTGTGTTTCTTTTAAAAATAAAATAATTTATTCTGCCCTTACTGCAAATGATAAAATAATGGGAGGTTCGCAACTGATGAGCCAGGCCTTCCCATTATTTTAAGTAAGGATTTTGCAGTAAGGGTATTAGAAAATTGTTTTGTTTCAATAAGAAACATAGGCGTAAAAAATAGTTAAGATTTCTTATAAAATATATCTTTAGAAAATAAAAAAGTGTATAATTTTTTAAATTTATTTCAATCAACATATGTCTGTTTGTTATCTAAATATTTATATATGGATTGCTCTATTTTTACAAAGTAATAAGAATATATTATTTATAGAATCAATATATTCAAAAGATATAATTGCATTTAAAAAATAAAATTTAATTGAAATATTATAATATATTGTAATGGAAAATGGCATATACTTCCTAATATATGAATAGCCTTACACTTATAATGTTTCAAAGCATTATTTATACTGTGAAAAATAATACAAAAGTTAAATTGTACGGGGATCAGGTGGATAAATTGAGAAAAACGGCATTTCCTAATTGTGCAACTAAAAGTTGCTGATAGCCTTGCGCCATCTGTCGGAATAAATATCAACTAATCGTTTATTTTTAATTATTTCAGAATTGGCCAAATACACATTCTTGATTAATCAAGAAAATCTAACCACGTACCCGTTTCGGACTGTTTGTACTCTTCAGCGGGGTTTAAGCTGTACCTCAACGACCAAAAAAAAAACTGGTCTTTCAGACATCTTGAAGTTTTATTTGTACGATCAGGAAATGCATTTTTTCTTAATTTATATATTAATGGAATATATTTTTAGAAATAAAAATACTATATATGGTAGGGTAATGTTTCAAAACTATCGAAAAATGTGTGTCCTTTCAATTTAGTAATTAAAAATTGTATTCTAATTAAAAGATCGCTGTGAAAGAATTTCTAAAAAAATTACAATTTACCTTTTATCTATTGTTAAAAATTAATAGAATTTGAAAATATATATTATCTCTCTCATTGTCGTTTATTTTATTATATTAATTGAAGAAAAAATTGCTTCTGTTTGTGGTTCATGTGTGTACTCAAAGAAATATTAAAAAATATCTTAATCAGAATACATCCTATCATTTATTTTGAGCTACTATTATATATTTGTGATATATATCACAACAACAATAGCCTTTATTGGGCACACGTGCCATACAGGATTCTCCCGGTAGGACAAAATAAATAAATAACAAATTAGCATCATAAAATATTGGGTATTGACCGCGACCAATTATCGAGTTGGATCCGGTGTCTGTGCTAAACATTTTGATTGAGCTGATTTCCAGTATTTATAAAAAGCGAATGCAAAGGGTCTGGATTTTACGACATTTGCCATTAAAACATAAGGCGAATTGCTATTATAGCCGGTCTCTTGACGAAGAATTTCTCTTTCTTCTTCCATTGCCGTGCAGTAGAACATGTAGTGTGGAAAATCGAGACTAAATTTACCGTTGCATAAGGTGCATTTTATATGTGATATATATATATATATTCGTGTAGAGGAAAATTCTTTAAAATATTATGTGAAAATACATTTTATATTTAATAAAATTGTAAAATAATTTTATTTTCAAGTTTTAGATAAGTAAAGACAATTTTAATTAATATTATTATTTTGGACAAATAAAATATATTCAATTAGAATCTAAGTACGATATAGCGCTTTTTTTCAACGATCCATTATAATTTTCTATTTATTAATTAATTCCTCTCTTTTCAAATATACTCTCCAGGAAACTAGGTTAATTCTATTAATCTTTTTTTTAATGTCATATTTTTTGCTATTCCTATAAAATAAACTGTTTTTAAATATTAATTAATTAAAATATAGGGAGCTCAAATAACGAAGAGAAATAAAATTATTTTAATAAATTAGCTTTAATATCTAGAGATAAATACCTATATATATTTAAAATCTCATTCTATATCATGAATGAAATATATTTTTTTATTTTAAATACAATCATTCATGATACACATAACTTCTTTTAATCTATATATTTTACACTCTAGTATTTTAAAAATATATAATTATAAAAATAAATACGGGAATGCAAGTATATATATATAAAAATAATTTTAAATATTTAATTTAGAAACAGAAATATGTGGTATTTTATTTATTTTATTTTAAAGATACTCTGAAATATATTATTTTATATAAAAACATAGTTGAGATAATATATAATTTAACAATACATTACTCAAAATATTTCTAGATTATTTAAATCATTAATATATTTTAGAAAGCAATGATTTAAATAAAAAATATTATGTTCATAAAAATATTTCTACAAGCCCTTATAAAAGTCAATGATAACAATAAATCGATAATAACCATGTTGTGAACATCATCCTGACAACAATAAAAAAATAGGCATATAAAATTTATTTTAGCGTAAAAAATAAATGTTTATCAAAGCCTAGATTTTTTTGTTTTTATTTTATTATTCAATTGATTTATTATGGCACGAAAATCAGTGATAAATGATATTTGACCGAAAGACCATGTAATAGTTTGATAAAGAGATCAATATTGCTTGACTAAACAAATATTATCATGGATTTCTGATTTTATCTAATTAGTCTTGGGCTTGCACGCACATCTTTCTTCCCAACCCATTTTAAGATGCCAATTTTGTCTAGTAATCTTTTTGTTATTTTTATCTATAATATATCGGAAGCAGACGCGCTTTAAAAAAGGTAAGGCATAATTATTTTATGCTTGCTTTTATTTTTTATTATATATATAAAATATCTATTTCAATTTGATATACATTATATTATATAAAGTGAAATCATACTTATTCAAATAAATCAAAGGAAATAGATTCCAGTAAAAGGCTTGTTGTTGCTGTTGTATATAGTCACAGTGTAGGAAATACTATACTATACCTACTACTTATAGGTTACTCTCTGTATTCTTAGTTCTCTTCTCTTACTCTGTAAATTGGCGAATCCTATATAGAGGACGAGAGGTCCTCAATAAAGTTTTTGTTGTTGTTGTGTATAAATCAAAGGAAATATTAAATATTTATTATTATTAAATAGTCATGGATATTTATTTGAGAGATATATTTTAAAATATAATATTTCTCTCTATTGATTGATTAAACGGATATTATTAAAAATAAAGGTATATTGATAAAAAAAATGAAATTATTCAGAGTATAATTATTTGGATATTTTTTTAAAATCGGAATATATATACTTGTATATCGATTAAAATATTGTTATTTATGTTTAAAGGTTATCATTAAAAGGCAAAGTATTATCATTAAAGTATGAAATGTTGTTAATAAAATGTAAAAGTTGTCATTTAAATATAAATTCATCTTAAAATTGTAAACCCTGCATATAAAATACTAGACGAATGACCCGGGCAACGCCCGGGTTTACCCGATTAAATGTTTTATTCAAACACTATTCGTTACAATTATAAATTGGCGCCGTGGATGTCACTCTTGTGAAACGTCCCGCTCCAAACTTTACAGTCAGATTAGTTACGATATAAATCTTCAAATCGAGCGAGCGTCTATAAATATTTCGATTTAGATCAAGTATTCTAATTATTAAGCGAACACTATTATTATTAAAATTTTGAGAAGATTTCGATTTTAAACGTATTTATAACCTTGATAGAGGGCGCTGTTCGTGAGCTAAGTAGAATAATTTGAATATATAGTTTTAATATTTAATGTATATATAATTTAAAATAGCCTATCGTTTTCCTCGTATTTTTTTACCTATGTATGGAAATTTTGGTTTGAATTAGTGAACTACTGCGAATTTGTATACCGGACATATAAACCAACAAACAAACAAACAAACATACAAACATTCATTTTTATATATATAGAAGATATAATATAAATGAGTTTTAAAAATTGTTTAAAAAAATGCATCGGCCGGGAATCGAACCCGGGCCGCCCGCGTGGCAGGCGAGCATTCTACCACTGAGCCACCGATGCGTATATAAAATGGCCATATTTGGGTATTCATTCCATTCCGGGATTACTCCGCGTAAAAAAAAAGTTCTTCAAATGAAAAAAAAAGAAATAGCCAAAAATACTAAGCAAATTGTATCCAAAAATTTTCCTCAGGTTTATAAAAAGCGACATGCAAAATTTGGTACCAATTGGTTCAGTAGTTTTTGAGTTTATCGCGAAACAGACAGACAGACAGACAGAAATTGACTTTTATATATATAGAGATTAGTGTTTAGGTATTTGATTTAATTCATATAGTTGAAATAATAGTATATATTTATATTATATTTTTTATAAATTAGTTTTAAAAATTGTAAAAAAAAAATGCATCGGCCGGGAATCGAACCCGGGCCGCCCGCGTGGCAGGCGAGCATTCTACCACTAAGCCACCGATGCTTTAAAAAAAATGGCCATATTTAGGTATTCATTCCATTCCGGATTAGTCCGCGTAAAAAAATAGTTCTTCAAATTAAAAAAAGAAATAGCCAAAAATAATAAGCAAAATGTAGCCAAAAATTTTCCTCGGGTTTATAAAAAGCGACATGCAAAATTTGGAACCAATTGGTTCAGTAGTTTTTGAGTTTATCGCGAAACAGACAGACAGACAGGAATTGACTTTTATATATATAGAGATATATAATGGATTTTGTAATAAATAAAATGTTTTATTTTATTTTTTGATCAAAAATATGTCAATTAATTAATATATATTTAATAAAAAAAACATATATTAGATCAATATATTATGATGATTTTATATTATACATATACATATACATATATCTTTAAAATGTTATAATACCTTAATAAAGGTTGGCATTCAGCCAACTGAAATATTGGTAAAATAAATGATATTTTGATCCAATATATGCCTTTTTAATTATATATACATATATATTATATATACATACATATTAATGCACACTTTTAAAAAAAACTATATATATATATGTGCATTTCTATATTTGCATATATAATTTTTAATACAAAGAGTTTATATTATTTTTAAATGAATTTTTAAAATACACTCCTTAGAATAAATACGCTATTTTTGTTACGTTATACAATTACGACATAAAAATATGTGAACAGTCAGATAATGACTTCTATTTTATCTTTTTTAAAACAAACGAGACATAAAGCTATTTCTCCAAGCTCTTTATCTATAAGTAAGCCTTTTTTAAAAACACTTGACCATTTTTGCATCATTCTGGATTTACAAAACGAATAGGATTACTCTATCTAGACAATATATATATTTTTATTTTTAAAATATATATATAAAATTATTTTTCAAAAATAAAAACTATTCCTATTTTAGAAGAAGTATTAAATTCTAAACAGTAAAATATTCTAAAAATGTTTTACAAAGCTGTGTAATCAGTAATATACATCAATCTCAACAAATATTCACAGATTTTTTTTTCTTCCAAAATTCCACAGAGTTTTCAACTACATACATCATCAGAAGATAACCATGGAAGCTTTTCCGATCCTTAAATCTTCAAACTTCCGGTGCTTATCAATCGATCTTTCGGTCAAAAATAAATATATTTTATTGTATAACATTCTCTCAACTAAATACATGTTCATTAATATTTGAAATTATTATCTTATATTTCTTTGACTTTCTCGTTTTTATCATGCAATTTTATTTGGATTAAATCGTTTTTTTTTTGTATCTGATTAATAATAATTTAGGTCTTCAAATTAAAGATACTTCGGCCAGTTAATCCTTTTATTAACTCGATGTTTCGAGAAAAAGGACGAGGACAGAAGAATTTTGGCGAAACGTCGAGATAATAAAAAGATTTATACTGGCGGAAGTATTTTTAATTTGAAGAACTATGAATGCCGGCCAAGCAACCTCAATCTTTACGACAATAATAATTTAAATAAATATATTAATTTATTAAAAATAAAAAATGCATATCTCCTGACCAGGAGCACATGTGCTTTTCAAGAAGGCAGAACGCCATCTGGTGGAACAGAAATTAACTAATCATGCCTTCTGAAAAGCACATGTGCTCCCGGTCAGGATATGCATTTTTTTTTTTTCAATATCAACACCTGACCCACTTATCTTTTTTTTTTTTCTATTGTTTTCTCATATTTATTTTGAAAATAGAGCAATCCATAGATAAATCTTTAATTAAAAAGGCATATATTGGATTATTGTATATATTGGATCCAATATATGCCTTTTTAATTAAATATTAATTTATGTGTATCTGCATTGTGTGTGGTATTGATATTATCTCAAATTCTATACGTATATAAATCTCGTTCTGATATTTAAATTAATTTTAAATATAGTTTTCTTTAATCTCTATTTCAAGAAGATATTAAAATACAACATTATAATAAAGAAATACGTCAATTTTTTTTTGATTATGTAAATATGGAAATATATATATAATTTTAACATTTACATAAAATCCCCGATGTCTATTTTATTAATTTTTAATATATTTTGTGGTATACAATATAGTATAATATATATATACTAGCCGAGTGACCCGGGCAACGCCCAGGGTTTACCCAAAGGGCCTGCAGAGACTTTAAAAGTATAGATGGTGGCTTAAAAATCGCAATGGGTATATTCAGATTTCCTAGAAGCAGCATTTCAAGTAAGGATAAGTAAAAATACTTTCTAAGTATAAATTCGTTAATTCGACCATGTTTTGATTTCCAGAACCTATGAAATTACAAACAGTAATTCGACAATACCGATAATTCGACCCCTTGCGATAATTCGACCTTGATTTGATTTCCCAATCTCTGGCCTATCAAATAACAAACGGTAATTCGACAATATTAATTATTCACCACTTCTGATAAATCAACCATTTTAAAATGCAAATTTCGACGATTGATGTTTACTTACAACTTTACTAAAAAAAAGGTATTATAGATGCGAGCAACGAAACATTTTGAACCCATATAATGCAAATTCATATCCTCACTTATAGGGTGTCAAGCCTAAAGGATGCGAATTCATGTCCCTGATTTCTAAAAATTAACATAAAATTGTAGGCTACCAACGCGAATTCGCGTCTACTGGGATCTTTTCCCATACCTTCTTGCCTATTTATCAGTGGGTTGGGTTGGGGGGGAATGTCAGCTGTCCCAATGTACCTGTAAAATGTCACATGCGACCGAGTTCAAGCAGCCATTATTTTTATTTATTTCAAGCTATATAGATTACATTAAAAGAAAATATCATTTTTTAAACATGTTATTATATGAACAACTCGATTTTCATACGGCCCACTGGACCATGTAACTCTGGAATCATAAGTGCAAAACAGACATCCCTAAAGGACTCCTTTAAAATATCTTTATGATTCTTTTTTAATAATATTCTTAAACATTTTTAATTTTTTTTTCATATTTATTAACTTTTCAATATAGAAAATAAGATAACATAAAAGGGATAAATTCATTTAATGGACCTCACTAAAAACTGCATTTCTAGCCGAGTGACCTGGGCAAAGCCCCAGGTTTACCCTAAAGGCCTGTGAATGGGCAGGATAACCATATGTGTGCCATTGCAAAGATCCTAAATCAATGTATAGAGCACTGGGGAAAATAGGTTTTTTTTTTTTGCTTATCCCTAGTACACGTGGTACAGGCCATGATAATCATGGTGGGTAGTTAGCGACTGCTTTTACTGTAAGCGCACCACATGTCTACACATGTGAAAAGCAGTTTGACTTTGCACTTACAAATGCCAGAGCCCCGTTCGGTTACTTGCACTCGCTGGTGGGGTTGGACTTTTGCAAGAATCGGGGGCCATTGGAGCATTTTTTTTTTTTAAACAGAAAAAAGTGCCCAATGCGGGAATCGAACCCGGGTCCTAGTGGTCGAAAACCAAACGGTTTACCCAGCCTTCCACCGACCAAAAGTCAAAATAATAATAAATATTTTATGAATGAACAAATAATACAAAAAATTGCTTTCAGGTGAGAAACTATAGGCATTGGTGAAAACTTTAAAAAATTATATTGAAAAAAAAAAAGAAAACAAATACAGTCGAACTTGGATAATTCGAACCCCAAGGGACCATACAAAAATTCGAATTATCCAAAAATTCGAATTAAAAACGGAAATTCTATTTATAGGAAATTCTAGGGACCAAGATAAATATTCGAATTAAAGAGGTTTTCGAATTAAAGAAGTTCGAATTATCCAAGTTCTACTGTATTAAAAGAAAATTCAATACAACACAACTATATAGCAAATACAGCCATTATTTCTAGCCGAGTGACCCGGCAACGCCCCGGGTTTAGCCTAAAAACATGTGAAGCGCTAGATAACCATATGTGAGACATTGCATAGATCCTGAATCAATGTATAGAGCACTGGGGAAAATAGGTAAATAAAGACCAAAAATCAAAATACTTAATTATAAATATTTTATTAGTGAACAACTAATACAAAAAAATCCTTTCAGGTGAGAAACTATGTTGTTGATGTTTCTTATCCCCTTGTGTAAAGATTACACGAATTCCATGATCTCATGGAATGGGGTATAGGGGTGCAGCTTTCGTTGATCATGGCACCATGATCCAGGCACACTTTGGTGAAAGTCTGACTTTGCCTGTGATTTGAGGCCATTCCAAATATGGAAGCCTTTGTTTCTGACTCTAACATGAGCACAGACGCAGCTCCTCCGTATCCCTGGAGTGGAACCATTGCTGAGGTCCATCAACTGGGTCAGTTGAACTCAGGATTTTTAAAGAGGGAGTGTCCCTCCTGGTTACAGCATCAAGTCTACCAGAACAAGACTTGATACAATCGTGTAGAGAGTTTACTGTACCTCCCAACAATGTCCACTGCACCACAGGCCAGTTACAGAGGGGTAAGCATGGGAGGTGTGAGAAACTATAGGCATTGGTTGATGAGGCACAATTTGGATTGTAGATTATAAACAAAAGGTAATAAGACCAAATCCAAATATATAAAAAGTGTGTGACGTTTCGGTAACAGCGTTGTTACCATCTTCAGACAAAAGTACTGAATGGAAAAAAGGAGCCTACAGCACCAGGTGTTCCCAGGTGGTCACCCTCCCAAGTACTGACCGAGCCCGACGTTGCTTAACTTCGGTGATCGGACGAGAACCGGTGTTTTCAACGTGGTATGGCCGTAGGCCATAGTACTTTTGTCTGAAGATGGTAACAACGCTGTTACCGAAACGTCACACACTATTTATTTATTTGGATTTGGTCTTATTACCTTTTGTTTATAGGCATTGGTGAAACTTTAAACAAATTTTTTGGAAATGAAACAAAAAGTAAAAGAAAACAAATCTTAAAAGAAAATTAAATACAACACAACAATATACCAAATTAGACAACATAAAAGGCATACATTCATTTATTTGAAATAAATATCCAAATAAATAAATAGTGTGTGACGTTTCGGTAACAGCGTTGTTACCATCTTCAGACAAAAGTACTGAATGGAAAAAAGGAGCCTACAGCACCCGGTGTTCCCAGGTGGTCACCCTCCCAAGTACTGACCGAGCCCGACGTTGCTTAACTTCGGTGATCGGACGAGAACCGGTGTTTTCAACGTGGTATGGCCGTAGGCCATAGTACTTTTGTCTGAAGATGGTAACAACGCTGTTACCGAAACGTCACACACTATTTATTTATTTGGATTTGGTCTTATTACCTTTTGTTTATAGGCATTGGTGAAACTTTAAACAAATTTTTTGGAAATGAAACAAAAAGTAAAAGAAAACAAATCTTAAAAGAAAATTAAATACAACACAACAATAAACCAAATTAGACAACATAAAAGGCATACATTCATTTATTTGAAATGAAAAAAAAAAATTAAAAGAAAACAAATCTGAAAATAAAATTGAATAGAACACAACTATATAGCAGATAAGACAACATAAAAAGGAAAAATTCATTTAAAGGACCTCATTAAAAACTATATTTCTAGTTTTATAAATACGTGGGTTCAACTTTACCCGTATGCTATTCAAAGTTCGCACACGTGAAAAAGCCACATAGAGCTGTCCATGAGTAAACACGGGCTCATGTAGCAAGAGACCCACTCTAGCAAAGGTTTGGCCTTGAGCCTTATTAATAGTCATGGCAAAAGCCAACCTTAGTGGAAACTGACGCCTCTTCAGAATGAAGGGAAGGTTGGTATCTGAAGGAGCCAAAGATATTTTTGGCACCAATACAGTTTGTCCAACTTTGGTCCCTGTCAGTATTTGTGCTTCTAGGACATGAGAGCGCATGCGCTGGATAACCATACGTGTGCCATTGCAGAGACCCTGCTTAGGATTCAAATTTCTAAGGAGCATAACAATAGCACCAATCTTAAGGTTTAACCGGTGTGGAGGCATTCCTGTGGGAGTAAGGCTATTAAGGAATTCAGTAGGGTAGTTATTTTGTTCCTCCACATTCTCACACTCGACACTGTCAACACTGAGAAAACACTGACTCCTGTTTGGTAAGCGATCCAAAACTTTTTCATTAATCTCTAATGAATCTGTGTTTTTTGGCGTTAAAATCACAGACTGGCTAAGGGCGGTAATATCACCATAGGAAGAACCAAATATTTCCTGCACCAGGTCAACCCCATGAAAGATACAGCTTTCTGGAAGAGAAATGAGGCCCTGTTGGTCTGTAGGTAGATCACCATCACCAACTTTAAGTAACCATTGAGAGAAGCTCTGTGCATCAATACCTGCTCGCATATTCTGAGTAAGGCGCAAGATCACAAACAATGGCCATAGCTTGCTTTGCTTAATGCAAGCAGCAACAATTTCAGCTCTTGAAGCTCGAGGTACCACAGGTAGCACTTGGCGAAAGTCACCTCCAAGAACAACAACCTTTCCGCCAAAAGCAAGGTCACAATGCATAATGTCCTTTAGGAGACGATCCACAATTTCAAGTGCTCTGTAGTGGGCCATAGGAGCCTCATCCCAAATAATTAAGGATGATCTACGAATAAGCTCAGCCTCAGAACTATTGGCCGAGATCGCAGCTACAGAATTCTCAAGCAAGGGAATCGGCAGCTTAAACCTGGAATGGACAGTCTGGCCACCTGACAAAAGGGTAGCCGCTATTCCAGTGGAGGCCAGCGGAATGACAATTTTTCCAACGGCTCTAACACAATGAATTTGGGTGTTATAAACATAAGTCTTGCCCATACCACCAGGCCCATCAATAAAAAAGCAACGTGGATTTACATTGAGGGAATCAACAATTGTGTCAACAATTGACTTTTGATCTGGTGTAAGGGACCTATACATTTCTGTCCCAATTTGCAGCTCTGCATTAACATCAAGGTGATCCTCTCCTGAATCAAGAAGTGGGGTTAGGGGTGCAGGAAGTCCATAATGGTGGCAACTGAGGCGATTTTCTCTCAGCTGGAATTCAAGCTCTCTGAGAGTCATCTGTTCAGCAGCTGCGTCAGATGTTGCACGAGAAAAGTCCTCACTAAGATACCCCTTGTATTTGGTCCACAGTGATACAGGGTCGGTAGGATTATTGTAGATGAGAATTGTCGCAAAGAGCTGCCGCAGTTGACAAGGCATTTGGAACAAAGCCGCCTCAGCTAAGCATGCATCCCATTCAGAATCATCAGCCAATAATCCACGGCGCTGGGCAGCCTCTTTAAAAGTGGAGCAAACAATATCATCCACAGTTCGCAAATCTTCAAAACTCTGAGCACCTGCAACATGTAATAGTAGAAGCCGGAGGTGGTAACGCTCAGAATCTTTAGGATTCACTGAACACATACGTCCAATGCACAAAGCCCCACCCCGAACTCTAGCACTCCATTGATTCTGCCTGAAAACATAAGCGGAAGGTATGTCTCCATATAAAAGTGATCTTGCGGATACATTAACACAATTGAGCTGAAACCAGGCAGTCAGAGTTGTGCGTCTGCGTGAGGCATTTTCAAGAGCCTGTTCTTCACTACCTTCAACAAAATAGACAGATTGAAAATTAGGTAGGTGAACAGCTAAGCGACATATGGTATGCGAGTGAGCATGCAAGCGATATTCAAACATTCGCCACATTGCCTCAGGAGCACTTACATACCGAGCGTCAAGAAAGTTTTTGATTTCATCATGTGCCCTGCTTTCCATATCTAATTCTCCAACAGACACTTCCACCTCAGCCCTGTCGTGTCCCTTATATACATACTTGAAAAGATATTTGACACTTTTCACAGAGGCACAGACCTCCACATTAATGTGAGCAATGAACCTAACCAGCAGATAGGGGTTATAGGGAACAACCCAGCGGTTATCCACCTCGTGAGTGCCCACAACAAATGTCTGGCCGTCATCTCGACGTCTGTAGCGAGGATAGCCATTATTGTTAGCCTCAGTCAGCTGCAGGAACGATTTAGGGAAGTCTTTAGTACACTTGCCATCAGACATGCATGGTGAGTGAAGATTGAAGTTTCCACAAGGACCATGGATCATATGTTTACGAACCATGTCATACAGCTGAACCTGCATAGTAGGGCTAGGAATTTCTGCACAAACCAATCTGTCAATGGCATCCCTGTCTCTAGGCTTGTCTTCTTCTCTAAGCATAAACAGCATGTGGGCATGCGGTAAACCGCGTTTTTGGAACTCAACAACATGCACCCGAGCAATGACCACTCCCAATACATGCTGACTAACAATCTCGTGCAGTAATTGTTGTAACTTGAGATTGAAAACTCTAGCCACCAGATCCGGTCTATCAGAAGGATTCTGGTTAGGAAGAAGATTTTCAACAATGTCAGTCCAACGTGGGTTACAGGTAAATGTCACGAATAGGTCAGGTCTTCCAAACTTTCTAACAATGGCCATTGCATCCTGATAGTTTTGTTGCATGGCCCGAGAACTCCCAGGAAAGGAAGATGGAAGAATAAAAATACGGCCTATTCGCACACCCCGAGAATGTTCCTGCTCATGGATATAATCCATCAGACCTTGATATAACTCCACCCTAAGCAGAGACTGATTTTGGCGAATATAGTTCAGGCGATTGCCCTCTGTTTTAACATAGGCATCAACAACATATTGCTGAAATAGTCTCCTGCCATAGTGAATGGGCGAAAAGCCAGGTCTGATGGCCAACCTATAACTATGGAACTGAAGCATGGTAACATGGTTTCTAGTGCTTGTGCGCATGTTTTCTTCATGTAAGATTCCTATTGCCCAACCAGGATCACCGGCAGGAAATAAAAGAGGGTATGTCATTGGGTCACAGTTAGGATTAAGTGGAGAAATACGCACTAAACCACAATCATGCGGAAAAACAGCAATATCTCTGTTAGAAGGTACATGGCCATCTTGATCAACAAAAATGGCCGCAACTTCACTTACACTTGGGGCATTATATCGGCGAAGATCTCTACAATGATTTTGCCGGATGAGCATCTGAACCTGACACATTTGCCGGTTCTCAATGCGAGCCCGGTGTTCCTCAGCTAGTTCCACCTGGTGCATCTGCCTATAAGCAGAAGTATACGGATTCACACGCCTAAGCACAGAATCCAAAAGAGTCAATATACCAGGATGGCATTCCAAAGGCCTAGATGCTGCAATGCGTGTATTATTCGCAGCCTCAGAATCCAAAATATAAAGTTGGGCATAAGACGGGGCTCTGTTTCCATGAGGATGAAGGGGCCCAGTCAAATGATAGATCTGTCCATGGATTCTATAACAAAAAGGCCCCTGTCCAGAAAAGACATCAACCTGCGCACCCATGGAGGCAAATGCCAAAGAGCTGTTGTAGCTCCGAATGTTGGTCTGGAAGTACTTTGCCTCCACACTGTTTGAAGTCATCAATTCCATCATTTCATATGGAAAGGAGGACAAAGTAGGAAGAATAACTTTCCCTTTGTGGCAGCAGGAGCTACCAACAGTTTCGCCAGGGAAATGAAGGGCTGAGCAGTAAGGGCAGACTATATCGAGGCCCCCAATAATACATTCAGTGGGAACAGGAGAAATAGGATTAGGGGCGTTGTTCCCGCGGCGAGTCCTATAAGCGAGTCTTCCACGGCCTCTGCGAGGCATGATACAGAAGCCGCTGAAAAAAAAAAGCTAAACTAAAAACCAAGTTGAGCAAATACATGGCAAAATAAATTTAATGTAAAAGATCTTAATATAAACAACATATTAAATTGCACAGTGCAAAAATGTAGAAAATTGTATGTATCATATAACATTTAATCATATAACAAATTAAGTAATCAACAATTGATTAGACAAATAAATAATTAGCCTCTTATTGAGAAAAAATAAAGATGCCAAAGACATTATGAAAGATACTGCAAAAAAGAATTATGAAAGATACGGCAAAAAAGAAAACCAGACACAAAAAATTGAGAAAAATGTAAAATTAAAAACTATAACAAAGAACCCACAAATTAATTTAATCAGAAATACAAAAAAGACGCTGAAAAAAAAGGTAAAATAAGAACCAAGCAGAGGAAAACTATAAAACTGAAAGCCAGGACAGGCATAAAAAGAAAATTCCAAGCATGTGAGGAAACAATTGATGAAAAAAAAAATGTGCAAATAATATGTATATAAAAAAGCAAAGCCCAATTCTAAACCCAAATATTTTTTTTATGAGAAGAACATCAACATATTGCATGATTATGGCAGTCCATAGCTTCCCTGACAAAAATTCACCAAAAAAGTTAAATATTCCAAAATAAGTAAGGCACTTTTGCAGCCCCCCTGACAAAAATTCACTAAAAGAGTTAAGTATCCAAAAAAATATTTAGGTATATATATTGCTAAATGTGTAACAAACATGTATATGAAAAAGCAAAGCTTAATTCTAAGTTTTAATATTTTTTTCAATATACAGAAGAAATAAGACACAAAAATGGAGCTAAATTCAAATGAAAAACTATAACAAACAGTTATAAAAGATAATTATTATAGAATAAAGTAATAATTCAATCTACAAATCGAAAAATGTATATATTTAAATGAAAAACTAAGTTTCAATATTTTTTTTAATATACAGAAGAAATAAGACACAAAAATGGAGCTAAATTCAAATGAAAAACTATAACAAACAGTTATAAAAGTAATAATTCAAAGTAATAATTTAAGTAAAAATTTAAAGTAATAATTCAATCTACAAATCGAAAAATGTATATATTTAAATGAAAAACTATAACAAAGTACTTGCATAATCAAATTAATCAGATATAAATATTATTTCAAAACACATTTCTACGGAATTTCAAAACAAATGATTGATGATGATAAATGCAAAAAATCTACGATTGTAAAATAGATTAAATTAAAAAATAAAAATAACTGTTAACATTAGGAAAATAAAAACAGGCCTATGACACGAAGAAAAAAATAACGAAAATTTTGGTATATAGATTGTTATGTGTAGTTCAGAATCTTCGGAGGAGATAGCTCAGGACTTTACAATGGAAAACTCTGTTACGGTATTATCTATATAGATATATATATATATATATATATATATTTCGATCAAAATTATAATTCTTGATTTTAATAAAAGGCATATTTTTGTTATAATTCTCTATTGTACGTTATATTGATTCTAAATACAGGATGTTCCATTGCGAATTTATCTTGACATTTAGTTTCACCTTCTTTATTGGAAGCTTCCCATTATAGCAGAAACCTGCAACGATCATGAAGACCTTTGAGAACCTTCCCTTGCATTGCTTCACCCAGTCATGAAAAGTGTTTATTTGAATGTTAGCGTAGTAAATGGAACGGGGTTGGTTGCTATCATTAAGGTAAACCCATGCCTCGTACAGTGTAAAAACATTCTTCAATTTTTCACCTGCCAGATACCTTTCATAAAGGGCCCTGCTGCAGGTCTTTCGTTCCTTCAATATGGTGCAGCTTGAGGACATGAACTTCGCCTTTTTACGTATTTTTAGCCGATTTTTCACTAATAATACGGTTAACGGTAGAAAGTGGTACGTTGGTTATTGTGGAAATGTTCCTTTGAGATGGTGGATTCTTTCTGATAACCATTTCCTTTATTTTTCTTTTGGTTGGAGTAAAATGTTTTTTAAGTCACCCTTTTTCAGAGAAAATGGTTCCCTTAATTTCATAGATATCAGAATGTTCTTTGTTTTCCTTTATTGTGTGACTGATTGTGAACTTAGTAATATCAATATTATTTTCTTTAACAATTTTAATAATTTGGGTAAACGAGTCTTTCTCCTCGGAAAGTCTGAAAACATAACCTTTTACAAAATCCCTTATAATTTTAGGAATGTCGAATATTTAAAAATAGTTTCTTTGATAAAAAATTTAAATCAATGCGCTTGTTCTTTCAAATATATATAACAACATGCGAATCGAGCGTTTCTTTCGCGTGATATATTGTTGCAAAATCGTTATTTTAAAAACAGAACACCCTCTGTGCTTTTGTGTAAGTTAAGTTAGCTGCCTTTTTGAATTCCTACAACAAAGGTTCTACTTCATATATATGTTATAAATTAAAAAAAAAAATAGATTTTCTGTTGTATTTTGAGATTAGATTGGTATATTGAATTATTATTATTTGTTGCTTGATTTTGGTATAAATGAGTATGTTACGATATTGTTCTGCAGTCGTGGGAATAAAAAAATAGTTTTGATCAGAGATTTCTTTATTTGAGCTAAGGAATATATATGAAAAACATAATTTGGTAAAAGTACCGCCTGGCTTAAGGCGAGTAGAACAAGGAAAACAAAATATTATTTACATAATGTACAAAGATTTGAGCCGGCCAGCGGGAAACAACAGCAATAAGTTTTATAGGGGAAGAGTGACCTCTGGCGGTCAATTTAGCAGAGTATTTGCATCTATGAAATTATAATTTTAAATAAAATAATATTTTAATATAACATATATATTAAAAGGCACATGTGCTTGTGGTCAAGAGACGCCTTCTTTATATTTTTAATATATATATATATATATTAAAATTAAAAAGGCATATCCTGACCACGAGGACATGAGCCTTTTAGATGCCATCTAAAATAAAAGGCATTTAATAAAAGATATATGTTGAATTTCAAAAAATAATTTATTTAACATTATTCCAGTTGAATAAAATATTGATGCCGAAATATATTCCTAAATAATTTCCTTTTTTTTATCCAATATACGATACTTATATATATGTATATATATTTTAGAAAGTGTTTATTTTGGATCAAATATATTTTTTTCCAATATTTTGTATGGCTACACGCCAAACATCTTCGGGGAACTAGAATGTTTGGAAAAGGCTTTCTTATCACTTCACGTGTATACCCAACATCTATAAATTACAAAATATATAAAAACTACAAAATGAATATACACATTTGAGATAAATAAAATATGAGAATATATGAAAATACAAATTTATATAATCTAACAATTGAAATAAATAAGAAAAATGGTATATACAGGGGAAAATGTTTAACAAAGAAGCGGTACCAGCTTATATAGACTTATGAATGTATTATCACGGATATATTGTGTGGGTTATGAGGATTTAAATTGGAGGTATACTTTAAGGATGTCTATTTTTCTGTTTATGCTATTGTCGTTTTTATCGAGGCCCAGCTTTCTTAAAATATAGATTGCTCCATTTAAAAACATATGTATATATTTATAAAACACAAAAATATGAATAGTATGTATAAGTATTTCAAAATGCTCTATTTACATAAGAATAATAGTTTCGACAATCGATAAACAGAAGAAAGACAAGTATTTGGAAGGAATATAACTTATCTATGGTGAGATATAGTTTAGCTATTTCATCAATTTGATCTGCCTATCATCTACAACGCTATTTTGCATATTGTTCAAAATTCTTTATTTTTTAAAACTATTTACTATAATACACGCATCCTGCGAAAATATGTACATTAATGAACAAGACTTAAAGAAGTGGAAAGTATTTTATGTCGCCCATAGTCTGTTTTATTATTATTAATTTTTATTTTTTGAAGGAGACAGAGACAATTTTGTTCACACTTGTTTATCTCGTGTGCCTCCAATAAGAGACACTGTGTATCAAATATCAGAATTATTGTCTATATATCAATATACATGCTAAAGTGTTCAACTTTCTTAAGTTTTGTCCATGAGTCTATATATGGTATCCGGGGGATATACTCCAGCTGAATGGCTTTCTTCAGCTTGCCAGGTGACGCACGCGTATCTTATTTACTCCAATCACGGTTTGATAAGAAGGCCGGTGTTTAACACACACAGACGCATGAGCATAAGAAAAGGTATAGTGTCGGCTGTAGGTCTTTTTTTTTTTTTGTGAGACGCATGCGCGAACTAGCTGATTTCTTTTATATAGAAGTGGTGCAGTCTTTGAAATAGTTTTCTAAAATCTGAGTGTGTTTGTTACTAAATCTCTGCTTATATATATATATTTGTCGCATTGTATTAAATTTATAATTGGGGTGATATTTGGTTTAGCTATATCCCAATCTTTCCCCGTCGTCTAAGTGCGATGATCTCTAGTGATTCAATAATTTGGTAGTTGGGTTCACCACTGAAAACTCGGTCCCTACCCTTATTTATAAATCTGTAATTCTCTATTTTTATAAATAAATATTTAAAGTTTAAATAAAATAAAAATACTTTTTCAAATGGAGTCTTAAAAAGTAGCGTCAAATTATTTTATGATTAATAATGTATGGAAACAGAATATACATTTTGAAATTTATATTTATACTAAATATATATAGATATATCGATATTCTTTTCGCAAAACTCGAGATTTATTAGGCCAATTCAACTGATGTTTTCACTCTAACGTTTAATATATCTCCAAGATATCTTTAGCGCAATAAAATCTGTACGGTGTCTTCATATATATAAGGAAGCATAGAGGGCTTCTTCCGTCAAAATAAACGTCAAAAGCTGACGCCATCTATTGACTGTCGCCGCAAACTAGCGGCCTCGGGTCGGTGACAAAGCCACAACACCAGCTTTGGCAAACTGAGAAGCGTCCATCTTGAGACCATGGTTTCGGGCTAATGGCCCTCGTCAGCCTAGGGCGGACTTTATTCCATGAGATCCACACGGGATCTAATGGAATCTTGACAATCTGCCAAAGAGGTGTTTACCTGGCAAAGTGGCTGGGCCAATTCTATGGCTAAAATATAGATGGATATTTTACCGGGAGGATATCGATCTAAAGAGACAAAAGTCGCCTCTCCCATCAAAATAGACGAGGGTCATTAGCCCGAAACCATGGTCTCTAGGTGGACGCTTCTCAGATTGTCAAAGCTGGTGTTGTTGTGGCTTTGTCACCGACCCGAGGCCGCTAGTTTGCGGCGACGGTCAATAGAAGGCCTCAGCTTTTGACGTTTATTTTGACGGAAGAGGCGCCCTATGCTTCCATGAATCAATTTCCTCCCGGCAAAAATTTTTCATCTATATATATATATAAAATTTGTGAAAATATCTAAAAATTATCATAATGATAATACATTTATGAATTTCTACTCCATATATTTAACTCCTATTACTGCGACTAATAAAAATTATATAACCCTTTGTTGTGAAAAAAAAAATCCGTTGAGGAAAACATTCACTTGGGAAGAACCCGAGTACACAAACATTCGGTTAGGGTGTCATGTAATTCATAGTTATATATATTTAATTATTCTCAATATAGAACAATCCATATTTAAATATTTAGGTAATAAATAGGCCTATATTGGATTGAATGAAAGATTTATTCGCCAATATTTCGGTTGGCTGAACGCCAACCTTTGTCAAGGCATTACATTTTGTATAAACAAACCCAGCGCCGCATAGTGTTATAATTATAGTTATATACATATATATAATACTTGTAATTATAAATTATATATTATGTACCTATTTCATACAGACTCATGCAAATGGCTCGATACGCACCTAGCATCGGTAGTGTGAACACCGCGGCTTATATATTACAGTAAGACTTTCATAAGATACCACCAAAAACATCTTTCCCAGAGGTTGATGCTCATCGGAGGTTGTTTTAGATCAGAAGTAAAAGTCTTCGGCCTTATTTTGAAAAAGAATTCCATTACAAAAATTATTTTTGAAGAGTTTTATTATGCATGAAGAATTATCGCTTCTTGTTCCTCTGATCAGGTGACCTTAATCAGCCAATCAGTATGTATTGTTTTTAGCTCGTTGAATAATGAAAAGTATTATATAAGTAAACGTTTTTTATTATCAGAATGTATCTCTCTCTTCTATTTGTGATGCCAAAACTATTTTATAATTCTACTATTCTCTTTGTGCTTTTTAAAAATAGGGTTGTATTTATAATTCATATTGTGATTTTCGAGATTTAATCTTTGTATCATTGTGAAATGTCTTATGATTTTGATATTCACTGTTGTTTTTATAAATTTATCCCAAGTACACATGATACAGGCCATTAGAGTCATGGATATGGTTAGAAACTGCTTTTACAGTAATTTTACCAAATGTATACACATGTGGCAAGCAGGTTGACTTTTGTATTGGAATTTTTTTAGCCTATGAATAGACTGATTACCTCTGCATATCCTGGGCTAATTGTTTTACTGTTTATTCGTATGTATGACTGTAGGCAAGCCAATGTTCTAGTTTTTATATAATTTTCATCAAAGTCATCAGTAACTAATCTAAAAACATCTTCTAAGTGAGGAAAAGAATCACCGCAATTCCTAGAAGAAATATATTTTGTTGATAGGGAAAATAAAATCCTACATATTAGCCCATCTATTTTACATTTAAATAGCTAAACGCAAATCTACGCTATAGAAAAATATTTAGAAGACTGTGGATTAGCCTTTCAACACAAAACATAAACAAAAGGAGATAAACCCCTCACAAATAAATTCTCATAAAAACCACCGATCGGAGATAATCGACAATCTATTTTCCTAATTTATGTGCTTAAAAAAACTAGGTTAATAACTCTGTACATGGGACCTGACAGTGATAGATCCGGGGATTTGAAAACAACGACCAAGTAATAAGTGACGCCTCAGTTATAAAAAAAAATGGCCCGAAGAGACAATGAGAAATCTCCAACGTGAAATTCAAATTTGAAAAGCTAAGCGGATTAGGGCGCCGAATAAACGTATTTATTACGGGGGGCAGTTAATCCTCCCACAATGCTGGAATCCCAATGTGGCAGTCCGTCATTAACTTTAAAATGGCGCGTCAGAGGATTGCGGTAATTGGATCCAACTTCTGCCATCTCTGCTTATCTACCTGGGCTCCTCGCCATCGGCCTAAATGGCTGAAGCTTCTTCGTCTCAACTCTGTACTTATCTCCATATTTCCATACTTTATAATACTTGAATGTGTACTAAGGCTTATCTATAGTCCTTTACCATTACCACGTATCATTGATTCTTAAATAGTATTCTCTTCTCTGGTCTTCTCTGAAACTTCTTTCTCTCAAGTCTGTACTTATCCCCACATTTCCGTACTTTATAACGCTTGAATGTGTAGTACGGCTTTTATATAGTTATCTAACTTTGAAACATATCATTTATTCTTAAATGGCACTCTTCTCTGAAACTTCTTTCTCTCAAGTCTGTACTTATCCCCACATCTCCATGCCTTATAACGCTTGAATGTGTAGTACGGCTTTTATATAGTTATCTACCTTTGAAACATATCATTTATTCTTAAATGGCACTCTTCTCTGAAACTTCTTTCTCTCAAGTCTGTACTTATCCCCACATCTCCATGCCTTATAACGCTTGAATGTGTAGTACGGCTTTTATATAGTTATCTACCTTTGAAACATATCATTTATTCTTAAATGGCACTCTTCTCTGAAACTTCTTTCTCTCAAGTCTGTACTTATCCCCACATCTCCATGCCTTATAACACTTGAATGTGTAGTACGGCTTTTATATAGTTATCTACCTTTGAAACATATCATTTATTCTTAAATGGCACTCTTCTCTGAAACTTCTTTCTATCAAGTCTGTACTTATCCCCACATTTCCGTACTTTATAACACTTGGATATGTAGTACGTTTATACCTTCACCAGGTAGGATTGATTCTTAAATAACACTCTTCTCTGTAAATCTTTCTCTCAAGTAAGGACTTACACCCAGTTCATTTCTATTTGGTTTAACACTTGAAAGTGTAATAAGCTTATATAGTTCTCTATCTTTCCCCCCTGTCATCGATACTTAAATGGAAATCTTCTGGACCTTCTTCTCTAAAGTATCTTTCTTATACTCAGTCCCAGTCGAGTTCTAAGTTTTATTTTTGCATTTGTGAATGTAAAACAACACTTGAAGTTACACCGCATAAGTTTCTTTTCATAAAAAAATCAAAATTTTATTTCAAGGTGAAATATTGACTATTTCTAATCTTTTTGGATGAGGTATGGAAGGGTGAATTATGAAGAGTAATGATGAACGGAAAAATAAAAGTGTCCAGGAATGGGAATCGAACCCACAATGTTCCGCTTACCGGGCAGATGCCATGTCCACTAGGCTACCCTGGCTACCCTGAAAAGAAACTCATGCGGTGTAACTTCAAGTGTTGTTTTACAATCACAACCCGCAGTGTATTATATTTATGAATGTGTATTACGCTTTCAGATTTAAAAATGGCAGCTTTCTCAAGCTTTCAAATCCTTTCTTCATGGATGTATACATAATATATATATATATATATATATATATTTGAATTTTCTTCAAAACCTTTCACGCTTAAATTTTTATTGTTTCGCTTTAAACCTGTCCAATGTAAATTCGCCTTCAGGTTATTTGTTTATTTTCATATTTTAGCACTTACCGATTGGGTAATCATCGTTTTTTTTTTTTTATATCAAGCCATATAGTACTTTATATTCATTTGCACATTTAGTTCAAAACAAATATGCAGATAAAACTTATGTGAATTACCTCCTTATATGAACCATGTTTTAATAGAGATAAAACCCTGCCCTCTTTCAACAGCACTGTCGACGCTACCAAGACACTGGAAACACTTGGTAAGCCGTTTCATAAAGGCAAGCAAGACTCAAATTGCAGGACAGCCCAAGTAGTTAGCGACCTATGGATACGCTCCAGAAGCCTATGTATGTTTCCCATATGGTGCTAGAGCTTAGGCCAGTAGAGAAACGATCGAATTCGAAAGGTAATACCGATATGCCCTATCAAAAGGAGACTCTTTTTCCTAATATGTTTTAGCAATCGTTTAAATGGAGAACGCAATGTACATATAAAAAGCAGGATATTCTATAAGCTTAATTTCGGTCTCTTCTGAGTGTATTGCTTGTTGGAGGTTGGTTTATGTCAGGTGTCAAATCTCAATTTTTATGATTTGACAAAAGTACAAGGAAATGGTCCTTCATCAGTTATATTTCGTTCATGGAAGTCATTCACAATCTATCCTATTTTTCTTATCCGGATTATCATGAGGACGTAAGAGGAGGGGAAAAAAGAAAATGCCTCCGTGAAACCTTTTGAGAAAATTGTTGGAACATTAGGCGAATACAACAAAATGTATAAAGTTTTAAAACTCTCTTTCTTAAATTGGATTCTTTAATCCACATCTCCAGGAGGAGCGAGGGCATGCACACATGCAATTACTCTGGGAACTATACTTGAGAGGAGAAAATTTAAAAGGATTTCTTGGAGAAGGACAAAACGACTAGAGGAATGCAAGGGAAGAAGGAAGGCCGACAATGGTATGTTTTGATATGGGAGCGAAGCCCATTAAACGAAAAGTCTATTTTGAAAGGGCAACTTTGCGATTTAAAGTTGCCATTGACGCGGAAGGTGTCAGGGGAGTCTGGGGGGAGGAAGGTTCCTTGATTAATCTGGTGCTTCTTGGGAAGTCTTTAATTTGTTCCTTCTATCTTGTTGTTGGTTTGTCTGTGTGTGTTTTGTTAGATTAGATTGGTGGTTAAAGATATGGGTATATATTCTATCTCTGTTTGTAATTATTTATAAATATAAATATATGTTGTATTAGATTAGATGTCATTTTAAAGATATCATTATAGATATATGTTGTCTGTTTGTAGTTCTCTTTTGATAGATGTTATATATATATTATTGATTTAAATCCAATATATACCTTTTATTTATTCATAGATATTGTAGCAAAGTGTTTATTATTTTTATTAACAGTGTATCATTCTTTATATTTATATTTTGCTAATCTATAAACTTCCCTTATTGCTCATCTTTTGTTTATCCTTCATAGTTTGTTCTTGTCTTAAATAAATTGCTGTCTTATCCCGAAGTATTTTTTTTTTGTCTTCACTAATTTTCCACGTTGCAATATTATTATGAATTCTTCAACCTTTAAAAAATATATATAGTCTATATCTCTCTCTTTAAATGGTAATAGATATATAATATCTTATATTATTTATAAATTTATAGATTATTATAGTCTATATTTTTATATATGTAGATAATCAATCTATAGATGGTGTTAAATTTTAGTTGTGGAGTTAAATATAGTTGTGTAGTGTTCTGTGGTTGTGTCTATAATATATAAAATTATGGAGAAAGTATATTTTAGATTTGATTAAAAAGGTTCATTTGGATAAATAAATAAGCCAGTTGTTGTTGTCGTGTCCAATGAAGAGCTTCAGATGTCTCCATACATCTTTATCACAGCATTCGCAATGTTCTCTATATTGGAAATAAGCCAGTTTATTATAAATATTCAAATTATGGATTGAACTATATTTCTTTATATATTTATTATTTTGGCAGAATAATTTGAAATTAATCAACCGCGATTATTATTTTACATATTTGGTTACTCGGCATCTTTCTCTCGTTGCCTTTATATTCTTGTATGCAAATAAGTTTGTTTTGATAAATACGAGTAGTTAAATTCATGTTTGTCATCCTTCATTTTCTACATGACAAAATGTTAGATTAAAGACAGGGTTAAATAGGTTGGTCTTTCTATAAGTCTGCCTTTGTTTATATATGTAATCTCTTTATTGTGTTAGATGTGATGTATGGTTCTATGACTTTTCCTATTTGTAGTTCTGTGCGTGGATTTCTCGTGAATTTATAGAACAACGTTGTGGATGGATGATATTCATGTACCAAAAAAGGCACCTTTCCCGTTAATTATACATGAGAACGATGCACTGTACATCACTCTAGTGAAAAACTTTACTAGAGATGATAAAGAATGAGCCACAAACATAGGTTTGGCAAATTGAGATTACAGGTTGGTTCAGTATAAAGGTAGGGATTCATTGTTGATAACTATAATATTCTTCTTGGTAATATTTAGTGAAAAAAAAACGAAATAAAAGAAGAAGAGTTTCTTTTAATAGAAATATATCAAAGCAAGCTTTCGGGCAAAAAAAACCCTTCTACAGGCGTCATTACAGCATCAAACTTGGTACTATAATGCAGGTACAATGGCTAAAATGAATATATACATATAACTATTTACATATTTGCGGAATAAAATTATGAAAATGAGGATTTACATAAGTTATGACTATTTTATAATTAGAGAGATATTAAGTAAATAAATAAATAAATAAAGGTAGGGTTTTTGTCTGAATTCACCCAAACTGAGGTTGTTTAGCATCACTAATAAGTCTTTTTTACTAGGTTAACGTACAAATGCATCGATTAGATGCATAAATAAAGATAGAGGTGCCTCTTTTGGTGCATATATTTATTATATTTTCTGTATAGGTCGTGTTACAATGTAATTTTACAGTAGAAAGATATTCATGTCTAAAAAGGTCACCTCTTCCAAAACAAAGGATCTGGTTCATCATATCTGGTTAAAACGTTCAGATTGAAAGAACAGGCATTCCCCCACGTCCTCTCTTCTGGCACATTCCAACAAAGGCCAACACCCTGTATACCATGGTATGGCCGTGATCCATATCAGTACAGGGAAGGCTTCGATTTCATAATATTCTACGAGAAAAGTTATAAAATCGGTCGAATTAGCAAAAAATAAATATTTTTAAAATATTTTCATTTGAGGTATATGCTCATGGACAACACTTAAGGAAGTGGAAAATCTTAGATGTCGCCGCTCGTCTGTTTTTTTTTTTTTTGAAGGTTAAAGAAGCAATTTTGTTCACACTTGGTTATGTTGTGTGTCCTCAATAAAGGTCACTGTTTATCAGATATCTTTCAGAGTTATTGTATGAATCCCGATATACATACTAAAGGTACAACTTTCTTATTTTTTGTCCATGAGTGTACATTTTATTGTGAATATATTGTAGTGTGTGTTTTATCATTTCGAAACCTTGTTGGAAAGTTACGTGAAATAGTTTGCAATCTCGCATGTTGAAAAATAATATCTGAAAATATGCGGTAATGAATAAATTATAGGGGGGGGGGGGGCTTTTCAACCTTTGGCAACCTCATTGTTGCCACTCTCTATAGGCGGCATATAAAATTAACTTGGAAATCATTTTTCCTTTTTATATCGGCCTCATTCAGCTATTTGGTAAAAAACCAGCGTTATGATTTATTATGATTTTAAAATAAGAATCTTCACGTTAAAATATTCCAATTGATTGAAACCTACTTTTGGTAATCTAGAACTATATAAAAATATCATTTTATAATTTATTTATTGTAATCAATATTAGAAAATCAAGTCTGATTGATGTTTCAATATTTTCCCAACCGTCGTTGTCAATCCAAGAAGAAAGAATGTTGACTTTTTTTCAATACAAGAAAGAATCAAATGATCACTGGGAAGTATGAATTCAACCATTCAAAGTGCTGGGAGCTTGTTTCCATGTGAATACCCTCCTTTTTTATCTCTTTTTAAGAGCGAATATGGGAATGAATCGATATAATGCTAATTTATACACTCGGAATCTTTCATTGAAATTAATATTTGCATAGGATATCGCATCAGAATTCTTATTGAATACTGTCAAATGCCTGTGAATTAAAACGACATTATATGATTCTAAAGATCTTCTCGAATTTCGAAAAAACCTTCGACCTTTACTGAATGCAAGAAAGAAATTGATGGGCTACTTTCTTTGAATCGAAGAGATTTGTAATCTTAATCAAGCTGTGAGATCGAAAACATTGCTGAATTTGAATAAAGCGCAAAGCGTTGTTCAAAAATGATTTTAAAAAACTCTACCATATTTGATCATGACAATGAGATGGAGTTGACATAGATGCCAAAACAGTTTCAATGAAGTTGGAATTAAACTGATCTCCTCCCTCTATATTCCCCAGATCTAGCGCCCTGTTAGATGTTTCTATATTTCCCCCAGAAGTTCAACTTCTTATCGAAAAAATCCACTTTAGTTGAAGATAATTCCCAAGATCACATCGATGGTGGCATTACTTTAACAAAAGAATTCTGAGCCAGCTCCAGCGGTTCATGGTATAGAAGATGGAACTTCCCAGTGAAAGTAATGGTGAGCATTTTTTAAGTACTAGTTTTAAACTTATAGGAATATAGACTCAGAGACAAAACTTAAGAAGGTATGTATATCGTAGGTATGTATAGGTTGTATAAGTATATATGTATAAGGTATGTATATCGGTATTCAGACAATAACTCTGAAAGATATTTAATACAGTGACCTTTATTGGAGATAACCAAGTGTAAACAAAATTGTCTCTGTCTCCTTAAAAAAAAATCAGATGACTGGCGATATCAAAGACATTCCACTTCATTAAGTTTTGTCCATCAGTGTATATATGCGTTGCGTTTGTAGGTTGGTATTCAATTAGATCTCTTGCAAGGATGTCATTAAGATTTTAGTATAATAGCCGATTGAACTCGGTTTCGCCCGGAATTATCAAGGTGCGCAATATTTTGTTAGAGCTCCTAATCAGTTGAGACATTATGGTTTTGAAACCTAATAGGCAAGAAAGGGCAACCAATCAAATTTATTTTAGCCGTACAAGTGCTGTTCCTAGTGGTGAAAAGCAGAATTACAAAGTGGTGCTTGATTTAATAAAATTACTACATGATTAAAAAAAACTTGAATAGCAAATATGTTTAACTATATATATTTAGCTACATTCATGTGAAATATTTTAATAATTAATTTTTATAGTTTTGGCATATAAAAGTAAAATCATTGATTTATCAAATCGTTTTTAGATATACACTCATTGATAAAACTTAAGGAAGTGAAAAATCTTTGATATCGCCGGTCGTCTATTTTTTTATTATTATTAAAGGAAACATAGCCAATTTTGTTCACACTTGGTTATCTCGTGTGTCTTCAATAAAGTTCACTGTATACCAAATATCTTTCAGAGTTATTGTCTGAATCCAGATATACATGCTAAAAGGTACAACTTCCTTAAGTTTTGTCCATGAGTGTATATGGTTATTAATATTTAAATTAAATTATACGCTATAAAATATATATTCGAAACTATTATAGACGTGTATGATTCTTTTAAAAAATAAACAATATCTACTGCCCTTACTGAAATGGAAAAATTAATAGGAGGGCCTGGCTCATCACATAGTTCATCTAAAATACTCATTCCAAGAGTCTAGCATCATTATCACTATAAAAGGAAAACCGAAAAATACAATATCACAGCGGTATGGTATATTAAACTCGCGGAACCGCTGGGCGGGTTCACCACTGATGAGCCAGGCCCTCCCATTAATTTTTCCATTACAGTAAGGGCAGTATAAATTGTTTAAATTTTAAAAGAATCATACGCGTTTATAATAGTTTCGAATTTTCATAACAGATGGCGCGCTAATGCATCATACATATATCTTAAATAAATGAGAACACATATCTGAAAAATTTCATTAATTTGATAACGGTACATTAACAAACAGCTAGGTAGAAAAATGAAATAAAACAAGCATAAGGATGATAATACAATCTTCATTTTGATAACTAAATTCTCAACTTTAATTTTAAATATATATACATAGAGCCGCGCGAAATATAAAGTGATGATGATAAACCAGACGATTAAATTAAAATTTCACTGATTATTCTCTTACGAAAATATTATATATATTATATTCTTTTTAAAGTTAAGAATTCTCACTCTTTATTCAATATAATATTTACCCAACTCTGAAAGCGTTAGCTCTAATTGTGTTAGCTTATAAACATATTCTAATGTTTATATAAAAGGATATTATGTGGTAATAATATATAAAGTTATATATATATTTTTGGGGTTTCTTTAAATATTTTGTTTATATTTCGCATGTTTTACTGTTTTACTCATATTTATATGTTTATATATATTATATTAAAATAGTTTTTTTAATATATTCTTTCACACACTCGTTATTTATGAAGTATAGTTAGCACGGATATATATATATATTAAAAATAAAAAAGGCATATCCTAACCAGGAGCACATGTCCTTTACAGAAGGCAGAGCGCCATCTGGTGGAACAGAAATCGAGATGGCGCTCTGCCTTCTGTAAAGCACATGTGCTCATGGTTAGGATATGCATTTTTTTAAATATTAGCACCTGACCTTTTTATTTATTTTTTTATCATTTATTAAAAACAAATATGCATGGATTAAAAACAAATATGCATATACTGACCGATGGCATGAGCATTTTAGGTGGGAGAGCACCATCTGGCGGAAGATAAATCAACTAAACGTTGATTTAACCTGTTCCCTGATATTTGGCCAACCGATTTTCTTGATTAATCAAGAAAAGCCATTCACGAACGCGTTTAGGGCTGTTGGCCCTCGTCAAATAAGTAGTGAGGATCTTGAAAAAGATATATGAACATTCCCTAAAATTTGAGAAACTACGAATTTTTCATGATACCACTGTGAAAATGTTCTGGTCAAAATTGTAGAATGTAAAAAAATCAATGAATGAATGGTATTCCATTTCCTATAGAGGTAGGAAACCACCAAAAAATTAATTTATATTTTCCTCAATTTTTTTAATCAGTTCCATTGTTCCCTTTGCCATATTTTTATGTGGGCTTGAAAGCATTCTTTCAAGGATCATCATACACACAATCATTTGTAAATTATAAAAAATAATATAAAGATTTGGAGTACATTTTAGAAGGTTCTTATAATAGACGCATATTTTACATCATATTTTTATCATTTCTGCAACCTAGCAGAAACAAAGCCATCTCTTTGAAAATAGAGAAATCCATCAATGAATCTATATATAACAAAAGTCCTAAATGTTGAATTAAAAAAAGAAAATAATCATCTGTGCCAATGTTTCGGTTCACGAAACGCCATTCGGAATATTGGTAAATAAATTCTTCCTTAATCCAATCTATATCATTTATTATATTGTTACGACAACGTCCAAAGGAAGCTAAAACATATCCACCACATGTGGACCGGAGAACGGACCAGTCAAGAAGGGAAAAGCCTAGTTGATGGCCAGCAGTGAAGTCGTCTTTCCTGTTGTTGACTGTTAGATGATGCTCTTTTTATTTTACTTGTTTTGTGCTTTACAAGCTTGACATCCTGATATGATTGAGTGGAGATAAGAAAGAATACTTGTTTTGTTATCCATGAATACATGAAGTTAAATAAAGAAGAGTCAAACAGAGATCCTTACCGATCCCACGTACTGATTTGACCTTCCTTGACACAGCGGCGGTGCAACCATATATACGCGTCTATTTTGACAAGAGATTTCTTTTATGGTGTAGATTATCTCGCTTGTTGCAAAATTTTCATCAAAATATATTTTTGTTAATATTTTGTTTAATTTGTATTTTGGTATATCATACACTTTCATGTTGAAAACCATAAAATTTTCTTTCTAATATATTAAAATCTATTTATGATACACGCGACTTAGTTGGTTGATATATTTACATAGAGGACAGTTCACCTTTACAATAAGCCAAAAGTTAAAATTTTCTAAAAAATATTTTTGTTATTTTACATAAATGTATATATATGTTGATAAAATATATTAATAGGGCACACAATAAACAAGTCGGTGGACGAGTAGGTAACACCCTCGATTCCCGACAGTCATGAACCGGGATTGAATCCCGCGTTAACATTTTGTTTAATATGTGAATAACCTTCACATATTATTCATTGTTTCAATTATCATAAACTAGGTTGCTCTTGTTGAGAGGTACTTAATAAAGTGATTTTGGAACCGGAAAATTGATAGGGCTTACTTTTGGTTTAATTTTAAATATATTTTATTAGAGGCTTTCTGGTCTTACTCTTTATCAATCTGTAGTTTAAAATTTATCTCTTTTTTAAAAAATAAAAACAAAAATAGCGCTAAAAATTTCACATTTTCACAGATAGATGTCGCTAAAAGTTCAAATTTCAATTCAAAATATGATTTCCTGAACCTTGAACTTTTTTTAAGTATCCCTAGTACACAGCCCATGATGATAATGGTGTATAGAAGTTGGCGACTATTGGGGTTTGATTTTTGAAAGAATCGGAGGCCACATCTATTATTCAGAATAAAAGTATCCAAAATGCGGGATTTGATCCCTGGCATTGACTGTTATATATCGAAAGTTTATAACACTCGTCCACCAAATCCCATTGAACAATGAAACGGTACCGATGTTGTCATGGAATTAGAGGTTTATCATGGCATCATAAGCGGAACACTGTGGGCTTGATTCCCATCCCTGGACACTTTAATTTTTCCGTTTATCATTACTCTTCACAATTCATCCTTTCATACCTCATCCCTAAGGTTAGAAATGGTCGTTATTTCTCCTTGAAATAAATCAAAAGAAACACATGCGGGATAATTTTCAAATGTCGTTTTACAATATGGACTTTTCGCCAAGACTACAAAAAACTTTTTCAGAGGCCTTTCAATGTAGTAACCTTTAAAAAATGTTTATACCATTTAGTTAGCTGGAGAAGGACTTGCCCGAAAGCTTCCTTTAATCAAGTGAATAAAAGGAGTTGAGGCGTCTTATGATTTTTTCTTGAAACCTCTCTTTTTTTTCTTAGGCTTTGCTGCGTTAGTTTAGCTAACATAATTTGTAGGTGAGGTATCCGGTGAATATTGAGGTATGATAGAACATGGAGAAATTCACTTATTTGATGGTTCTATGATTCCATTACCGTACAAATTTGGAAGATATTATTTTCTACAAAATTAGCCATTGTAGTTCTTTCTTATATAATATTCTAAATTTAGCTCAACACTATTTTTGCTAATCTTAACCTTAAATACCCCTTTCTTTTATTTTCACGAAAGCTCCAAGACAAACATTTTTGGTCGTTGAGGTACAGCCACGCTGATAAATCCAACATCCCGAAATGCGTACATGAATGGCTTTTCTTAATTAAGATAGGATAATCTATTAATATTCTGGGATAAATTTTTTAAAAAATGATTAGTTGATATTTATTCCGATAGGTGGCGCAAGACATCATCAACCTTTTTGTGTGATCAGAAGATACCTTTTCCTAAAAATATGTATATAGGTTTGTTACCCACATTTTCCCCCAGTTATTCACATCATACATGTATATGAAGTATGTATAATTAATTAAGAAAATTTTAATATTTTAGGCTTTAATCTAAGTTCTTCATCATATGTTCAAAGGGCTAATTCTATAGTATTGTCAGAAAACTTTTTGGACGTCTGTATTTTATTATGTGAAAAAATAGTTCAAAAGTGAAATTTTACTGTGATCAGGTGGATAAATGAAGAAAAAGGTATCTCCTGACTGTGTAACGATCAATTGATGATTTTAATTGCACGATATGGAAATGCCTTTTTCTTATTGTATTTTTATGTTATTCTTGTGTATGCAGTATGAAGAAGGATAATGTCTTACAAACATTTATATTTTCAGTTTCAATACATAGTATTTTTTTTTAAAAGTGCACATCATTTTATCAAAATATAACTATATAGCCCCGTATCTTACCTATATTTCGAACTTTATTCTAAAAGGGAAAAGAAAAATGGTGAGATATTAAATAAAATATTTATTTTAAATTCAAAAGGGTCAGCATTTATAAACATTACGTATTTCCATGTGAGACAAAAAAAAAAACGTATTTTCATATTCGATGAAAAAGTTTGTTAGTTTCTTCAGTTTTAGATAGCAAAAGAGAGAAAGTCTTTGATAGGAGTTGAAAAGTGAAAAATTCCTGAGGACCATCAACCGATTACGAATGGATTATAGCTTTACGCCTAAACAGCAATAAAATGCTCCCAAGCTTGTTTTAAAGTAAATAATCTCGAGTCAGCATTTCTTCTGCGCGATCGAATCCCCCCCCCCCCCTCCCCCCTTTTTCATTCTTTTTCCACGCCTTCCCCCCTCACTTTCCCCTTTTCTGCTAGCCCTCCGCTTTTTAAAAACCTTTTGAATATGTATGACCATTTGGGAAATGCGTATTAATAAGTAGGGTTCTCTTTTTCGTCCTTTTCAACCAATGAGAATTGTTCATTCGAAAGCAATAGCGTCGTCTGTATCTATTCCTTGTTTTCTTATTGGCTGTCGAGCGAGAACCATACATCACGTGACCGAGAGAATAATCAAATTGAAAGGGCGGGCATTCCAAGAGGATATGGCCTTCTAATTGTTAGCAGGGGATGAATTGCCTTGGCCAAATACAGTAATTGAATTCCCCCCAAGTCCTAACAGGGCAGTCTCCTTCACGCATGCGCGGCTAGCAGCTCACCAGAGGGCGTTAGAACCCGCCGCGCTCTGTTCGGGATATGTTCGTCTGCTCCTCCTGTAAGTTTGATGTCGTTTGGCTGACTGCATGCGCTTACGTGGACAACTTTCTTCGTCTGCTTTCTTTTCTTCTGTATCCTTTTCTGTTTTAAGTTATTCGTTATCTTATAGAAATATTTCTTGGAAATTAATCTAAGAAATATTTTCAATATTTTCTCGCTTTTGTCTCTATCCAGATGTTTGTTTGAAAAAGTCGTCTGCTTGGCTTCTCTCTTAAAACTTTCGCCTGCAGCGAATTTCGTTTGCTTTTTTTGTGGCTTTTTAAAATAAGTTTTTATTCTATTTTATATAATATTTCTGATAATTTTAGTACATAGCGTATTTTCCTTAATGCGGATATAATTAATCTTTCGTTAGTATACTTTATATATTTTTATCATAGCGTTTATATATATACTTATACATAAATCTTAATACATATAAATATACTTTTAAGAATAATTATAAAAAGTGATAATTTATTTGAGTATACGTATGTTTTACGTAATATAACTAAAATAAATCAGAAAATAATTCTACACTTATCTCTCTTTATATATTATAGATATTAATTATAAGGAATAAACGTATTTTAGGAATAGAATTTAAACCCATTCGTTTTTATAATTTAAGCGAGATTTTAATAAAATAAATATTTGCGGAATGTTATATAAAATATTCATCTAAAAGAGAGGGAATCTATCGTCATGTTATTAACATTATGTTCATTTCCAACTTATTAAAAATATAATTACATTTTTAATAAATGAGAGATAGGGGAATTTGAAAATAAATACTTTTCATATCAATACATCTTTCTTTTATAAAATCTCTTTTAACTCTATCAAATTCACTTTTATAATATTTTATTTGGTTATTTAATAAATACGTACATGTCCTTTTTTTATACTTGAGGTTATTTTATCGATATTTTTTAATTAATGGTTCGGTTGATCTAAAAATGATTATTTTTTTACCCTTTTTACATTAGATTTAACACAAAGATATATTTAAGTATATTTTATCATTTTTTTAGAGATTAATAGAAAAATAGTTTATAGAAGATAAGCAAGGAATATACAAATATACGCATATGTATGTGTTTGATTAAAATTTGTAAAATATATAAATATATATATTTTTATTTAGAGTTAAAACAGTTTTTTCATTTTTATTAAATATATTAAAATAGATTTTAAGAGGTATTTTTTTAGGTAGAAATATATTTTTAAATATTATGATAGATTATAGTTTTCGTCTTTTTCATATTATGTACAAGATTTTGTATGTTTGGTAAATTATTGGATACGTTTTTATTTAATAATTATTTGATAATTTTATAGTTTGGGTGTGTAAGAAATATTATTTAAGCGTATCTTCTATACATTATATATCGTATATTAAAAAGAAAACTTTTAAAATAATTTCTATATCAATCAATATTAGATACTTTGTTCAAAACGAATTTAAAATTTTATTTCTAGAATATCTCTATCGTATTAAATAGGACTTTTGACAGAATTTTATACTTGTAAAAAAAAAAAAGAGGAGGCATAAATGTCGATATAAAAGTTTGAAAAGAAATTGTAAAAAAAAAAGTCTTAGATCGCGCTTAGTAAGAAATTCGCTAATGTGGTTCTAACATTTATTTTTGAATTTTTATCAAAAAGGTTGGCAGACGATTATAGAATTATTACGTCAGACGATAGTATTTGAAACAATTCTCATAAAGTTTTCTTCGACGTTCTTTAAAAGGAATATTATCAATTTTTGCGACAATGTTTTCAAATAAATATTTCTAAGGCTTATATAACTATATTCAAAATGGCGGAGATATGAACGTTTGACATTTTATAGATTAGTAATCTAATTGGTCAATAATAAGCCACATAATCTACCATATATAAAATTCCTAATAAAAGTTTTTAATTTACACCATTTTTTGTTATAATGGTTAACGTATATTTCAAGAGTTACCAGTAAAGTTTTAAATATAAAATCATGTGAATGAATTACAAGCATATGGATAGCGTAAAGAAAACTTTGAATATTGGATAAGCTTTATTTTAAAAGGATATACCATCTATTTCTTCAAAAAATAGAGGTCTTTTTAATGAAATAAAAGAACGGACGAGAAGAATAAACCAATATTTAGAAAGACAATTATTCTAATAATATTCTGAAACTAGTTCAGACCCGGTTTATATAAGTTCTATTTGCTACATGAATCTTACAATTTACAATTAATTTTTTCTCTAAAAATGTTAATTCGACATCTTGAAGAAGGCTATTACGCGTGGGTAATAAGTGATCAAGAGCTAAAACTTTTGTTCATTTCCTATACTTCTTTTTTTTTTTCAATATCGGCATTTTACAAACTTTAATAATTCATGATAAAATTATGAAAAACGTTTAAGAATTCAAAATTATTTTCTCATAATGAGTTTCTTTTTAAGCTTGAAATCTAGTATTTTTAAATATTAAGAAATTCATTGTTAGATTTTTGTATTTTTTAAACCTTTATAATACTCGAGAAAAGAAATAATTGTCTATTGATTCCAAATGACTTCTACAGTAATAATCTTCTTTGAGACTGTGAAATTTGGCGAATAATTCTTAGGAGTGCTAAGTCTTTCATCTTTATTCTTTAAATAGAGACTAAAGCCTCCAAACTCAACGCATCAAACCTTTAAATATTGTGTGCATCCCTAAATCTGCCATTTCTTATTTAACATTAGCTCTAAATATACGATGATAAAATCCTCTTATCTATAAAATAATCAAGTTTTAATGCACCAACTAAAATTAAAATATTTAGAGAATACCGTTAAATTAATCCTCTTTTTTAAAAGAATATTTTTGATAAGGTTTATCTCTTCCTTTTATTTAAAGATAGCGGAAATTTCTTCTTTTTTTTATAATAAGAATTCTGAAGAAAACCGTACCTATATTTTTAAAGAAATTCGATAAAATTTTAATTTTTTTTTCACGGTAAAAGGAATTACTGAGAGGTTTTAAATAAAAAATGATAAAGGTTATCGCGCTTATATTTAGAGTTTATTCACATTAAAGTGTAGTAATATATGCGATAGATTTTATGTTTAATAAATTTGTCTCTTACTTCTTATAGGCTTAATAACTATTATTGATATCCTACCGTGAGGAAATTGTTATTGATTAATAATAACTATTAAATTTTTATATTAACTTAATTATTTTTGAAGTTGAAAACGGTCAGTATTACTCTCTTCCCTAAAATAGGTGTATATATATGTCGTAAATAATGCGCCACATAAAGAAAATGTATCTTATAAAGATAAATAAAACTAATATCTGTGAGGAGGTATAAAGAGTAAAAAGTAAACGGATTTTATAGGAAAATTTAGGCTTAGTCAACCAGGTTTTTTTGTCTTACCTTCTTACATACTGGTCGTTTAAATTTGAGAACTTAGGAATCACTTTGACGTTCCGCTCGTGGAAAAGTAAAAAAATCTCTGTATTTGATGATTAGGTTATATATCTCTCCGAAGTACTCTTCACGCCATTGCTCCTCAGATAGTCCTCTGACTTTCTCTATCCTCTATAAGCTGATCTTCGCGGGTCCTTGCTCCTACTTCCTGTATGCATCCTTCTACTATTCCCCACCTTCTTTACTCTTACTTTCTTTCTCTCGCAAATTCCAAATATAAATATATTTAAATTATCAATCTTCTATAGCGTGGTATGTTTATTTAAATACATATTATATAGATATTTCGAGAAAAACAGTTCTACAAATCTTTTAGGGCGGCGCCTATCTTGAAAGGGATATTTTACATTTGGGGCTCGTAAAAAACGGTTTATATCTAAAGCTAGTCTATTTCAATAAAGAAACATATCGCTTTCTAGAAATGGTGTAATATCGTAATTTAGGTTATACTTTGTGGTTAGTGATATATATTTTCATTCGTTGTCTACAGAGAGCTCTAAGGTCTTTATAAACCAGCTCCAATTACAATTCAGATAATCCCGACATCGGTATTGGTAGAGACCCATATATATCCCTTTAACTTTTTTTTTTTATATTTTCACTTCTTTATCTATTTTCTTTCATATATTTATATATATATATGTGTGTGTGTAAAATAATAGATATAATAATAGTGTTGTAAATATTCGTTCGGTTATATAGCTTGCTATTATCAAATCACAATATCAATTTACCTCAAGAGTTAGTTTACTCATTATAAAATTTATTTATAATATATATATATAATATAGCAGCTAGAGAGAATCATCTATACCTTCAATCATGCATCAGAATGATACATTATGTTCATCATCCTAACAAAAACCTTTACTATTGATGATGAAGAATTAAAGGTAGGAAAACCTCTATAGGGACATGAATATAATCATCCAGAAAATATATGTTGACTGTAGATTTACTCTGTAGACTGAACATATAGTATATATAGAAACTTATAGGGAATGAAAGAACTCATTGTTGATGCTCAGATCGGATGAAAACGTTGTTCATCAGAAAAATCTGCCCTAAAAAGTTCCATCCGGACGATAACTGGGAAATTGAGAGAAGTAGTTAACTGATCTGTATTCCTATATGAAGATTTATATAAGGACGTTTGAAGGTTATGAGTTTATTGATCTGTTAATTTAACACAACATTTCTAACGACTTCACAGTTTCTCAACACCCGTTTTAATTTATCTGAAAAATTGTAAAAGTTAATATGAAATTATCTTAAATTTGGTGAAATTTATTAATAGGATGAATCTCTTGAAACCCTCTAAAAACAAATGCAGTGTGAACTAATATAAAGCTATTTATAATCCAATACACTAATAAAAAAGTATATTTTCAATTTCTATTGAGTTTTCTATATATTAAAAAATGATTTCTTAAAGATCATTTTATATTGATAATTTTGGATTTAGATTAAAAAAAAAATTGTAGACATCAACTTTCAATTACTATAACTATAATGTAAGATTATAAACTAAAAAGGAGATTTTTTCTATAGACATATTTATTTTGTTAGCTTTTGAACAATATCGATCTTCAAAATAAACATGTTCTATAGAAGAAGCTCCTTTTGAGTTTATAATCTTAAAATATTAAAAAATTGTATTATTCCTCCATACACATAGACCCTCATATAAACGTTAATTAAAATGGTCTGGTGGATTAAATTGGCGAAACCGCTGGGAGGGTTCACCACTGATGAGCTAAGCCCTCCCAATATATTTTTTCATCGCAGTAAGGGCAGTAGAAGTTTGTATTATGTATAAAAGAAACATTCGTGCTTTTAAATTCTTTCATTTTATATGTATAGATGGCGCGTTATTGCTTTGTGTTAAAATGGTATTTATAGTTATTTTATTTGAAATTAGATCTCAAAACGTATACATATAATTAGGAAATTGAAAATATATCTCATAAATATAAGTCCTAAAATAAATCAGAAGAAAGTTCTGTAAATAAAACAGACGATCAATTTTGATATTTTCTCGTTCAAATGCATTCCAGCGTTAAAAGAAAAACAATTTTGTGAGAAAGATCAATATAAATATATATATATATATATATATATATATAAATAAAGAGAAAAAGAGCATCAATATATTAAATTGTAAACAAAACAGCTCAATAAATACTTTTTAAGTATATCACATTCTATCCTTTTTATCAATATACTTTCTTAAAAGAGAAATATTCAATGAAGAACGAGGGTTAAAAAAAAGAAATAAGAAAACAGAAATCAATAAAAATCAAATCACATTACAAAACACGCATACGATAATTTGATAGCGTTTCACAATGGCCCTGTTGAAACATGCACACGATAGGCTTTTTTAAAACTGGCAATTCGCCAAGGAGAAATAAAATTTAGAAGAAAAAAAACTAACAATAAATCTCAATAGTTAGAAACTATACCATTATTTTTGTATCCTTCCCTCTTTTATACAGAGTTATTAGACAATAAAAGTTCAATGACAAATAGAGATTATACAAATCTATTTAAAACAAATTGTTTAAACGATGATTTGTTATTGATTTTTGTTTTTTTTTTTTTCGATATGGAGTAAACAAAAAATAAATATCAATATTTGATTTTTCATTATAAAAAGGACTCTGTGTTTCTTTTTTTTTATCTTTGTTTCTCTTGAGACGCATCCAAAAGAAGGGGGAAAAGAGGGGGGGGGTTTGAATCAGTATGGGACGGTTGAATGGTTCGGAGTAAAAGAAGCCATTGATTCTGCCAACTAAATAATGCATATTGTTTGTGTGTTTTACGAGACAAAACTGGGAGAACAACGTCAATAAAATAGGTTGTAAAATTTGACGTTCGTACCCTTAATGCGGTAGCTGCTTCTGGAGTTGAAAGTCCTTGTTGGAATTTAGGAGATCAATTCCTCTGTGTCTTTTCATTGTTCTATTGTAGATTCTTTATGGCTTGAGAATACATGTCGTCAAATTTTATCGACTGTTTCTATAAGAATTGTCATTCTATATTGTGTTTTATAAAACGATGAACCCTCTTACCTAACTAACTCACGATCTCTATTAAGGAACTTCCTCTAGAAGAGACCAAGATTCTTTTTGATGCCATCTATTATTGGGGAAATTATGGTATACTTATTCGACAAGTACAAGAAAAGTGGCCATTTTTGCAAGATTTTTTATCCTTTAGAGATAAAAACAGCTTCCTAGGTTTTATCGCAATAAGAGGATTGTAGAAACAATTTAATAAAAGAAAAGAATCACTCTAAACTAGTTTATCATAATTAGATAATGTGCTATACCTTATATTGATATTTTTATCATAAATCGAATATATATATTGATTTATCTCCTAAAGGGGGTTATTGTTTGTCTTTCTCCTATCCAATAGTTATTCGATTTGAACTCTATCAAAAGCAGCTTTTATCTAATACATTATTAAAAATTCTCACATGAGTCACAGAGTCGTCTGCTGGACAACTTATATATCAGAAGATGATACCGAAGTGAGACTTATCTTGTGTGGAAAATTGCAACCACTCTCTAAAAATGTTATATTTCACTACTATGCAACTAAGTTTTCTTTATTACATTATAGAAAATCAGGATGTCAAGTTTTCGAGTATTGAGAACGTTTCAACGGGCCTACACTCATCGACAACACTTAGGGAAGTTTCATAATTTGTAGTATAAACCACTCCTTATTTGCTTATATAACGGTAGATATACCATACATGTAAATTCGAACGTTTTCTTTTAAAATTAAATAATAAGATTAAATAATAAATAAGGTACAAGTTTATCAAATTCTGTCCTTGAGTGTATTTAAGGGAGAGTTCTAACTACTCGTAAGCCCCTGCCATCTGAATTTTTTTAAATGTAGTAAAGAAACTTGGTTTCACAGAGTAGGTAAATATATCATATAATATCGTTGTGATATGATCTCTCCATTATCCATTGATTTTTAAAAAATAGATCTATTGCCATGTGTGTTTATAATGATAGATGACCTGTGATAACTTTCTTGACAACATTTAGAGTGACCAGTAGGAGATGGGATTTTTACCACCTCTTTTCAAGATTGTTGTCTTCTCTTTACTTTATCTTTAAAAATACTATAAGTACTTGTATATAAGGAGGTTGGTGACCGTGTGGTATACACCGTCGATTTCCTACAGTCACGACCCAGGATCGAATCCCGCATTCGACTATTTTTCTTTTTTTCTGAATAAAAAATTGCTCCAATGGCTCCCGATGCTTTCAAAAGTCCTACCCCTCCAATGAGTGTAGATAACCAAACGAAGCTTTGTCACACTTGTAAGGCTAAAATTCGAACTGCTTTCTACAATGTGTTGCACTCACATTAAAGGTTGTCGCCATGGTTAACATGGCCTGTACCAGGTGTACGAGGGGGAGAATAATGAAAATGATATTCAATTAGGATTTGAGTATATGTATAAATCGGTATATATATAGTAGAATTACCTCTGTGAGAGACCTTCAGAAAAGCAAGAATAATAGGAAGGTTCAACTTGAAGGTAGATGTTCAATGGAGGTTTGATTCGATCAAGACAAGGTATTTATGATGCTAACAAAAGTAGATCACTCAGAGAAGTGACATGGCTTATAAACTGAAAATATTACTTGGAAGGTTTTGTGTTCTATTTTATTTCTCATACATTTCGAAGCTACCTATAAATACTCTATACTAAAAAAACATTAACATATAAAGGTTACCTCTCCAGTTAAAATAGACGCACAAACTATGCGCTATCTATCGACCGTCTCTCCAAACTAGCAAGCTTGTGTCACTGACCACACACCAGGTTTGTCGAATTCAGAACGCCATCTGTTACCATGGCTTCAATCTCTTACCTTCGTTAATCCAATGTGGCTTTAGTGTCTTGGGATGATAAGGTATATTGGCTATAATATTCTAAGTCTAACGAAGAGGTGTTCACAGCTGCAAATAAGTGTATCAATTCTAATAACAAAAATCGAACTAAAATGTTGCTGGATGTGTTAGATACCCCGTGAAGAGGTCATGAAAGTCCACCCTGACCTGACCACAGCCCCACGTCCTGACCTCCAGGTGAGCATTCCTAATTTTCTAAATCTGGTGTTGTGGCTTTGTCCCTAATGGCAGAGATGTTCAATAGACTGAGCATTTTTTCTTGCAGACAATTTAAAGCGAGAGGAATCTTTCATATTTCTCTTTTGAACGTGACAAAAGTCACTTCATGGCTGTACATCAAACTAAGAGGAAGAGAGGCTAAAAATAGCATCATCTTTTAGGATGGGCTTTTAGGAAGATCAAATTCTGAGAAAGTGATTCGATAAGAATATCAGAATGCTAGACTTTCTATCAGTTCAACTACACCAGAGTGGAATTCATATAATCAATAGTGATATGAAACTAGATATGAGATCAATTGAACGTATCTTAGTTGATACGAACTAATAGATTTATTAATATTTGTGCCAGTGTAGGAAGGTTTCATTAAATACACTCATGTAGAGAACTTGAGAAGGTATAAAGTCTTTGACTCTGCCGGTTGTCTTTTTTGAGACAGATACAATTTTGTTCACACTTGGTTATCTCGTGTGTCTTCAATAAAGGTCACTGTGTATCAAAGATCTTTCAGAGTCATTGTCTGAATACCGATATACATGCTTAAAAGGCATAACTCCCTTAAGTTTTCAGATATAGGAAAATTTCGATTTACTATAATAAAATATCAAAACATTATTAAGTTTTATCTATGAGTGTATTTTATAACGCCTATAAAATCAAAAGAGTTATGTTTGAAACTAGATAGATGCACGTCGACATTTAGCGATGGCTGTTTCTATTTGCATGATGCTTTCGTGAATGTTGTGTGTAGCAATGAGTAGACATTATGCAAATATGTACTTGACAGAGCACCTCTCCTTTCAAAATAAAGGCGAATACTTCTCTCTGTATACTATCGTTTTAATATATTCAATATATAGAGAGCTAAAAGGGATATTTATCCTATTATAATGATAAGACTCACTGAAGTATTACCATTGTAAAATCCTTGTCGAATTTCTTACAAATTAACCTCCATATAACGAAATTCTCTCACAATCTAACCTCTATATAAAAACACTCTTTCAAAAAAAAACTAACCTACACTTAACGAAACTCTTAAAACTAACCTACATATAACGTATTTTCTCCCAAACTAACCTACACATAACGAATTCCTCATAAACCAACCTACACTTAACGACATTTTCACAAACTAACCTACACTTAACGAAATTCTCACAAACTACCCTACACTTATCGAAATTCTTTCAACTTAACCTACACTAAACGAAATTTTCAAACTAAGCAACACCCTTAACGAAACTTATAAACTAACCTACACTTAACGAAACTCATTCAAACTAAACTACACTTAACGAAACTCTTCCAAACCTAACCAGCACTTAACGAAATTTATAAACTAACCTACACTTAACGAAACTCTTCCAAACCTAACCAGCACTTAACGAAACTTATAAACTAACCTACACTTAACGAAACTCATTCAAACTAAACTACACTTAACGAAACTCTTCCAAACCTAACCAGCACTTAACAAAACTCTTTCAAACCTAATCAGAACTTAACGAAACTCTTCCACACCTAATCAGCACTTAACGAAACTCATTCAAACTAAACTACACTTAACGAAACTCTTCCAAACCTAACCAGCACTTAACGAAATTCTTACAATCTAACCTCTATATAAAGAAACTCTCACAAACTAAACTTAACAAAACTTATATAAACTAACACCTACCCACCTCTCTCTATCTCTTAAAGATACTCTCATAACCTAATCTACCCCTAAAGAAATTCTTACAAAAACTACCCTACACTTTTGACGAAAAAGAAAACTCACACATACTATAGCCTACACTTGAAGATACTCTCTCACACACACACAACACACACATAAACTAACCTACACTCTTTTAACGAAATTTTTACAAACTAATCTACATTACTAACCTAACTATAAAAAACTAACCTACACTTGACGATATTTCCATAAACTAACCTACACTCTTAACAAAACTCTTACAAACTAACCTACACTTAACGAGATAATATTTTATTGACCTCTTCTTTACCATTGTTATAGCTAGTTTTACATGTACTATGGTTTATTCCTATAGCCGTTGGTTTTAAAAGAGGAGGTGCACTGTCTTCCATTAGCTTGCATACTTCGACAGTAGCATATTCTATGCCTGGTTTACATGGTTAACTTTATACAGTACCTACAGAGTATCCTGGGGTCTCCACAGCGACGGAGGCCTATGGTTTGTACAGGTTTCGAATCACCATTGAAGAATTTTGGTGGTTTACGGTGATCTGGTTGCCTAAATTGTCTTTACGGCAACTGATACCCGGGTTTGAAATATTGATTGAGGTAGTTTGTAAATTACTAAATTGCTTCAATGGTTCTGGATTCTTTCACAAGTTCAAACCTACCAAGTACCTAAACGGAATTCTGGTACAATGTAAGTGTCGAACAATTTCTACATGTATATACAGGTATACCTACACTATAGACAATTGCCAATCCACATATACCACGATAATATTGGCGAGTGGAATGTATACCTAAGGTATATAACAACATCATAGCAGTTCGAAATTGTATAAAAGATGTCTGGTAACTTTCTTTTAGATCATAATTTAATTTCAACAAAAGATGACATATACCAACTCTCATAGCTGTCAATATTGAGAGAAAAGGATACTGTGTAAATAGAAAGGACACATATTAGATTATATAAATAGAATATATATAAATAATTAATAGAAGAAAATATATAGAGAGCTAAGGTGTAACCTGTTAATATTTTTCAGTCATTATAAAATGATCAGATTAATTTAACCTCAAAATATATTCTATATTGTGGCCACATATAGAATTAGCGTATCCGCTTTTCCAGATAAACACCTCTTCGGCAAATTATGATATTCTTACACTCATGGACAAAACTTAAGGAAGGTATACCTTTCAGCAGATACATCAGGATTTAGTAAATTGAATTTAATTGCCATCTATCGTTAATATTTTACACATATAAATTTACTGGCAATGCGCTTCTTTTAATATCTTTCAGAGTTATTGAATAAATCCTGATGTTTTACACATATAAATTTACTGGCAATGCGCTTCTTTTAAAAGAAGCGCATTGCCAGTAAATTTATATGTGTAAAACATCAGGATTTATTCAATTACTCTGAAAGATATTTCAGTGACCTTTATTGAAGACACACGCGATAAGCAAGTGTGAATAAAATTGCCTCTGTCTCCTTCAGAAAAAAATAGAAGACCGGAGGCATCAAAAACTTTGCACTTCCTAAAAATTTGTCCATGAGTGTATGAGTCTCTTATGGGTCCTGTGAAAAGAAGCTGTGGACGGACGATAGCTTACAACCATGATCTCCAGGTGGGTGTTATGAATTTTCCAAAGCCGCTGTTTTGTCACCAACGTAAGTCTGATAGTTTGCAATAGATAGCACCCATCCATTTAGTTTGACAGGAGAGATAGTCCTTTTTATTTACAAAATTCTTATATGACCACAGATAACGTATAAGACCACAGTCTTGTTACTGTGTGAAATTCAAGTAAAATAAGTTAGAAATTATATACGAAACTAAATTTCCTCGTTGCCTATCCAAGGCTTATCCCAACTTGATGATGGCCTCATCCCAAGATCCGAACTACTTGAACTGTATCCTGAATTGCCTTCCAGTCATCATTGTTCTTCAAAATTCTCCTATTACAAGGTGACACTGTATAGCTGAGAGAGGAAGTGAATCTCGGTATATTTAAAGCAAAAGTACCTCATCTATTTAAGCTCTCTATTTACCTTAATCGCTAGATGGCGTTCTGCCATCTAAAATGGTCGTATGAGTTGTCAGGATATGCATTTCTTGTTTTTAATATCAACACCTGATCTTATAAAAGCCTATAAACAATTGTTGAACTTCTTAATACATATTGGCGTTCTTCGCCAATGGAAATATAGTAAAATTGAACATTATTTCTCAACAAATGTATTATTACAAGATATTTTAACTTGGCTGGTTTGTCAACATTGTTTTCCTCTTTACCTTCCCCGAGAGAGTTTCCATAATCAAAACAAAGGTAGATAAGTAAATAAATAGAGAAATTACCTTTTGAAATAGTTAGGTTTATTTATTTAGTCTCTTTCTATTTGGCAATGATCCAAAGTCTTCGGTGATTCTAGTCAAAAGGTGGCGTCTCTCTTTGCAACAGCGTTCGCAGCGATGCGAAGTGAGAGTTGATCAAAATATATAAGTATAGATATACAAAAAAAAGTCTATACATGTATAAGGGATAAATAGTACAAAAGTGAAATTGTACTGTAATCAGAATCAGGTGGATAAATTATGAAAAAGGGCATCTCCTGATCCTAAAGGTTTCTGATGGCTTGCGCCATATGTCAGAATAAATATCAACTAACCGTTGATTTATTTTCCAAATATTCCTTTTATTGATTAACCAAAATGGGTATTTGGCTATTCCAGGAATATTTAAAAATCAACGATGTTTTAATATGTATACCGAAAGAAGGCGCAAACCATCAGCAACCTTTTGTTGCATGATCAGGAGATAGGTTTTTCTTAATATATATACACCCCTGTACAAAGTGTAAGTGTGGTGATGTAGAATAACCACAAGATTAGTTTTGGATAATTCAGACAAAAACAATGGTATACAGATTGGCTTTGGTTTGAATTTGCCAATACTGGTGCTGTGGCTAGTTATCTATCACCATCTCTACGCTTTGTACTGGGGTGATGGAAAAAATTAAATGTGTAAAAGTATATTTGAAGGAAGAAGTATCTCTTTTGGTAAATGAATACCATCCCCCAACCTTTGTTGTTGTTGTTTTTGTTGTCGTGTCCAAAAAAGAGCCTCAGATGTCTCCATACATCTCCATCACAGCAGCAGCAATGTTCACTATCTCTTCATTGTAAAATGGGTGCCGTTGCCACGTTAGTCACCTTGGAACGATCCTTTGTTGAAATATATATGAATATTAGATAATAAAAGGCATATATTGGATTTAATAAAATATTTATTTTGCCAATATTTCGGTTGTCTGGACGCCAAACCTTTATCAAGGCATTACATTTTTGTATACACAAACTCAGCGCCGCATAGTGTTGTATGCGGCGCTGAGTTTGTGTATACAAAAATGTAATGCCTTGATAAAGGTTTGGCGTCCAGGCAACCGAAATATTGACAAATAAATCTTTTATTAAATCCAATATATGCCTTTTATTATCTAATGAATTAAATATGGATTGCTCTATTTTCAAAACAAATATTGGAATATAGAATAGCAATATAAAACCTAATAAAATTTATCACAGAATCAATAATTTCAAATTGAGATTTGGATTAACTATTAGATATGTTCTAAAAACAGGAATAATAAATATGCCAATCAAACATAATGCACTAAAGCCTTATACGCTCATGGAAAAAAACTAGGGAATTGGAAACTCTTTAATGTCAGAGGGCGTCTGTATTATTATTATTTTTTAAAGAAAACAGAGTGATTTTGTTCACACTTTTTTATCTCTTGTGCCTTCAATAAAGGTCACTGTAATATCTTTCAGAGTTATTGTCTGAATCCAGAATATGCATGCGAAAAGGTAAAACTTCCTTAAATATTTTCATTAGTGTACATTTTGAGATATAAAGAACATTTAAAAATCAAAATATACTTAATCTCAAAAAAGGTTATATTCAATATAGTCTTCAGTAATTTACAAACAGACATCAATAAAGAAGAACAATAAATTAAAGATTTCTCGATGTATTGGGAGAATGCACCATCTTCCATTGGCAATGTAACTTCCCGACGTTGGCGAAAGGATTGTAGAAGGAAGCTGTGTGTAATTAAGAAATTACCGCGATATCAAGAGACCTCGATGAAAAACCTCGATTGATTCAGCCAATATTTGTTTTGGAAGTCTTTCGTAATGGGAAGTGGTTTCTCCACAAGGTGATACGGGTGTACCTCAATAGTATATTCTTTAACAAACTTCATATAACCACTATATCCCACATTCTATCATATAACCTACTTTATCAAGTGATCGAAAATTGTTTCCTAAAATAAATCCGATAAAATAACTCAATTTTTAAAGCGACGAGTTTCTTTTATTAGATTCTGCTTCGCTGACTTTCAGGCTAGGAAATCTTCCAATAGGTCTTAAAGCAATGTTAAACCTTATTTAGACCTCTGTGTTTAAGAATTCCTTATAATCTTTATATATTTATTAGGTTTCAAAATAATATATTTACATATAAGACTATTTTATGTATTTAAAAGAAACAATCGTGTTTTAATGCTTCCAATTCTTTTATATAGATGGCACTTTATCGCCTTATAATATACGAATATTTTTAACAGATAAATCTGATCCTATTAAAATCTCTATTAAAATGGATGGATTAATTTGAAGAAATCACTGAGATGTTTCATTACTGATAATCCAAGGTTTTCCAATTCTTTTTCAATTTGCGGTCCCCCCTGGACCTTTCGAATATTCAACCAAATTCTGGTTCGTTTCCAAAGTGACTAACGTGGCAACGGCACCCATTTTACAATGAAGAGCAAGATAGTGGATATTGCTGCTGCTGTGATGGAGATGCATGGAGACATCTGAGACTCTTCTTTGGATACGACAACAACAACAGTTTACTAATTGTATAAATTCGTCTTTTTATTTAAATATAAAAGGAAAAAAGCTTTAAAATACAACAGGTTTCTGGAGATAAGTTTCTCTTCATTTTTACTAATGTAATCTCAAGCTTTCAGACATCTCTGCCCTTCCATAGAGGAGTAGAGAGAAATAAGGATAACCCAGGCCCCTGGAGAGCAAGAATAGAAGAGTATATAGAAACGAATAATAATAATTATTATTCATTTTAATGTACTCCTGTATAAGGCCAGAGATACACGAAAGCTTGAGAGAGATTACATTATAATAACAATTATTATACGTTTTAATGTACTCCTGTAGAAGGGAAGAGATACACGAAAGCTTGAGATTATATTGATAATATTATAATACACTAGCGTGCCATCTCTTATAATAATTCGATACTATTTTAGACGCGTATGATTCTTTTTTAAATTAAACTATTTCTACTGCCCTTACTGCAATGGAATAATTAATGAGAGAGCCTGGTTCACCACTGATAAGCCAGGCTCTCCCATTAATTTTTCCATTGCAGTAAAGGCAGTAGAAATTGTTTAATTTCAAAAAGAATCTTACGCGTCTAAAATAGTTTCCAATTTTCACATTAATAATAATAACAATTATTATTATTCGTTTTTATGTACTCCTGTGGAAGGGCAGAGATACACCAAAGCTTGAGGTTACATTAAAAAAACTGATCTCCAGAAACCTGTTGTATCTTTATTTTTTATATATATCCAACAGATTTAAATCAAGTATAGAAGTAAATAGCGTTGGATAGTTCCATTTTCAACATACAGAGGGCACTACAAGTATATCGTTTAAATATGTTACCTAAACAGTTGTAATTGTAGTTGCAGTTATATTGTCTTATCCTTTAAGTCAAAGATCTGTACGCTCAAAACAATATTTCTAAGATATCTACACAATTACAGAATCATCTACAATATATAATACAATATAATGCAGCTTATGATTGTAAAACGACATTTGAAAATTATCCCGCATGTGTTTCTTTTAAATGAAAAATCGAATTTTATTTTTAAGAAGAAAAAACGATTATTTCTAACCTTAGGGATGAGGTAATGAAAGGATGAATTGTGAAGAGTAATGTGTAAAAGTGTCCAGGGATGGGAATCGAACCCACAGTGTTCCATTTACCGGGTAGATGCCATGTCCAATAGGCTACCCTGGACATATTTTTCCGTTCGTTAATATTATATAAAGTAATTTATAATACAATATAATGCGGCTTATGATTGTAAAACGACATATGAAAATTATCCCGAATGTGTTTACAATCTATAAGAGTAAATATCTACAAATTTATCGACATGAAATCAATAAAATTTTCCATTTCGCGATATATTAATTTGAAGGTTAAAAAAGAATGAGAAGGAAGAGTTTCTCTAAGGATAGAAAGTTAGGGTGAAGTGATGCGCGACAAATATCCCAAGCCCAATTTGGCAAATTCGTTAAAATTTAATGTGCAACCTCCATTAATAATTAAATAAATAAATCCCGAGGGAGGAAACTTTCACCCGACACATATATTCCCCACTCTACTTTACCTGTTTTTTAATAAATTGACTTTAATAAATTTGTATTTTGTAACACCGTGTTCTGTAACTTAAGGGGAATGTAACGTTTTTCAATCTTTGTGTTCCCTTCTCATTAATTGTGATACTATTTTAATTTTTCCGATACTTTTTATTCCTTTAATGTTACTCTTGTGACGAATTTTAGCCAATTTAAATTGATAGTTAGAATGTGCGATGGTTTAGAAAAATAAGATATTCATATTTTTGTGTGTGTGTGGAATATTTAAACCATATATACATATTATATGTTGTGTATGTAAATAGATTTGCATTCTTTAAAGAGTCCATTATGTAAATTTTTATGTGTATATAAATCGGACATCAATTGTTGTCAGTCAGTCGAAAGAATAAGAGCTAAATAAAAGGTCATACTCAAGTGCTAGTTGCTGTACTTCTAATATTGACACAACATTATATGTATGCTTTACATAATTATTACTTAATGATTTTTGTCCATTATAAACACACATATTTTATCTATTCCCGATATATACGCTAATTATTGTATATATAAGTATGAATATTTGAAACTATTATAGACGTGTATGATTCTTTTGAAAATTAAACAATTTCTACTACCCTTACTGCAATGGAAATAATTTAAAGGAGGGCCTGGCTTATTATATATTTTTCCATTGCAATAAGGGTAGTAGAAATTATTTAATTTTCAAAAGAATCATACACGTCTATAATAGTTTCAAATATTCATAACAGATGGCACGCTGATGCATCATAATATATATATAAATATATTAAAAGGAAATATTAATAATATAATAAATGAAAATTATAGACATCTCAAAATAAGATCTGTTTCAATAAATATAACACAAAGAAACACGCTTACTCTGATGTTACCTCAATAAATAAATATATATAAATATACAACAAAAAGTTGAGGGAGGAAGATAGTCATGTACCTGAAGAGGAATCTCTTCCTTTAATTATGCATCAGAACAATGCATTATGTTCATCACCATTGTAAACCACTTTACTAGTCTTCTTCTTTCTTATCTCCACACTGGGTGAAGTAGAATGCGTCTGCCTTTGTCATTAAGACTGGGAGCACTACTCAGTAGCAGGCCGACTTAGCTCCAAAATAAATGGCCACCTCTAACATGAGGAACAGACGCCATGTGCAGCCGCTCCTAACATGGAGTACAAACGCTGTTCATCCTGTATCCCTGGATTAGGAGTCCTTACAGGGTACTATCAGCCGGGCCAGCTGAGCCCAGGTTTTTAGTGAGCTTGTTACTGCTCCCCCTCCTCCTTTTTCATCCAGGCTCGGGACCGGCAAAGGCGGAGTTACTTTAACTACTAGTAATGATAAAGAATGAGCCACAACATCAGTTTTGCAAAATTCAGGAAAAAGCCAACCTGTATACTATTTTCTTTCTGAATTTACCAAAAAATAGTGTTGTGCTTCATTCTTTAACATCACTAATAAAGGTTTTTACTAGGATGATTAACAAAATGCATTGTTCTGATGTATAATTAAAGGAAGAGGTATTCCTCTAGGTACATATACATATATGTAAAATATTCTAAATATAGAAAAAAAAGAGTGTCAGAAGCTGCTTAAGGAAAAAATTGAAAATTAAAGGATAGAAAAAGTGGATACCTATAATTTAAGATTCCGAAAAGATTACATATTATAAAGTAACAAATAATACACTCACGTAGAATCTTCGACTGTTATGCGTCATAGAGTATGAACAGAAAAAAAAACATAATAGAAATAATTATAATATTGTGGCGAAGAAATAATTTATTATTTAATTTAATTATTCAATGAAAATATTCAACAGATTATATAGATATATATTACTCTGCTTATGTGAAATAATAATCGAAATATTTCTTAGCTTGCTTGCTCAAGATTCTCTAGCTGTAGATAGTTTTGCTGACCTGTTAATAATTGTCGACTCGTCGCTGTGACGTCATCAATAAATACTTTTACATCTTAGGATATTTCAAGGCTTGATTTCTACGCTAAAACTGGTGGAGAGACTGGACCTATACCCATTAAGAAATAAAAGAAAAATTGATTCTGTTGAACCAGAAGAAACTTCTATGAATGTAAAGAAGGAAGGTACTCAGGTAAGCAACTACGTTGTTCTACATCTGCCAAGGAACCCTTCCATTTTCTCCGGGGAGGATGGTGAAGATCTCCAAAAATGGTTAAAAGGGTATGCACGTGTGGCAAGGTACAACCATTGGGACGAAACCCTTTGTCTTACTAAAGTTTATTTTTATCTGTCTGGAACTGCTCTCAAATGGTTTGAGAACAACGAAGAAAGCATACAGACTTGGAAGGAATTCAAATCTCAATTAGAGAATGTGTTCGGAAAAAAAAGAAAATTCAAAATTGCAAGCGGAGAAGAAACTTAAAACACGGGCACAATTAAAAGGCGAAAGTACCGAATTTTACATTCAGGATGTTCTGTGCTTTTGCAAAGAGGCTGATCCTCAAATGAGCGAGGAAGATAAAATCTCCCACCTCATGAAGGGGATAGCTGAGAAGCTTTATCAAGCACTCCTACCGAGGGATGTACAGAGCACCGAGCAATTCATTACAGAATGTCGCCGTGTCGAAGCGCTCCGTTGTAGGCGAGTTACCCCTACCAGGTACGAGCGCCTACCAAATGTAGCCTCTCTCTGTGACCAGGATGACGGAGAAGATCTGTCATCGCTGATCCGAAAAATTGTTCGTGAAGAGATAAAGCAAGCATTGGACTCTCCTCAAGAGAAACCTAAAATTGCTGTCATTGAAGATTTAGTGAGGGAAGAGATTGTAAAGACCTTGGCACCTAGATCAAAACCTACAATAAGTCCCCCTCAAGCATCCAGGCCGGAATCAAATACTAGATACGAGGCCCAAAAGATACGACCGCATCCTGAACCTCATTACCGAAAGCAAGGAAGTAGATGTGACACCAATGAATAGCGTACAACTGAGGGAAAGCCAATCTGTTTCTACTGCGGACGCCCAGGTCACGTCGTCCGCTATTGCCGCGACAGGAAGAGACACAATGAGGAGAGGATAAATGAATATTTCTAAAGAAAGCAAGACGCAATGGAATTCTACAACTCTCAAACCGAATCTCAGGAACCCAACGATGAATCATCAAGGAAAAATTTCAGTCGCTACCGAAGCCCTGCCCCATATACCGGTCGAAACAGACAAATTTTCTCACCTACTAGAAGATCTAGCTGGTCGCCCCGCCATGAAAATTAGATGATAGACCATATTGGAGGTGAGGCCGCAAAGTTAAGAAATCCTACCTTGCCGACCACAGTATAAATAAGAAAAAACTACATTGACGTAAATATAGACCTGCCAAGCCCTCAGGAAGAAGATATCTCAACTGAAAGAAGACATCCACCACAGTCACCTGAAAATATCCCTGGCCCTAGTACTATGTAGTTATTGAGACTGACGACGTAAGTCTCCTGCTGAGCATCGGGTCGATGCTCTTTATAGGAGTAGGCTAAGTGGCGAAGAAATAATTTATTATTTAATTTAATTATTCAATGAAAATATTCAACAGATTATATAGATATATATTACTCTGCTTATGTGAAATAATAATCGAAATATTTCTTAGCTTGCTTGCTCAAGATTCTCTAGCTGTAGATAGTTTTGCTGACCTGTTAATAATTGTCGACTTGTCGCTGTGACGTCATCAATAAATACTTTTACATCTTAGGATATTTCAAGGCTTGATTTCTACGCTACAATATATTATTTCAAACACTCGTCATTTATTATGATTCAAATCTCTCAAAGATTTAGGAAAATAAATATTTTAAATCCATATATTTAAATACATATTGTGTGTGTACAAATTGTATATAATTATTGTTTTAAAATGTTTGTTAAGGAAGGAACCAATTGTATAGGTACACACAGATAGAGTTATTACACCTTTTTTAAAGCAATTCTAAAAAGACTAATATAATTTTAAAAACTATTTTTGCGTCTTCGGCCATTAAGGGTGTTCTCAAAATACACTCATGGACAAAACTTAAGGAAGTTGTACCTTTTTGCATGTATATCGGGATTCAGACAATACCTCTGAAAGATATTACAGTGACCTTTATTGAAGATACACGAGATAACCAAGTGTGAACAAAATTACCTCTGTCTCCTTCGAAAAAAAACGGACGACCGGTGACATCAAAGATTTAAAACTTCCTTTAAGTTTTGTTCATGAGTGTATATAACAAAATACCTTTTGTAGCTCTATAAATATTGACATTTACCCCCTCAAAACTAAGTTAAAAAGCAAACTATCTCTCTAAAGAAACAACACCAAACAAAATTCAAGTTGGAAAATCCAATTTTAAAAATTAATTTGCCGAAGTTAAAAATTTAATTAATGGAAAAGTTTTTGAGAGTATCTTTCAATTTGTTTTGTATTGGCTGATACGCTATAAATGTAAAATATGGAGAAAGTTATGTATAATTTATAAAGAAAACTTCTAAAAAACAAATATTCTTTATATGCTACATGTAATAGGAGTATTTTTATACTCTCTGTATTATTTATTTATAAATTTAATTTCCATCTATCGATAAAATATGTAACAAAAAAAATTACTGTCAATGTGTTTCTTTTCAATAATATCATCAAATATTATCTCTACAGACCTTACTGCAATGATATAAGTTATTGAATGAGAGGACTTGGCTCTTCAGTAGTGAACCCCCTCATTCAATAACTTATACCATTACAGTAAGGTCTATAGAGATAATATTTGATGATATTATTGAAAACAAACACATTGCCAGTAAATTTATTTGATACAAATTTTATTATTTATCTAAAATAAATTGAAACAATTTTATATTGAATATATTCCAAAAATGTTAGGTTTACCTAAACGTTGAAATTACTCAGGCCTCCACACTCTAAACGTTAAATTTAAGACCCTAATCTTAGACATTCCTTCTTTTTTTCTCTCTCTTTTTTTTCCCCATTGGTTAGCGTGCTCACACATTTTTGGTCTGAAATTCCTTTTCTTTTATCTATCAGGAAGTCTCTAGATATCGCTTCTCGGCCTTTTGGCTAAATTCAAAGTCTCTAGAACTGCATTTCTTTCTTGGTAGAGGTCAGTTTATAACACATTGAAGAAAATGCACAATTTAGATTATAGATTATAAACATAAGGTAATAAGACAAAATATAATTTAATATATTTATACAAGGGTCATTCCAAATATTTTTCAATCAATTTTAAATAATCAAAATTTATTTTGTTAATAAGGTCAGTTTATACCACACTGAAGAAAATGCACAATTTGGATTATAGATTATAACATAAGGTAATAAGACAAAATATAATTTAATATATTTATACAAGGGTCATTCCAAATATTTTTCAATCAATTTTAAATAATCAAAATTTATTTTGTTAATAAGGTCAGTTTATACCACACTGAAGAAAATGCACAATTTGGATTATAGATTATAAACAAAAGGTAATAAGACAAAATATAATTTAATATATTTATACAAGGGTCATTCCAGAAGTTTTTGCAATCAATATTAAATAATCAAAATTTATTTTGTTAATAAGGTCAGTTTATACCACACTGAAGAAAATGCACAATTTGGATTATAGATTATAAACATAAGGTAATAAGACAAAATTTAATTTAATATATTTATACAAGGGTCATTCCAAATATTTTTCAATCAATTTTAAATAATCAAAATTTATTTTGTTAATAAGGTCAGTTTATACCACACTGAAGAAAATGCACAATTTGGATTATAGATTATAAACAAAAGGTAATAAGACAAAATATAATTTAATATATTTATACAAGGGTCATTCCAAATATTTTTCAATCAATTTTAAATAATCAAAATTTATTTTGTTAATAAGGTCAGTTTATACCACACTGAAGAAAATGCACAATTTGGATTATAGATTATAAACATAAGGTAATAAGACAAAATTTAATTTAATATATTTATACAAGGGTCATTCCAAAAGTTTTTGCGATCAATATTAAATAATTAAAATTTCTTTTGTAGTTAAGGTCAATTTATACCACACTGAAGAAAATGCACAATTTGGATTATAGTTATAAACACAAAGTAATATGACCAAATCCAGTTTATTATATTTATATTTCTTTATTTCGAGTTAGAGCGCTATGTTCCCCCTAGGGACACTTGTACTTTAAACATAAACAAAATTTTTAAAGAAAAGAAAGAAAGATATTTAAATATGTACAGAATTAGTATGCAAGTTAGTTAGATGAAAAGATAAAAAAAATATATATCAACACAATTGATATATATACAAAGGGTTGGTATGCAAATTTAGTTAAATGAAATCAAATTGTAAAGTATTGTGTGTATTCGAGAAAAGCAATTTACAGATTAAAAAAAAAGGTTTTAAGGAATATTTTTGAATGAAAATATGCTAGATATTAGAGAATTATTCAATTAAAACAATACTAAAAAGAATTAATTTCTAAATAAAAGCGTTCCAATAGAATTTAGTAGTTTTTTATAAAATTCAAAATAAATCTGCAAAATGAGTTGAATTTTATATATTTATATAATTATACAATTTATTAAATTTATATAATGTATATTTATTTACTTATTTATTCCTATTTATCAACAGCCTGAAACATAAGCGTGGTAGTTATTTTTGTTTGTTTTTGTAATAAAGCATCTTAACCAATATTCCAGATTATTCGATAAATCAATGTTGAGTTGAAATTTATTCTGAAAAATGGCGTAAGCCATCAGCAATTCATCTGAACGATTAAGAGATGGTCTTCCTTATTTTACAAACTTGATTAGGTACAATATTCTAATTTTATTTTATTTTTGCTTAGTGTGTTTAAACGTTTAACTTAACGAATTCGTATTTATTTATCTTTGGGAGAAGTAGTACTTCTCAGTTTTAAAATTAATAAACGTCAAGACTTTTTCTTTAATAGTATCTACGCCGAAAACAAATACTCAGATTGGTAGTGTAACTGATCACAATTTTAGACAAAATAAAAGTCAAAAACGTCTTTACCATAGTTTCATACACTAGCTTCCTTCAGCACATAGGTGGCCACAAGTTCGTAACCTAAATGCTATCGTCTGCTTCATAATTTAAATTGTTAAATCTATTTTAAAATCATATCCATTTTAAAAATTGATACATTTCAGGTTGAAATCTAAATATGTCATTTAATTTCAAAGACAATAATAATCATTAAGCAATATACTATTTATAAACAAATGATTAACCCATCTATAGCTCTATTGTTTCTCTTGTAATACGATAACAATTATTTTTATATTTTATTAATTAACCAGGCGCGAACAACAAATAAATAAACAACAAACAAATACGATAATAAATATTGATTTTTTTTGTTGCATTTTGATAGTGTGGTTGGTTTTATCTAAATTACTAAGACAAGTTAATACTATTTATTTAATATTTTAAGAAATATATTTCAAATAATATATTATATTTAAAATGTTTTTATATAATTTAAGCTAATACTACATATATATATACATATATCTCATTTATATAAATCTTAAAACGAAAGAGTATCGAAAAATAAAATGTTTTTAAATGTCTGCGATATAATATATATAAAACAATTAGTAAATCACACCATTAGTATAATAAATGAAGATAAATATATATAAATAGTTGATATCTCACACGCTATAATTACTCTTTATAAGATATGATAAATGATAGATGCTAAAATATTAGGCTTGTCAATAAAATTATTTTCTTCCCGCCATAAAAAACAAGGCCTAACTATAATATATACGATACCCAAGGCACTATACCTCGTGAAAAAATGGTCGATAATGCATCATCTTCTGCCCTTGTAAAAAGTTCGTCTGTAAGCAACTAACATCAGCGCAATCACTTCTAAAAGGCGGGAAAAATAAATAGAGAAGTATCGTTTGATAAGAAAAAAATGGCAGATTGCTTTTTATCTTTTGTTTTTTTTTTAAATCCCACTATATTCTATTAGTATTATTATTATTTATAACTTGGTTTTTTTTTCTACTGATATTTGTCGATTTACTATTTATCTTCCAGTAAGAGAGGTTATTTATATATAAAATAAAAGAATTCTAAGGTATATTAAACATTTTTCAATTATCACGTATTTTTTAATATTCAAGATAGTCAAATATATTTAAAATATATTGATTATATTCTATAAAGTTAATTAAATAATATATAAAAATAATAATGAAAATTTATCTTCCAATTTATTATATACCTTATTACATTTAGCTTTTTTAATACTTCAGTTTTTCTTTAATATTATAATATTTAAATTAGTAGTAATATAATCGAAATATAATAATTAATTACGTAGTAATTCCCACTTACTTATAGTGTAATGAGAATATGATAAAAACTAAAACACATTCGAATTATAAGCGAAGTAATTAGAAATGGGAGATTTACATCTAAGATCTAATTTATTCGCTTAATTAAACATATAAATTAGATAGATTCTAATTCACCTGTATATATATATCTATCTCTTTTGCATATTGGAATATATATATGAAGTATATATTTCAAATATAAATGTAATATGAGATATATACAGATAATAATGTGTTCGTGTGCAAAAGCTTGGTATTCATGTGAAAGACCCCTTCCATTTTCTTACTTATTCTTTTTTTATCTATTTATATATTAACTGCGTCAAAATATATAGCATACATTTTGTCTTCTTTGCGCAAAACGCGGACAAAACCAGTTTAACGAAATAACCTCAAAAATGAATTCGAATTTTCTTAGGCATATTTTGAGGCTTATTCGTTAATCTTAATTATGCGCTTTAGGAAAATTAAATCGAATCAATGTATTTTTGATGCCTTTCAATAAGACGTCATATTGACTTTATTGAAAGAAAGATGTGCATTTTTCCAAGCATATTGTAAAGTAGAAATTATAGGTCAATGTGCAGTTTAACAAATCAGTTTTCAAAATTCATATACTTTGATTAAGTAGCCCGTAAAACCATATTCTCTCTTAAAAGGCAGTCTTGTACTTAAGTTTAAAATACTCTACTATTTTTTAAATAGATAAATATAAATATGATATAGCGATAAAAGAGGTAAAGAAATATGTGGGTATGTAGATAATATGCATATTTACCATATGTATAATGATCTAGATAAATTTATTGTATTTGCATCATTATATGAAACTGTCTATTTTAATATAAGAAATAGCCATTCTCTTTATATATCTTTTTATTTTCTCAACAAAATTTTCATCTTTATTTTGTTCACATCAGGCCTAGCCAATTTACCTGCCCAAAGTTTATTCAACAAATTCTACAGATTGGATGAATCTCTTAATTGTAAAAGTCTCTCATGAAATCGCAGTTTACTTTGGATTGATAAGCCTTAACCCGATATTATTGTCTTCAAGTTAGCATTCTCCGAATTCGCCAAAGCTGGTGTTGTGGCTTTGTCACCGACCCACGGTCGGTTTTTTTACGTCTATTTGGCGTAGGACGATGATTCTCTTTCAAATAGTGTTTCATATTTTTATACAGTCTATTGAAGACTTGAAGAGAAAGAATAGAGTGTCAAGAATAATCAGCATTTAATACCAATAGATTATGTTCCTGTGTCCCAAGTAAAATAATAGTAGGATATACACACATATATATAACTTAGGGAAGTGGAAAGGTATTTAATGTGGCCGGTCGTCTATCAAATTATGATTCATTAGCTCGAATTTAAATCAAGAAGTGACTCTAAAGTGATATGTTGTATATTAATTTTATCAATGAAGTAAGGAGACATTAGAAAATTGTTTAAAAAGAAACACACGCGTCAACAATAGTTACAATCTCTTATTACAGATGACGTTCTAATGTATCATATTTATAATTTTATAAATTCAATTGCCATCTATCGATAAAATATGTAACTAATAAATTTAATAATAAAAAAATAAATAAATAATAATATATAATATATAATAAATAATAAATAAATAAAAAATAATAAAATTATTACAAATGTGTTTCTTTTCTATGATATTATCAAATCGTATCTCTATAGACCTAACTATCATATACACCTATCCCCCGATTTACACGGTACTTGTTTTACACGTTTTCGCTTTTACACGGTTTTCCAAATAAGTTTTTTTTTCTTGTTTTTATCGCACTATACTAAAATGCGATATTCTACTCTATACTACCTATGTTGAAAAGAATATTAGGAGGCTCTGATTCATGAGGGGGCGAACACCTATTCAGATTAGACAGTTTAATATAAACCTATCCCTCGATTCACACGTTTTTCTCAGGAACGTATCTATCGTGTAAATTGGGGGATAGGTGTACTTGTATATCATTGCAGTAAGTTCTATAGAGATAATGTTTGATGATATCATAGGAAAGAAACACATTGCCAGTAAATTTATTCATTACTAATATTTTTATTCAAAAGAATTTAGAAAGCACAAAGAGAAAGTATCCAGAGAGTAGATATTAAAAAATAACTTAAATATTAAAACACGAAAATAGTCACTTACAAAACTATCCCCAAATAAAAAACTAAATAATGTCTAATATTCGTGTTGTTACAAAGTTAAAACGATAATTATTTTACACAATAGATATTTTCTACATAAAAAAAGACACCTATTTCATTTTGACATGTAATCTTTCTTCTTAACAAAATACAAAAACATTTCCCCAATAAAATGTCCATTCTTCATTTTTTAAATAATATAGAATAGTATAAATATCGTTTTTTTACAGGAAAAAAATCTATGAAAATACATCACTGATTAATTTTTAATATCTTACAGTGTTGCTAGTCACGAAAATCGTTTTTTTTTTCTCTCTCTCTCTCTTTCTCTCCCTCTCTTCAAGAAAATTAATCACGCAGAACAAATTTATCTATTAATAAATTTAAAACGTTTTCTGGAGAAGAAATCTGAACTCCCCTTTTCTAGATCAAGTTACCAAATCCACCATTAAACTAGAGATGACAATGTTAATTAATTTATTAAAATAATTAATCAAATGAAAAATAAGTCATTAATTTGATTAAATTTACTTTGCCCCTTTTATATTTAATTGACCATTAATTAAGATATATTAATTATAAATTTTCGAAAGGGGATTAATGAGTTTATGGCTTTCTGAAGAGATGATATTTATCATCATCCTCTATCTCTTTTCTTCTCTTTCTTATAAAATCGTTTGGTCGTTTTTAAAATTATCGTCTGGGACGAAGAAATAGTCAAAATATTTTTAGAATATGTAAAATATTTAGAAATTAAACTATTTTTAAATATAAAATTATAAATAGCATTGTCATTACGAAATAAATGCATTTTAATAAGAATTTCTGCTTTTCTCTCATTGAGCTATATTAATAAACATTTTATAAACGAATTATAGCTGATTTTGAATATTTAAATTAATAACAACAACAAAAAGCTTTATTAAGACCTTTTAGCCTTATACAGATTCTCCGAGCACAGAAATGTAGGATACATGCAGGAATTATAGTAATAATACCAGTAATAAGCAATGTTATTATACAAAAACAACAAGCTTTATTAAGACCTTTTAGCCTTATACAGATTCTCCGAGCACAGAAATGTAGGGTACATGCAGGAATTACAGTAATAATACCAGTAATAAGCAATGTTATTATACAAAAACAACAAGCTTTATTAAGACCTTTTAGCCTTATACAGATTCTCCGAGCACAGAAATGTAGGATACATGCAGGAATCTATATAGATAATACCGTAACAGAGTTTTCCATTGTAAAGTCCTGAGCTATCTCCTCCGAAGATTCTGAACTACACATAACAATCTATATACCAAAATTTTCGTTATTTTTTTCTTCGTGTCATAGGCCTGTTTTTATTTTCCTAATGTTAACAGTTATTTTTATTTTTTAATTTAATCTATTTTACAATCGTAGATTTTTTGCATTTATCATCATCAATTCTTTTGTTTACAATTGCGTAACTTTTATAGAGAGAAATAAAGAAATACATAATTGATTAGATACAAAAGTGTGAACCAGAAAGTCGATTTTTAAAAATGTTATTATTTAATATAAACTTATTTTAATTTAATTTTGAAATGAAAAGGTAGTGTAAAAGTGTATATGAGGTTAGATTCAAATAGGTTTAATTATGTTAGTTTAATCGCTAAATAAGGTTAGTTTTAGATAAGTTGAATTAGGTTAGTTTCAGATAATTAAAAAAAAATAATGTTCGTTTTTAGAAAAATAATTCGCAATAGTAAGTATATATATTAATATAAAAGATCGAAATGTAAAAATCACTATGTCCAAAATCTTCGCTTTAACTCGTGTAAAACGGCTCGAAGGTACGGCGGTGTCAACGTACAGCGCCGCCTACCAAAGTTACCCTTTTCTGGGAACTCACCAGTTTATATTATTTTTCGAATTGTAGATTGAATTATTACTTTTATTCTATCTTTTATAAGTGTTTGTTATAGTTTTTCATTTGAATTTAGCACAATTTTTGTATCTGGTTATCTTTTTTGGCATCTTTTTTTTTCTCATTAATAAGACCTAATCCAAATAATTTAATAGTGTGTGACTTTTTTTTTATTAAATTATTTGGATTAGGTCTTATTTTCTTTTATTAATTTGTTATAGTTTTTCATTTGAATTTAGCTCCATTTTTGTGTCTGTCTTATTTTTTCTTCTCATAAATAGGCTGATGCTGTATTTGTGTACTCAATTGTTGCTTTTTTTTTTATTAAATTATTTGGATTAGGTCTTATTTTCTTTTATTAATTTGTTATAGTTTTTCATTTGAATTTAGCTCCATTTTTGTGTCTGTCTTTTTTTTTCATCTCATAAATAGGCTGATGCTGTATTTGTGTACTCAATTGTTGCTTTTTGTGTCTGGTTTCTTTTTTGCAGTATTTTTTTTGAATCCTTTTTTTTTTCATCAATTGTTTCCTCACTTGCTTGGAATTTTCTTTTTATGCCTGTCCTGGCTTTCAGTTTTATAGATTTCCTCTGCTTGGTTCTTATTTTACCTTTTTTTTTTATGAGCGTCTTCTGTCATGCCTCGGAAAGGCCGTGGAAGACTCACTCCCCTGACCGCTAGGCTATTTCTCTTGTTTACTTTTTTACCAATGCCTATAATTTTTCACCTGAAAGATTTTTTTTTATTTGTTATTCAATAAACTATTATCACTTATTTTTGGTCTTCTTTTTATTTACTTATTTTACTGGGGGTTGGTGGAAGGATGGTCTAAGCCGTTGGTTCGGCTCGAAGGTACGGCGGTGTCAACGTACAGCGCCGCCTACCAAAGTTACCCTTTTCTGGGAACTCACCAGGTTATATTATTTTTCGAATTGTAGATTGAATTATTACTTTTATTCTATCTTTTATAAGTGTTTGTTATAGTTTTTCATTTGAATTTAGCACAATTTTTGTATCTGGTTATCTTTTTTGGCATCTTTTTTTTTCTCATTAATAAGACCTAATCCAAATAATTTAATAGTGTGTGACTTTTTTTTTAATTAAATTATTTAGATTAGGTCTTATTTTCTTTTATTAATTTGTTATAGTTTTTCATTTGAATTTAGCTCCATTTTTGTGTCTGTCTTATTTTTTCTTCTCATAAATAGGCTGATGCTGTATTTGTGTACTCAATTGTTGCTTTTTTTTTTATTAAATTATTTGGATTAGGTCTTATTTTCTTTTATTAATTTGTTATAGTTTTTCATTTGAATTTAGCTCCATTTTTGTGTCTGTCTTTTTTTTTCATCTCATAAATAGGCTGATGCTGTATTTGTGTACTCAATTGTTGCTTTTTGTGTCTGGTTTCTTTTTTGCAGTATTTTTTTTGAATCCTTTTTTTTTTTCATCAATTGTTTCCTCACATGCTTGGAATTTTCTTTTTATGCCTGTCCTGGCTTTCAGTTTTATAGATTTCCTCTGCTTGGTTCTTATTTTACCTTTTTTTTTTTGAGCGTCTTCTGTCATGCCTCGGAAAGGCCGTGGAAGACTCACTCCCCTGACCGCTAGGCTATTTCTCTTGTTTACTTTTTTACCAATGCCTATTTTTATTTACTGATTTTACTGGGGGTTGGTGGAAGGATGGTCTAAGCCGTTGGTTCGGCTCGAAGGTACGGCGGTGTCAACGTACAGCGCCGCCTACCAAAGTTTACCTTTTCTGGGAACTCACCAGGTTATATTATTTTTCGAATTGTAGATTGAATTATTACTTTTATTCTATCTTTTATAAGTGTTTGTTATAGTTTTTCATCTGAATTTAGCACAATTTTTGTATCTGGTTATCTTTTTTGGCATCTTTTTTTCTCATTAATAAGACCTAATCCAAATAATTTAATAGTGTGTGACTTTTTTTTAAATTAAATTATTTGGATTAGGTCTTATTTTCTTTTATTAATTTGTTATAGTTTTTCATTTGAATTTAGCTCCATTTTTGTGTCTGTCTTTTTTTTTCTTCTCATAAATAGGCTGATGCTGTATTTGTGTACTCAATTGTTGCTTTTTTTTAAATTAAATTATTTGGATTAGGTCTTATTTTCTTTTATTAATTTGTTATAGTTTTTCATTTGAATTTAGCTCCATTTTTGTGTCTGTCTTTTTTTTTCATCTCATAAATAGGCTGATGCTGTATTTGTGTACTCAATTGTTGCTTTTTGTGTCTGGTTTCTTTTTTGCAGTATTTTTTTTGAATCCTTTTTTTTTTCATCAATTGTTTCCTCACATGCTTGGAATTTTCTTTTTATGCCTGTCCTGGCTTTCAGTTTTATAGATTTCCTCTGCTTGGTTCTTATTTTACCTTTTTTTTTTTTGAGCGTCTTCTGTCATGCCTCGGAAAGGCCGTGGAAGACTCACTCCCCTGACCGCTAGGCTATTTCTCTTGTTTACTTTTTTACCAATGCCTATAATTTTTCACCTGAAAGATTTTTTTTTATTTGTTATTCAATAAACTATTATCACTTATTTTTGGTCTTCTTTTTATTTACTTATTTTACTGGGGGTTGGTGGAAGGATGGTCTAAGCCGTTGGTTCGGCTCGAAGGTACGGCGGTGTCAACGTACAGCGCCGCCTACCAAAGTTAACCTTTTCTGGGAACTCACCAGGTTATATTATTTTTCGAATTGTAGATTGAATTATTACTTTTATTCTATCTTTTATAAGTGTTTGTTATAGTTTTTCATTTGAATTTAGCACAATTTTTGTATCTGGTTATCTTTTTTGGCATCTTTTTTTTCTCATTAATAAGACCTAATCCAAATAATTTAATAGTGTGTGACTTTTTTTTTAATTAAATTATTTGGATTAGGTCTTATTTTCTTTTATTAATTTGTTATAGTTTTTCATTTGAATTTAGCTCCATTTTTGTGTCTGTCTTTTTTTTTCTTCTCATAAATAGGCTGATGCTGTATTTGTGTACTCAATTGTTGCTTTTTTTTTTATTAAATTATTTGGATTAGGTCTTATTTTCTTTTATTAATTTGTTATAGTTTTTCATTTGAATTTAGCTCCATTTTTGTGTCTGTCTTTTTTTTTCATCTCATAAATAGGCTGATGCTGTATTTGTGTACTCAATTGTTGCTTTTTGTGTCTGGTTTCTTTTTTGCAGTATTTTTTTTGAATCCTTTTTTTTTTTCATCAATTGTTTCCTCACATGCTTGGAATTTTCTTTTTATGCCTGTCCTGGCTTTCAGTTTTATAGATTTCCTCTGCTTGGTTCTTATTTTACCTTTTTTTTTTGAGCGTCTTCTGTCATGCCTCGGAAAGGCCGTGGAAGACTCACTCCCCTGACCGCTAGGCTATTTCTCTTGTTTACTTTTTTACCAATGCCTATAATTTTTCACCTGAAAGATTTTTTTTATTTGTTATTCAATAAACTATTATCACTTATTTTTGGTCTTCTTTTTATTTACTTATTTTACTGGGGGTTGGTGGAAGGATGGTCTAAGCCGTTGGTTTTCGACCGCTACGACCCGGGTTCGATTCCCGCATTGGGCACTTTTTTCTGAAAAAATAAAAAAAAAAGCTCCAATGGCTTCTGATTCTTGCAAAAGTCCAACCCCACCAGCAAGCGCAAGTAATCAAACGGGGCTCTGGCACACTTGTACATGCAAAGTCGAACTGCTTTTCATACGTGTACCATTTTCAAAGACCCTGCTTAGGATTAAAACTTCTCAGAAGCATAACAATAGTACCAACCTAGAGGTTAACTGGTGTGGATGCATTCCTCTGGGAGTAAGACTATTGAGAAATTCAGTAGGGAGTTATTTTGCTTCTCCGCATTCTAACACTCCAACTGTTAACACTGTGGAAACACTGACTCATGTTTGGTAAGCAATTTCAGGGAAGAAACTATAGACATTGGATTAAATAAATTATTAATTAAATTGCATTAAATAAAAATTATTAGATTTAAATAAATATTATTCGAGTGAAAAAAAAAAGAAAAAATTAACAAATTAGAAAATAAAATTTCGAAAAATACAACTATATTGCAGATAAGATAAGAGGACCTTATTAAAAAATAAATAAACAAACTGTAATTCGACACTATCGATAATTCGACACTTTCGATAATTCGACACTTTCGATAATTCGACCATTTTAAAAATCAAATTTACAAGGTTGATTGTTGTTTAAATACAACTTTGATTTTGCATGCATAAACACAGGCTCTTGTAGCAAGAACCCAACTTTAGTGAAAACTGATGCCTCTTCAGAATGAATGGAAGACTGAAATCTGAAGGAGCAGAAGATATGGGTCATCTTTACATGTATGCTATCCAATGTTCGCACACTTGAAAAAGCTACATATAAAGTTGTCCGTGCGTAAACACAGGCTCTTGTAGCCAAGGTTTGGCCTTGAGCCTTATTTATAGTCATAGCAAAAGCCAACCTTAGTGAAAACTAACGCCTCTCTAGAATGAAGCGAAGGTTGGTATCCGAAGGGGCCAAAGATATTTCAGACACTATACAGTGTGTTCAACTTTGGGCACTGTCAGTATATGTGCTTCAAGGACATGAGAGCACATGCGCTGAAACACCATACGTGTTCCATCGCAAAGATCCTAAAGGCATTGGTGAAAGTATAAATAAATATTTTGGAAATGAAAAAAAAATACATATATATATAAGAAAATAAATTGGAATAAAAATTTACAAACTATATTTCAGAGTGGATACATATTTGAAAGGAAAAAAAAAAAAGAAAATTGCAAACAACAAAACTATATTACAGATATGACATGAAAACTAACGCCTCTCTAGAATGAAGCGAAGGTTGGTATCCGAAGGGGCCAAAGATATTTCAGACACTATACAGTGTGTTCAACTTTGGGCACTGTCAGTATATGTGCTTCAAGGACATGAGAGCACATGCGCTGAAACACCATACGCGTTCCATCGCAAAGATCCTAAAGGCATTGGTGAAAGTATAAATGACCCATATATTCTGCTCCTTCAGATTTCAGTCTTCCATTCATTCTGAAGAGGCATCAGTTTTCACTAAAGTTTGCTTTTGCTATGACTATAAATAATATTTGGGTTCTTGCTACAAGAGCCTGTGTTTATGCATGCAAAAGCAAAGTTGTATTTAAACAACAATGAACCTTGTAAATTTGATTTTTAAAATGGTCGAATTATCGAAAGTGTCGAATTATCGAAAGTGTCGAATTATCGAGTGTCGAATTACAGTTTGTTTATGTATTTTTAATAAGGTCCTCTTATCTTATCTGCAATATAGTTGTATTTTTCGAAATTTTATTTTCTAATTTGTTAATTTCTTTCTTTTTTTTTTCACTCTAATAATATTTATTTAAATCTAATAATTTTTATTTAATGCAATTTAATTAATAATTTATTTAATCCAATGTCTATAGTTTCTTCCCTGAAATTGCTTACCAAACATGAGTCAGTGTTTCCACAGTGTTAACAGTTGGAGTGTTAGAATGCGGAGAAGCAAAATAACTCCCTACTGAATTTCTCAATAGTCTCACTCCCAGAGGAATGCATCCACACCAGTTAACCTCTAGGTTGGTACTATTGTTATGCTTCTGAGAAGTTTTAATCCTAAGCAGGGTCTTTGAAAATGGTATACGTATGGTGATACAGTGCATGTGCTCTCATGTCCTTAAAGTAGTGTAGTTCTGTTGTTTGCAATTTCATTTTCTGATTTGTTAAAATTTTTCTTCTATAGTTTCTCACCTGCGGGTCCTTCGGGTAAACCCGGGGCGTTGCCCGGGTCACTCGGCTAGTTACAGTAATAATACCAGTAATAAGCAATGTTATTATACAAAAACAACAAGCTTTATTAAGACCTTTTAGCCTTATACAGATTCTCCGAGTACAGAAATGTAGGGTACATGCAGGAATTACAGTAATAATACCAGTAATAAGCAATGTTATTATACAAAAACAACAAGCTTTATTAAGACCTTTTAGTCTTATACAGATTCTTCAAGCAGAAATGTAGGGTACGTGCAGGAATAACAGTAATAGTACCAGTAATAAGCAATGTTATTATTAAACAACAACAACAAGCTTTATTAAGACCTTTTAGTCTTATACAGATTCTTCAAGCAGAAATGTAGGGTACGTGCAGGAATAACAGTAATAGTACCAGTAATAATCAATGTTTATATATTTATGTTATTATACAACAACAAGCTTTATTGACCTTTCATTCTTATAAAGATTCTCCAAGCCGAAATGTAGGGCACATGAGGGAATAACAGTAATAATACCAGTAATAAGCAATGTTATTATACAACAACAAGCTTTATTAAGACCTTTCATTCTTATAAAGATTCTCCAAGCCGAAATGTAGGGCACATGAGGGAATAACAGTAATAATACCACTAATAAGCAATGTTATTATACAACAACAAGCTTTATTGACCTTTCATTCTTATACAGATTCTCCAAGCCGAAATGTAGGGCACATGAGGGAATAACAGTAATAATACCAGTAATAAGCAATGTTATTATACAACAACAAGCTTTATTGACCTTTCATTCTTATACAGATTCTCCAAGCCGAAATGTAGGGCACATGAGGGAATAACAGTAATAATACCAGTAATAAGCAATGTTATTATACAACAACAAGCTTTATTGACCTTTCATTCTTATACAGATTCTCCAAGCCGAAATGTAGGGCACATGAGGGAATAACAGTAATAATACCAGTAATAAGCAATGTTATTATACAACAACAAGCGTTATTGACCTTTCATTCTTATAAAGATTCTCCAAGCCGAAATGTAGGGCACATGAGGGAATAACAGTAATAATACCAGTAATAAGCAATGTTATTATACAACAACAAGCTTTATTGACCTTTCATTCTTATACAGATTCTCCAAGCCGAAATATAGGGCACATGAGGGAATAACAGTAATAATACCAGTAATAAATAATGTTATTATACAATGTATCAAATATAGGGAAGAGGAAAGGAAGAATTTGGCATACACTTATACACAAGCAGTTGAAAACGAGCAGTTATTTTTATTAAATAACAATAATTAGTAGAATTGAGAGACAGGAATATACCTAATTATTATAATTTTTTATAATTTTATACAGGGATGGATCAAATTTTGTAAAAATTAATAAGCATCATATTGCCACGTGGAAAGTTAGGAAATTCAAACTTCAGGATGACGCAGCAATTTATTTAAGACAAAAACAAATTATGAATGATAAACAAAAGATAAGCATTGAGGGAAGTTTACATATTAGCAAAATATAAACATAAAAATGATACTCTGTTAATAAAAATAATAAATACTTTGCTACAATATAGTTATATTGATAATTTTAAGATATTGCTGGGAAAGTTTACTAATAAGAAACAATTATAAATCTTCAAGTACAGAATCTAATTTTGAAGTTAATAAATATTCGTCTTTTATATATATATATGAATAAAATAATAAGCGCTAATTAATTTCATTTTAAACATATAGATGGCGTTAGGTGTTCTGTGTTTACTAATATATTATGATATCATAGAAAAAATATATATATGTGGACGATATATTTCTCAGAATAACATATTCTTAAACTATTATTCTTTTAAAATCATTTCTTTTTTCTAAATACAATTGTATATAAATGAATAAAACAAAGCTTCGAGGGCTGCGTATCTTTTATTAGAACGAATATAATACGAGCTTTCGGGCACATACGCCCTTCTACAGGAATTAATGAAACAATAATCCGACTAGTTTGAAATAGAAATTTGAAATTATTCCTGTAGAAGGGCGTATGTGCCCGAAAGCTCGTATTATATTCGTTCTAATAAAAGATACGCAGCCCTCGAAGCTTTGTTTTATTCATTTATAAATCGTACAGGGTTTTTCAATCGACAATTGTATATATATGAAAATGAAAGCATTTTAGACATGAATGTTTCTTTTAAACACAAAACAAACTTCTACTGTCCTTACTGTCTTGCGCTCCAGGGGCCTGGGTTATCCTTATTTCTCTCTCTCTCTGTCCTTACTGCGATGAATAAATATTGGGAGGGTTTGGCTATCAGTGATGAACCTTCCCAGCAATTTCGCAAATTTAATCTACCAAACCGCTTTTTTGAGCTTTAATTTTTCATCACAGTAAGGAGGGTTGAAGTTTGTTCTGTGTGTAAAAGAAACATCCATGCTTTCATTTCCTATATATATATGTCATGTTATTGCTTTACATATATTCAAAAATGCATATTTTCTAGAACAAATTATATTCTTTAAGCGCGCGCCCTCTATGAATAAAAATTGAAATTAATTAATCACTATTCTATTTAATATTATAAATAAATATGTGTCTTTTTATTCTAAAAACACATTTACTTTCCTATCGAATAGTTAAAAACATTTTTGTAAATCGTTTAATAAATCGTACAATCCTACATAAATAAAATATTTATAAATGCATAAAATTACAAAACGTAAATAATAACATAGTTACATATATACACATATAACCCCTTAATATAATAATATAAATACAACTATTTTTCTAAATGTTAAAAGAAAATTCAAAACCGCTATTATTTTTTTTTATAAAGATGGCGCTCTCCTATCTGGCTACAATTGTAGTTTGTCAAATGTCGTTTGGTCGAAATAAAATATTTATTTTTAGCTGCCACTATTTGTTTGCAACTTTCAATATATGTCATATTTACATAGATCCGGATGGTGGATTTTTGTATAATAAATAGCTTCTATGGTATATTTTTAATCCTTTTTCTTTTTTAGCTCATCAGTTTTTATTTATATCCACTTATTTTTTATATGTATTTATAATTGTCAGATGTCTCTTCTTTCTATATATTTCTCAATTATATTTACATATATATATATATTTTTTTTTTTAAATAGAGCAATCTATATTTAAATCATTAGATAATAAAAAGGTATATATTGGATTGAATAAGAGATTTATTTGCCAATATTTCGGTTGGCTAAACGCCAACCTTTATCAAGGCATTACATTTTTCATAAACAAACTCAGCGCCGCATAGTGTTATAATGTCACAGTTGAAATAATTTTAAAATTGTTTAAACATTATTCAACTGTGATATTATAACACTATGCGGCGCTGAGTTTGTTTATACAAAAATGTAATGCCTTGATAAAGTTGGCGTTCAGCCAACCGAAATATTGGCAAATAAATCTCTTATTCAATCCAATATATACCTTTTATATATATATTTAAATTAAGAAAAATTTTCTTTTCAATATTTGAATTTATTTTTAAAAGTATATAGTACATTCTATTACGTATATAATGCACTTTTCTTATAAAACAAATGAAAACATTAAGACTCGAATATTTTTCTCACAAATAAATCAAACTTCTACTATTTTTACTGCGATGGAAAAATATTGGGAGGGTTTGGCTCATCAGTGGTGAACACTTCCAGCGGTTTCACCAATTCAATCTACCAGACCGCTTATTTGGAGCTCTAATACTGTATTGGATCATTCTGCTTTTATATGCTGCACTGAAGGGTGTTATCTTAGAAATGGTATTTAAGCAAACTTATTTCTCCTCAAGAGACAGATTTGATAAACTTTTCCATGTATAATTTGAACTATCTTATTCAATAGGGATTATAAACATATCCCGTGTAACATTGTTGAAGTCAAGACTTTAATTGAGGAAAAATATAAAAGATATAGAGAAAGAGACTTCAACCTTTTATATATATGAGAAATTTAAACTATTTTTTGACGCGATTAAATTCTTTTTGAAAATTTAAACAATTTAAAGAATCATATAATTAAAAATAGAGTAAGTTTCTTATATATAACAGATAGTGCGCTAATTCATGCTATAACATTCTATGTAAGTAAAAAATAGTTGTTGTCGTACCCAATGAAGAGATGTCTCTATACATCTCTATCACAGCAGTTTCAATGTTCTCTATCTTTTTACTCTTCATTGGAGAATGGGTGCCGTTGCCACGTTATTCACCTTGGACTAGAGTTTGGTCAAATATTCCAAGGGTCCTGGGGGGAACTTGTGTGGTCGGACTTCTCCCCCCCACGTAAAAATAGTATCAACGTGAAATTGTACTGGGATCAAATGGTTAAATCTCAGAAAAAGACATTTGCTGATCGTTGAAACTGAAATTTGATGATATATTGCACCATATATAGGGATATATATCAAATAAACATTCGTTTAAAAAATATTATACCTGAATATTGAACAAATAACCTTTCTTGTATAGGTGTTTTTTCTTTATTTATCAAGAAAGAGTATATGACAAAAATATTCTTAAATAATTAATTAAAAATAAACAACGATTAATCTATATTTATTCCAATAGATAACACAAAACATCATTAATTTTCAAATTAAACGAAAATTCTGATATTCCCCCCTATTTCTTTGTATGTTTTATAAGTAAATAAATCAGTGTTCACAGAATACTTGACATTTTTCAGACCTCAAAGTATAGACAGTGTTCCAATACTAAGATGAACATGACGTCATAGACCAATCAGCTTAATACCATCAAATTACTTAAATGAGAGATTCCATCCAGGAAAGAGAGAAAGAAAATAGGTGCTATTATATCCCTATCATCTACGAATCTTGATACTCTGTGATCCCCTTTCTCTCTCTCTCTCTCTCTCTATACATTTATCATCATCAAATCCCCCCCACACGCTTGTTAATTTCACCACGGTCATATTTATTTTCATTTTGGGGGCTGAGTTCTTCTCTATAATATTCACTAATTGGCTGCTCCCGCCATTTATTTATTTTTTAAAGGAAAATCAATGTAATTGATAGAGGAGTGTTTTTCTCTAAGTAAATAGCTTGGCATATAATACAATTAAATTATTATGATGCATAGCGCGCCATCTTTTATGAATATTCGAAACTATTATAGATGCGTATGATTCTTGTTCCAATATAACCTAACCTCAAATGAAAGTTACTATCTCCAGGAGATACCAGGAGTATCCATGGTATTGTAACTATGATCTCTTTTTGGATGTCTGACTGTAATTAGTGTTGGAATAAACATGGGGTACCACAAACAAGTAAGTTGTACCGTTAGGTAACTAGGTATTGTGTACTGGTACATAGGAATACTAAACTTAATTAATTATACCTAACTGACCTTGTACTTATTGTTCGCGGAAGAGCATTGCTCGAAGAAAAATATTTATATATAATTTTACATTCCTGAAATTCTTATTTCCATAGTCTTCTTGAATACAATTTCTAAGATTTGACTCTTCATTGCAGCATATATACGCAGAATGATCCAATGCAGTATTAGAGCTCTAAAAAGCGGTCTGGTAGATTAAATTGGCGAAACCGCTGGGAAGATTCATTACTGATAAGCCAAGCACCCACAATATTTTTTCCTTCGCAGTAAGGTCAGTAGAAGTTTGATTTATGTTTAAAAGAAACTCTCCTGCTTTAAGGCTTCCATTTTTTTATATATAGACAGCACGTTATTGCCATATACACCTATCCCCGATTTACACGGTACTTGTTTTACACGTTTTCGCTTTTATACGGTTTTCCAAATATTTTTATTTTTTTGTTTTTATCGCACTAGACTAAATGCTACTGTGATTGAACACATGCGCTGTGTACACATCTCACGAGGAATCCCGAGCTTATGTGCTGACTCGCTGCACACGCAAACTGTGTCTGTATTTCTAATTTAAAAAATAATAATAATTTTCGATTTATACGTTTTTCTCAGGAACGTATCTACCGTGTAAATCGGGGGATAGGTGTATAATACAATGTAATACATATTATTATCTATTCTATTATTATATATACACTTCTAATATAATGTTGCTAGTATATATTTTAAAGAAAATTTCGTGCATCTCTGAAAAAGAAAGCGTAAAAAAATTGAATATGCATTTAATCAATAGATTCATAAAATATTTCGATGTTAAAAGGAGAGATAACATGATTATCATGGTTCTTGAAATAACATATACTTCGGCTAGATAAGTTTTTTTTTCTGACATTTCAACAAAATTCTTTTGTCAGGAATATTTATAAATGAACTTTATGGAAAGGTTTCAAAAATATGTTTGATATATTAGGACATTTTCACGTGGTCATAATGATGGCCAGGTAAACTCTATCTTCAAAATGATTATCATGACCTATTCTAAGAAACAAACGTAAGGATAAACAGTCATGACATACCTTCTACCACCACCGTTTTATAAATAAAAGGAAATTCCATGAGCGACAACCTCCCTGAGCTATGACGAAGTCAAAAACTATTTGTTCCAATATAACCCAACCTCAAATGAAAATAACTACCTCCAGGAGATACCAGGAGTATCCATGGTTTTGTAACAACGATATCTTAATGATTGTTTGATATAATGTGTACTAGTGTTGGAATATACATGGGGTACCACAAACAAGTAACTTGTACCGTTAGGTAACTAGGTAATGTGTACCGGTACAGAGGAATACTAAACTTAAATACGATTTCAAACTTAATAATGCATAAAAAATACTGGTAGGTTCAGAAGTTGAAACTGTTTTTTAAATGTGTCGACATGTGGTGCACTTACAGCAGTCGCTAACTACCCACCATGATTCTCATGGCCTGTATCACGTGTAATAAGGATAATTAAAACACTTATTCTCAATTTTAATAGCTCTAATCAATACAGAAACATTTTTTAAAAGTAATTTTAAAAAGAGTTGTAAGTTGTTGTTTTTTTTTCTTATCCTTTTATTAGTCTGAATTAGACAAGATCTTTGATGTCGTGCTCATAAAGAAGTTCAAAAACTCTGCTTCTTGGTTCTCTGTACAGGGATCATTTGTCCTTTCCAATACAATTTAGTATATGTCGGGGAGCGGCCTCTTCGGTTTTGCACCAAGTGCACATGGGAAAGCTTTTGGCTCCCTCTTTATAGACTAGAGGGCGCAGGTGACCAGATTTCCATCTGGCCAACTGTGTTGACTTCCTTCTGTTTAGTTGGAGGGTCTGTTTTTTGAGGTTTTCTATTTGGTACCAAGAATGATGGAAACTATCTCTATGGTTCCTTATCAGTTGTAGTTTGTAGTTGGAGTTGTAAGTAATATTATAAAGAGATTAACATGAGGTCGAATTAGATTAACGGTTTTGTTTACACACACAGCGGACGAAATTTCACACAAGTTTTTTTTAATCATACAAATTATAAATAAAAAGCGCAAAAAACATTATAAATAAAGATTTCATTTCAATTTATATGAAGAGATGGAGTATTACCTATAAACTATTTAGCGTTGTTAGGAGTAGTGTGTCTAAATGGTAAATTACCATTTAAGTAAACCAGCTAACATTCCAGGTTGTCGTCCATTCCAGCCTAGGAGGTAATCAAAGAATCCCCGGTGTTTATTTGTCTTACTGTACATCTCATTATCTACTCTAAGCCGCTTAACGGGAGACGCCTAATTATTGGTGCAATTTGTCGACGCGGTGAAAATGTTTTGCAACAATTCCTGGAGTTCACCTCGTCCTTTTGCAAATTGGATTTTGCTGGGATTTAATCGACTTCTTGGTAGCTTGGTCTGTGCCTGGTGTTGTGGTATTGTTTACACCTCTTTGACATGTTCAATGATCAATAGCTCCCTCTGCATACCATGATTCCATCAGTACAGTCTTAATGGTACCTCTTTTTGTGAATATATTTATGCACCAAACTTAAAGAATATATATTAGTAAATTAAATTTTATTGCCATCTATTGTTAAAGTTTTACACAAACAAATATACTGGCAATGCGTTTCTTTTAAATATCATCAAATATTATCTCTACAGTCTAGAGATTAATTTGGCGAAACCGCTGAGAGGGTTCACTACTGATGAGCCAAGCCCTCTCATTCAATAACTCATATCATTGCAGGAAGGTCTGTAGAGATAATATTTGATGATATTTAAAAGAAACGCATTGCCAGTAAATTTATTTGTGTAAAACTTAAAGAAGATAAAAGTCTTTGAGGTCGTCTAATTTTTTTAAAGGAAACAAAGGCAATCTAGTTCACACTTGGTTATCTCGTGTTTCTTCAATAAATTGTAATGGTGACGTGGGAATATTGAAGTTATAAACTTTGAGATGAAATCGAATTGATATTTCCGTAATGTGCCTTGTTACACACACCAACAAGCATGTTTACTTATCAATAACCAGATTTAATAACTTCTATAATTAATAAAAAATAATATTGTGTGGAAAAAAAAGATAAGAATGCTTGAATCATCCGTGTTGACACTATCCAACACAGTATCTCTACTTTAATCTACCAGATTTCTCTGAATATTGTATTATTCACTCTTTGTATAGTGTCAACATATTTCAATGTTCACTCATGGACAAAACTTAAGGAAGATGTACCTTTTAGCATATATCGGGAATGTGACAATAACTCTGAAAGATATTACAGTGACCTTTATTGAAGACACACGATATAACCAAGTGTAAACAAAATTGCATATGTATTCTTCTTCAAAAAAAAAAAAAAAGACTACCGGCGACGTCAGATTCTTTACACTTTTTAAAGTTTTGTTCATGAGTGTATATTGCTTCAATGGTATCCAACCTTAACCAATTCCAACCCTACGAGTAAATGCAAGTAATAAAACATGGCTTTGCCACCATATAAATGCAAAGTCTAATTACCTTTACATGCGAAGACATGTAGTCTCCTTACAATGATTGCAAGTCACTAATCTACCACAATAACTAACATTGTCTCTTACACCATTTATACTTGGTATATAAGTAAATAAAAGAACTAAAGAAAGAAATATAGAAATGAAAAATGATATTCAAATAAAAGGTACAACATTAAAATTCCTTTCTAACTATATCATTCCAAAAATTAAATTAATTTCGAAAGGAATTCCTCCCAACGTACTTCTCAGAATCGGCAGAGCACGAGGAAATCCCTAAAGAACTCTCCAATATCCACCAACATGGACCACTACTGGAAACTGAGGTAAGGAAAGATTCTAACATCTACAGACGTTTGGCGTGGAAAACATCGCTTTAAGAAACTCCCCCTTTTTTATGACCGTCGTAAAGGGTTAAAAACCCATTTGAATAAATATTTCCCAAACAGAAAATGACCCCAATATTTCGTTTAGAAAATGGGATAGATACATGTTTTTTTTTCATGTTTTAGCATGTCGCAGACAAAATATAGTTATAAGATCTATATTTTACAAGCATTTTTATGAGGCAAAATTTCCAGTTTCTTTCATAATAATTTATTATTAGCATATTGTTATTATATTATATGGAGAGAGATGAGGGTTGATAGACTAATGGAGAATTAACTATAGATTTTTAGGATACAATAAGCGCCGGAATCGAATACCGCATTGAACATATTTTTTCTTAATAAATTGCTCTAAATGTCTCTCCTATTCTTAACCATTCCCAGCAGTGAGTAAGCAGCAAAGTAACCAAACGGAGCTCTGTTACTTTGTATTATAGATATATGTTGAAATTCTTTCTACTTTTGTATGCCTGTACCTTGTATGAGGAAGTCGCTAACTACCCACCATGCAATGTCTACTTGAGTAAGGTGAAAAAAAAGTTATTTCATATATTTCGATCAGTAGTTGAAGCAAGAAAATGATTATTCTTTGAGTGTGAAAGCTTGTAAAAAATAGGAATTTACCCTCTATTATTAATTTGTTTATTTTTACTTTGTCGTCTGTTTTTGCACAAATTGAATCTGGTTAGAACGATGTATGTAAATTAGATGATTATTTTGTTGCCTTAAATACGAGGTAATTAACTCGTTTCTCTCTCTATATCTAAAAATGATTTAAAGTTTAATTTTATAAATCTGAGCGTTGTCTTCAAAAACGATCCAACATTAGTCTCATAATACTTTATAGAAATTCGCTCAACAGTAAAGGTATAGCATCATTTTTTAAAAGTTTAATAGATATTTAACAGCGCAACAAAAATAACACACTAAAAATATATTTTATTAAATAGTTATATTGTGGAACGCGCGCAAAATACACTCTCATGGACAAAACTTAAGGAAGCAGAAAGTCTTTGATGTCGTCTGTCGTTTTTTTTTTTTTTTAAGAGACAGAGGCAATTTTGTTTGCACTTGGTTATCTCGTTTGTCTTCAATAAGAGTCAATGTGTATTAAATATTTTGCAGAATTATTGTATGAATGCCGATATTCATTAAAGGTACAACTTCATTAAGTTTTGTCCATGAGTGTAAAAGGCCCAGAGATTTCAAAAAAAAGGAATCAATGTTTACATATAAAATGGAGATATACATATATGTATGCATATGTGCTATATATTCTCCTTATATATGAATTGATATATACACTTTCTAACAGAGAATAATATAAATAGAGAACAATTTGCATACATAGATATAGCCTTCCAATTTTGTTGATGTTATCTACAGTATCTATAGCTTATCTACAGTAAGAAAACACCTTTCTCTAACGAACACTTTGGTTTTGTAACTAGGTGTTGTCTTTTAGAATAAGGATCTAGTGTATTCAGAATCTATTATTATGACCATGAATGTCTTTTTAGAATATATAATTTCTTTTTTAAAAATTATATGTAAATAATTATAATAATGATTAAGCAACCCTCCCCCCCCCCCCCTCCTTTTCCCCTGCTGAATAGACAAAGCTAAAGATAATCTAACTAAGAATCAAATTTTTAAACTACTCACAATCACTTTAATTATCATTATAATTATTATCACGAATCTACTTCTTATGCGCAAATGAGTAAAGATAAAAAAGGCCACGAATTGCAATATTTTTTTAAAATTACACACACATAAAGCTTTATTTAGAACACCGGTCTTATACATATTCACCGCAGGAAGGAAGCATAGATTGAGCTCCAATACTCTCCATACAGCACAGAACCCAACATTTTAAAGGATTATTATCAAAATATGTCGAGCTTTCGTATGTGAAATCTTCCTCAGGCGTCTTAACATTCGTCCTTATGTTACCCGTTACGAATTAACTGAATGTTAAAACGTCTGAGAAAGATTTTATATACGAAAGCTCGCCGTATTTTTATAATTTTTTTTTTTTAAATGTTAGGTTCTGTGCTGCATGGAGCATATGCTTTCTTCCTGTGGTGAATCTGTATAAGATCTGTGGTTTTAATAAAACCTTATGTGTGTGTATGTAATTTTAAAATAAATGTTGCAATTCGTCCTTATGTTACCCGTTACTAATGGAGAAACTTCTCCATCGCCATTATGCCATCCGATATTCTAACTTTGCCTTGATGACCAAAAAAGATCCAATATTTAGTGAAACACACATTCCAAAGAGCGATATATTAGATTATTTAAATTATTAGTTGACAAATTTTGTTATGTCAAATTTTACCATCAGCAACAAAAAAGTTAAACACTTTTAATTTAAAAGTTCTCTCGAAAATGTATTTTTTTTTCTTCCTCCTCCTTCAGAGTGGAAACCTCTCTTCTTGTATTCTAATAGAATTTGTGTGTAATTAAAGGCAATTAAGGCTGAGTATTGAATTTATAAATTAGGTTTCAATTAGAGGAGTTTTCTTTAAGAGAGAAATGTCCCCTTAATGTAATATTAATTGAATTGGTGTGTGCGCGCACTCACATGGCTAGTAATGGATGAGTCTTGGCATGTCATTTCTATTTAATCTCAGGAAATTGGATGGAAAGTGATGGGTGTACCATTTCTCTGTACCGGTACCCATTACCTAGCTACCTTACTTACTTGTTTGTCTTTTGTACAGTAAAACCTCCATGTAAAGGATACCTAATTGAATAGGCAAAGTATCCTTTAGGGAGAGGTGTTCTCTTACCGGAGAGTAGTTAAATAGTAAAAATGGTAATTTTGCAAATGAAAACTGTCCTTTATAGAAAGGTGTCCTCTAGCGTGAGTGTCCTCTCATGGAGTTTCTTCTGTACTACATGATTCTCCAATACTAATACACACTACAGTTGAACATCCAATTAGAGACCATAGTTACAAAATTATAGATACTCCTGGTCTCTTATGAAGGTGGTTTCTCAATGGAGGTTGGGTTAGATCGGGACATGTTATTTATTCAATAAAATATTCCTTTGTATCAATATTAAGATGAAAACATCAGGCTTCAATAAATATTGAGAAAAAATAGTAAATTTGTATTGGGAGCAGGTGGATATATTGAGAAAAGGACACTTCCATATCGTACACGTTAAGGTGGCTTTTTGTTAATTCCAGGGATAAGTGGAGACCATTGAAGTAATTTATTTTTAGACGAAGTAACTCTGATCCATGTGTTTGTTGCTAGCATATAGTATATACCGGTATTATTAAAAGTACAAAATCGGGAGGTAAAGAATTTATTTTAAAGTTTTTTTTTTATTTAGCCGAGATTTCGAGTATTTCTACCCTTTACTGGAATAAAAATGACAATGTAGAAAGGTAGAACTACTCAAAATCTCGGATAAATAAAATTCTTAATAGAAACTTTTTTCCTGACGATTTTGTACTTTTAATAATTTACCAGGTGATTACTCAATTTATGATATTGTATATATACCATGTGACACCAACATCCATAGATATATACTAAGGGTAAATAACGTTTTTTAAATTATTATATCCCTGTACACGTGGTACAGGCCATAATAATCATGGTGGGTATTTAGCGATTGTAAGTGTACTAGTAATTGCACCACATTGCCTAAACATGTGAAAAGCAGTTCGACTTTGCGTTTACAAATGTACCATATCTCCGTTTGTTTACTTGCAGTCGCTAGTGGAGTTGGACTTTTGCATGAATCGGGAGCCATTGGAGAATTTTTTTAATTAAAAAAAAGTTCCCAATGCGGGATTCGATCCCGTGTCGTAGCGATCGAAAACCAACCGTTTACACCACCCTACCACCAACCACTAAATAACATTTTAATGGTAGATTGCGACAGCTTGTACTTGTACCTATTATTTCACTTGTACTTGTTCTTACACTTGAACCTATTCTTACACTTAGTACAGCCGTTTATTGTATTATGGTAAGTATCACACGCTTATCTCATTGGTGACGTGTTCCAAAAGAGAACAGGGAGTGTGCTAAAGCCTATCATGATGTAGATATGGGGTTACGTCAAATTATACTCTAAATATACTTAAGGTCTAAATAATAATTGAAATTGTTTCCGCACTCTTTACTTTTCATAAAACAATTTCTTACTACGTCTGGCAAATATAGGAATATATTTGGAAGGGCTTCGCTCATCATCACCGAATCCTCTCAGCAGTTTTGGAAGTTTAATCTAGCAGACCGCTTTAGCATTTAATTGAGCTATACACTCATGAACAAAACTTAAGGAAGTTGTACCTTTTAGCCTGTATATCGGGATTCAGACAATAACTCTAAAAGATATTACAGTGACCTTTATTGAAGACACATGAAATAACAAGTGTGAACAAAAAGGTCACTGTGCATCAAATATCTTTCAGAATTATTATCTGAATCCCGATATACATACTAAAATGTACAACCTCCTTAAGTAGTATCCATGAGTGTATTTCAGCTCGGCAACAGTAACTTTTGTAACAATGTTCTCGTAAACAACAAGTACTGCGCATGTGCGAGTGTTGGTTAACACCGGGTTGCGAAATCCGTTTTAACTTAACAACCCACCGAATGACGCAACACCACTTAGTTTAATCTGAGGGTTTTATTAGAGGACCATTTTAACATATTTTGTCCATTTGGTCGCTTCAATTTCTTAATGTGCCTATTTTGGTGATACCTCCTCTTTTCTCTCTGGTATTAGAGAAATCGCTGTTTTTTACCATTTTTTACTGTTGTTGATCTTCCCCTGATGTGTCTTTTCCAAGAAGGTTATAATTAAGTTAGTATGGTAATAACTCCATTTCTGTATGATGCAATAAGATGATTATTGCTAGTTGGGTAAATTATAATTACATAGCTATCTGTAATTAATGGGAGATATTGCTGATATTTCTATCGGTATAGATGTTTTTGTTATAGAAATTATAATGAGAATCGGTTTATAGATTGTACTTATACCTGAATTGTTTACCCAACAAATTAGGATTTAACAAAGGTTTCTTATTATTATTATTAGGAATTGAGAAAGAGCATTAAAGCACGAATGTTTCTTTTACATCTAAAATGAACTTCTATTTTCCTTACTACGATCAAAATATATTGGGAATGCTTGGTTCATCAGTGGTGAACTCTTCCAGCGGTTTCTCCGAATTTAATCTAACAGACCGCTTCTTTGGAGCTCTTAACTGTATTGGAATATTATGCTTATATATGCTACACTGAAGGGTAGAATCTTTGAAGTGGCATTCAAGCAAACTATGAACATAAGCTTTTAAGAGATTATAATTACATATAAATAGTGTTAAATATCGTTATTCGAACAGTTATTAGTGTTTAAAGATATATACTTCTGTGCTGTCCTAGAAGCTTATAGGTTCATAGATTATTCAAATACACCTAACTTGCACAATACTTATAAATTCCAACCTATAGGGAAACCGATGCAATACACAAGGGCAAAACATTCTGGAGATTAATTTGGCAAAATCAATTATAGGGTTCACCACTGATGATCCAAACCCTCTTATCTACCATCTCAGTAAAGTCTGTAGCAGTTTTTGAAAAATGATTTACACTCATGGACAAAACTTTAGGAAATAGAAAATCTTTTATATCTCTGGTCGTCTATTCTTTTTTCTTTTTTTGAAGGAGACGGAGAAAATTTTGTTTACAATTGGTTATAGCGTGTGTCTTCAATAAAGGTCGATATGTATCAAATATCTTTCAGAGTTATTGTTTGACTCCCGATACACAAGTTGAAGAGTACAACTTCCTTAAGTTTTTCCATGAGTTTATTTGCAACACCTCAAAAAGAAAAAGAAACTCTTTGCCCAAAAGCCAGTTTTTCTTATTTTAAAAATATATCTTCAATCAAGTTCACAATTAGCGTTATTGTAGGTTATACACTTAATATATATATAGCGAAAATAATTATTATAATTTCATATTTTCAAAGATAGGTTTTCACTGAATGTCATTTTCAAATTATTTTTCAGTGATATATGGCTTTTAAAATATTATTTTAAAAGGTATCGTCTGTTTATAAAGAAATGAGGGGAAACATATTTACTCGTATTATAATTATTATTATTACGCGGTAACTATTTTTATCAAATTCAATAGTTATTTCAACAATTCTTCCATTATATTTTATACAAGTTTACCAGTAGAGAGACAAGTTTACCAGTAGAGAGACAAGTTTACCAGTAGATAGACAAGTTTACCAGTAGAGAGACAAGTTTACCAGTAGAGAGACAAGTTTACCAGTAGATAGACAAGTTTACCAGTAGAGAGACAAGTTTACCAGTAGATAGACAAGTTTACCAGTAGATAGACAAGTTTACCAGTAGAGAGACAAGTTTACCAGTAGATAGACAAGTTTACCAGTAGAGAGACAAGTTTACCAGTAGAGAGACAAGTTTACCAGTAGATAGACAAGTTTACCAGTAGATAGACAAGTTTACCAGTAGAGAGACAAGTTTACCAGTAGAGAGACAAGTTTACCAGTAGATAGACAAGTTTACCAGTAGAGAGACAAGTTTACCAGTAGAGAGACAGGTTTACCAGTAGAGAGACAAGTTTACCAGTAGAGAGACAAGTTTACCAGTAGAGAGACAAGTTTACCAGTAGATAGACAAGTTTACCAGTAGAGAGACAAGTTTACCAGTAGATAGACAAGTTTACCAGTAGAGAGACAAGTTTACCAGTAGAGAGACAAGTTTACCAGTAGAGAGACAAGTTTACCAGTAGAGAGACAAGTTTACCAGTAGAGAGACAAGTTTACCAGTAGATAGACAAGTTTACCAGTAGAGAGACAAGTTTACCAGTAGATAGACAAGTTTACCAGTAGAGAGACAAGTTTACCAGTAGAGAGACAAGTTTACCAGTAGAGAGACAAGTTTACCAGTAGAGAGACAAGTTTACCAGTAGATAGACAAGTTTACCAGTAGAGAGACAAGTTTACCAGTAGAGAGACAAGTTTACCAGTAGAGAGACAAGTTTACCAGTAGAGAGACAAGTTTACCAGTAGAGAGACAAGTTTACCAGTAGATAGACAAGTTTACCAGTATAGAGACAAGTTTACCAGTAGATAGACAAGTTTACCAGTAGAGAGACAAGTTTACCAGTAGAGAGACAAGTTTACCAGTAGAGAGACAAGTTTACCAGAAGAAACAATTCAAAATATTTTACTGACACTTAGTCAATAGTTACAAAAGCAAATGAGAGAAATAAACAGCGGAATTATATTATCTACTAGCGGATGTACCCGGCTTCGCCCAGGTTTTTCTCGAGGGAATGTTTGTAGTCTAGTAATAAGAAAATATACTACACCTAAAAACTATCAGAGAAAAGAGAAACCACGGAAGGTGAACAGAAAAATGCTTACAATGGATGTTATGTTTACGATATCAAGTTAAATAAAAACAAAGATAAAATTTGCATATGTTGGTCACTATAAATTTGTATATTTGTTAGGCGAAATTAGAAAAATGATAAAACAATTGGGTATTTAAAAACAAATGTAGAAATAAAAGTTGAAGTATAATAAACAATGTTAAAGATTAGTTTTAATTATTAATCAAGATTGTGTGTGAATATGTGAGAAAAATGTAATATCGTTGTTGTTTTCTTGGCCGACTGTTTTACATATGGTGTTATCTTAAAATTGCTTGTTTTGAATATTTTTAGATTGAGATTATTAGCTAGTATGTAAAAAAATTAACTCTGTTCAAATTTAATTTTGTATTTATATATAAATAAAATTAACTCTGTTGATTTTTTTTGTATTTAATCGATAACAGCGAAGTTACGCATGTTAATGTTAGGAAATATATTTTGATGTTAAGCAAAACCTGCTCCATCTCGTTTTACATAAATGTTGAAAATTTGGTTGAAATTGATGCATTGTAACGAAAGTTTTTAGTGATGTCCACTTATGAAATTTCCATTTTATTAATATAGACATAATGAATACTGTTATATCTTTATATCATGTTTCTTTTACGCATAAAATGAAATTTCACTGTCAATTTTATGTCAATCATTATATCTTTATGTTAATATCCCTTTTTACTAAATCAATATTATAGAAATTATTATATAAATGAAGCGTATATTAAAATTTAGCTATGATATATTTTTCTATCATTCTATCTCTCTCTATGTATCTAAATATTTCAATATAAAACATTTTTAGAAAAGACAAACATGTAAATTGTTTGTGTGGAGAAACACGAAGAGGGAAAATTCACAGAGTAGAATTCTGTGAAATTAAACAATGTATTCGGCCTAACTTAAAATATTAAACTTGTCATTTTCAGGCTATTAAATGGCCTAGAGCGTTTGCTTAGATAAAATTGTTCCGCACCAAAAGATCGTCTGCTTTTTTTTTTTGTTTCTTTTGTTGTTATCTTCTGGAAAAGAAAAAAAAAACTTATTTTGTGTTGGAATTGTTATTGTGTCAATTTTGGTAATATTCCCAATTATCTTCTGCTCGCCTCATGTAATAAAAACATTTTAGATACACTGTTAAACAGACAGAATGTCCAAATATTTATTTAAAGTTTTCTATTCTTTCTTCTCTCCTTATATAATATCAGTTTTGCTCGGGAAAAAATAAAAGATTAAATATCTACCAAACGATTATGAGACGATTATCTTTTGGTTTACTTTTTTTTTCATAATCGTCTGCGATAGTGTTTATAAAAGGCTTTAATAGTAAATTATTACAGAGATTTATCCTCTCTTTATTGTTTTTATTGCGTCTTACACACACACACATATATATATATATGATATTTGTGCAAATCTTTTATTTTATGGGGTGGTTAAACAAGAGTGTTTATTTGATTTTATTTGTGTATATTTTTGAACTTTAATAATTTTACGTAAATTACACAAAATCATATAAAATGATTTGATAATGTTACAAATAGTAATAAAAAGTAAAGTTGTACTGTGAACAGGTGATTATATTAAGTGGAAGGCATCTTCTGATATTGCATCTGGAGCAAGCCTTATTATATTGATATGAAAATTTTTAAAAGAATCATACGTGTCTATAATAGTTTCAAATTTTCATAACAGATAACGCGCTAATGCATCATAATAGGAAAATATAAAGGAACAAAATGCTATTATCATATTAAACATAATTAAAATATGATAGACCAAAATATATTTTCAAAATCAAAATGATCAAAATAAAGGTTTTGATTCTTATAGTCAATCCCAATTTTCACCTGATAGTGTGAGAACATGGATACTATAAAACATAAATAAAAGAACCGTAGTTTTCTTTCTTTTACTCTAGACCAATATGTAATATCTCTATCTTGAAATAACCCTGGAGCTATGTAATATATATGCAAATTATTTTAATAACATATTTTTTCGTAATTCTCAAAATTCAGAATATTATTGTTGTCTCTTAATTTTTGCACGCCAGCTTAAATAAATTTTAATATATTAACAAAATATATATATGGTAACAAACTTATAAATATGATGATTTTGCCGGTAGAAATCATATAAATATAAATAATCCATCTAAATATTCATCCTTATCTTTCAAACTACTATAATAATCTATATATTCAGAATATATATATATTATATTATTTTTAAAAAAAGATGATTTTCTGTTTGAATTTAGATCATGTTGAGGATTATGGTAATGCAGTTATTTGCTGGTTCTTTTTTAGGACTAAATGGCATTGGTGATGCAGTCGTGGCTAAAATCTTTAAAATATGAAAATAAAAATGGTTTTGATCAGTAATTGCTTTTATTGTGCTAAAGGAATATATAAAAACATAATTTGGTAAAAAGTAATGCCTGGCTTAAGGCGAGTGAACAAAGAAAACAAAATATTTTTTACATAATGTACAAAGTTTTGAGTCGGCCAACGGGGAAGAACAACAATGTGATTTTATATGGGAAGCGTGACCTCTGGCGGTCGATTTATACAGAGTATTTTTATCTATGAAATTATAATTTTAAATAAAATATTTTAATATAACATATATATAATTGTAGAGACAAGAGAGAGAATATTTTATGGCCTATTTGATATTTATATTCAATAAAAAATGAATGAATACATTTTATTTTAAAAGAAACGTATATTCGTCAAAAATATCTCAGATATCTAATAACAGATGGCGCGCTAATACATTATATAAATATTCCTTCAATTATTATGTAAATATGGGAAAGACAATTCTCCAAAAACAACCTTTTACGTTTAGTTATTACTAATAATTTTGTTTAATTTTCGGAATGTTACATCGCATGTATGACGGGCTAGAGATCTAGTAGAGTTAGAAAGGTAAGAAAAAGATAGAATATAATAAGATTTATTAAGAAAAAGACATATCCTAAGATATTTGATACACAGTGATCTTTATTAAAGACACACGAGATACCCAGTGTGAACAATATTGCCTTTATCTCCTTCAAAAAAAAAAAACAGAGGACCGGCAACATCAAAATATAAAACTTTTTTAAGTTTTCTCAAAGAAGGTAGTACCTCTCGAATTTATTTGTAACTACTGAACTCACAAAAACATTGCACGCTGATTGGCTGATGAATTCAAAGCTGATTGGTTGATTAAGGTCTTGACATAGTATAGAACCAATCAATTGGCGAATAAAACGGATACTATATATACATATAAACAGTTTAAGGAGTATCCTATAAGCTATATTTATCATGTAAGTTTATATATATATAAATATTTGTTATAAAAATAAGTATAAATATACTTACCCTAACTTTATGTGTTGGATAACATATTTATTTATATTTTTAACAATATATATAATAGTAGTCGATAAAATTATATATATATAATGTTTTATTAATGAGAATCACTCTACATGATAAAATCAAAATATATCTAATGTTATTTTTCAATTATTTATACATAACATATAAACTGTTTGTATATATAATATGATACCTGTATTAAATATTAAATTCCATTGGAGAGATGGAATTTATATACAAACATTAATATATAATATATAGAAAAACCACAGACATTATATATCTCTAATCAAATATATATATATGTGTGGTATTAAACAATACCTCTTGTACATATAAATTCAATTATATTTTCCTCTCAATATGTTAGACTCCATCTACTCTGATACTGTATATAGTTGTCTTTAGAGTTATAGAATTAATTATATGATATATATATCAAATATATATATATATAAAAGACGTTACGTTGTTAAATTTTATTGTTATTAATTATAAATATATAATTAACTAGATGATGTTTTAGAAGTAAAGGATTTTTTTTTCTCTCTATCTATACTAAATAATAACAATTTACAAATTTTATAATTTGAATTTAAATAATCAAAATAATGAAGATAATTTTAATAGAATACTTAACTATAAAACTATACAACTATTTATTTATATATATATATATATATATATATTTAAAAATGCCTATTTTGGATCATAAAGTTTTATTTTCCGATATTTCGTGAGGCAACTCGCCAAACTTCGCCAAAAATAGGCATTTTTAAATATTGTAATATATGGATTGCTCTATTTTCAAACACATATATATTGTTTTGAAAATAGAGCAATCCATATTTAATTCATTAGATAATAAATTCATTAGATATTGGCAAAATAAATATTTTATTAAATCCAATATATACCTTTTATTACCTAATATATAGATATATTTCTCTTCCATATTAAAATATCTTATTTGTATATTGCTATTGAATCTTTAAAACTAGTTTTGAAATTAATATCTTAAACTCCGATTCAATATATATTTTGTTAATTCTTTTGTTATAGAATGTGTTCGCTTGATTAAAACTAGAATTTTTAAATATATATTCAATAACAGAGATATTGTGTATTTTAAATAGAAAATAAAGTTTGTATTAAATACGCGTGGATTATAATTCTTGTATTGTAAATGGAAGTATACAAATCTTTATATTTCTATTTCTTTTTTAAATAAAGAACCGATTTCTAAAATTAGTGAATTCTGGAAATAGAAAGAATGGGAACACTGAGAGAGAAGATTAACACTGATGAGTCAAGCTATCCCAAACTCTATTTACTTTTCAGTTCACTAATTGTAGAAATTTGTTCTTCATTCAAAAAAAAAAAATAAAAGGTTGAATAACTCTATTCAATGTGTGTATTGTTTATTTATACTCATGGACAAAACTTAAGGAAGTGGAAAGTATTTGATGTCGTCAATCATTTGTTTCTTTTTTAAGGAGACAGAGGCAATGTTATTCACACTTGGTTATCTCGTATGTCTTCAAAAAGGTCACTGTAATATCTTTCAGAGTTATTGTCTGAATCCCGATATACATGCTAAAAGGTACAATTTTCTTAATTTTTGTCCATGGCAATATATTTAATCTATCACATATATATATTTTTTATTTGTTTATCAAATCGTTGAGTGTGTGTCTTTAATTCCAGTGTTTCTCTAACGCATTTATTCAAATGTGTAAAATAAATAAGTATTCCCTACTTATATCATATTATTTACTATATAGTGTATTACCATTAAATTTGTCTTTGAAAACACAAAAATATTTTAAAAGGTTTATTTCTATTAACACACACAAAGTGAAATAATCGAAAATTTAACAAAGGCTTCCTACGTAATTTAATCTGAAAAGAAACAAAATAATGATGCTGAATAAATTGTTTTGCAAAACAACAGAAAAAAAAACACATTTAGACGAACTACATTTCCTGGGACACAAATTTGTTAAATGTGTTTGTTTAAAGTACAATTACAAAAGCTGGAAAATCCATTAACAACTTCAAATAAAATAAACAAAATTATCAATGTGATATAATATATAATTATAAATTAATAATCACAGATTAATTCGAAAATTTATTTTGACTATTGACCAGAATTAAGAGTTGAAGTTATGTTATGAATATAAAAGTATGAGTTGATGTTACAGGTTAAGGGATTGTTAAGGGTGCTCAAAACAAAATATTTTGTAATAGAAATCTGTATTATATATACACTTATAGACAAAACTTAAGTAAGTTGTACCTTTTAGCATGTATATCGGTATATTCATACAATAACTCTGAAAGATATTACAGTAACCTTTATTGAAAACACGCGAGATAACCAAGTGTGAACAAAATTGCCTCTGTCTATTTAAACAATAGACAGACGACCAGCAACATCAAAGGTTTTCTAAATCCTTACCTTTTGTCAATGTGAGAGTGTATATAATAGAATAACTACTGAAATATAATTGTATAATATATTTACATATACAATATTAACTCAGATTTCTGTAGAGTTTATTAAAGTTCGGCAACTCCCCGTGTTGTCCTTTAGATTGAAGTCCAATGCAACTGAATATTACTGATAATTCACTGCCATCTATCAGGAGGAAATCCTAACTGAACTTTTATTTTTGTTTAAATCTAGAAATTTAGCCGATATCATTTATTGATTGTTCTTTAAAATAAAGATACTTCGGCCAGTAAATATTTTTATTACCTCGACGTTTCGACAAAAATCTTTGTCCTCGTCAGGAGCAAACAAAAATTAAACATTTAGCAAGGCGTTGAAAATTTAAAGATTTTAACGCCTTGCTAAATGTTTAATTTTTGTTTGCTCCTGACGAGGACAAAGATTTTTGTCGAAACGTCGAGGTAATAAAAAGATTTACTGGCCGAAGTATCTTTATTTTCAAGAACTATGAATGCCGGTCAGGCAGCCTCTATCTTTACGATCCTTTATTGAATTATGAAGAATAAAGCTAACCACTCAAGTATTTCGGGCTGTTAGCCATCCCCATTGATGTTTAGCCTCCACCAAGGAAGTTCTTCTCTACTTCTAACTCTTTTAAAGCTCAAGTTTCTTTTTTGAGTTATTCTCAACAGTATGGAAACTTCAGGTCTCATACATTAGATGAAGAATTTATTTCTTAGAAGAATATTTCAGAGAAAGAGATTTAAACTACTTTATTACATCGTTCATATAAGGTTATATAAGGTTAAATACAGATAGAATATATATATGAAAATAAGTATATGTGACAATATCGTTGCGGATTTTCTTGTTGTTCGATTTGAATGGTGAGGATTGGTTGAAACGCAGTCGTTTGAGTGGAAGTTGAAGCATACAGTTAGGAATAATCAGGACACGTGATGGGGTTTGAAAATAAAAGGCAACTGGTTTGGAGGAAAGAAAGCTTGAGAAGAGCGGAGTGGGTTTTGACTTATTAATTATCTGATCACATGGCGGTGATTGACTTAGCTATGGGATGAGCGGGGAGGTCTCGAGAGCAGATGTTACCTTGTTGGGAGCGAAGGAGCCACTGTAGGTGTTGTTCCGATAGGAGCGAAATCACTACTACATAGGTGTTGTTTCTATGGGAGCGAAAGCACAACTAACAATTCTAGCTTCTCGATTTAACACCAAGACTTAGCTTCTTTCCCATTGGTCGAGGGATGGAACGTGCCCGTTTTCCTATTGGTTGACCTATTTAGGGGATACTTTCTAATTGGTCCTGCGGCTTTCTTTGGTGGAAGATACGTCCGATCTTGTCAGGAAGTATTGGGTGTTAGCTCGACTCTTATAACTTCCGCGGTTATCAGATACGTCCGGTCCTGCTCCGGAAATATTGGGCGTCTCTCGACTTTTATAACTTCTGCGGTCACCAGACATGTCCGGTCCTGTCAGGAAGTATTGACTATACAAGTTATTAATAATTGTGCCCGCTTTAAGCCTACTTCCTATGTCTTGTTGCTACTTTCTTTCCTCCAGTTACCTTATTCTTTATTAAATCTTTGAAAATCATACATTGTACATGCATAGTGGGTCGGGGGTGCATACAATTATATACAAATTATGACATTTATATAATGATGAATATATGTAAATATGTAAATAAGTATATATAATGATGAATATATGTAAATATGTAAAGATAATTGATTAATATGCATATATATAAAATGTATATATCGTCAATGGTGGCGCCCACCGCGGGAAATACCCCGCCATCGGTGAACCGCGAAAAAGAGAGAGAGAGCATTTATATACATATCACAAGTTGCATAATCACCTGGAACAGTATATTACCAAAAGAATAGAATTGTGAGATGAAGAGTTTCTTGTAAGGTTTTTATTGAGCCGAGCTTTCGAACATTTCTGACCTTCTACAGAAGTAAAAATAAGAACATATTTCTCTTATTCCGTTTTCATTCCTGTAGATATCTCGGTTAAATAAAAGAAAACCTACACAAGGTTTCTTCGTTTCACGATATTGTTATTTTGATAGCATTTATACAGTAAAACCACTCTCATCAGCGACTCATCTGATGAACAAAACCTCTTTGAGCGACCACCTTTAGAAAAGGATTTGTATCGATCTAATTCAACCTCCAATGAGGGACTACCTCCAGTAAATACCAGGTTTATCTATATTCTAACGATTAACGTATGATATAATGTTAATCATTCAGATTTGGTACTTACGATGGCATATCTATGCTTAAAGATGATCTTGTTTTAGAGAGAGATTTTTCTACTCTAACATCTAGTCTAATATGTAAATACGAAACAAAAATACAAAATCAGGATAATAAAAAAAAATCACAGCTAATCATTATTAAGTAGAGATAAGAAAAATAGTGGAAGGGGAACCCCACGCTCATCAATTTATATATTCGTTTTTTTAACAACACCCTATCCGTTTTGTTTTTAAAAAATTCTCGCGTTTCAATTTACATTCCCCCTAAAAAAAAGGGGTGATAAATAAGATTTAAAAGCGTTTCCCCAAACATACATATCATCTTTAAGTTACGTTACAATAGTTCTACATGGAATAAATAGAAGGTAGAAGTTTTCGCAAGCCATCAATTTTAATTCCCAAGGTTTTAATGGCTCTTGTTTTGCCAAGGGCAGCGATAGGATCAGTTTTAGCTTGATGATTTTATTACATTTTGAAAATTAATGGCGCACAAACTAGAGATCAATTTATTTTGAACACGTTGATTGATAATGACATGGTGACGTTTGGATGATAAATCATGAATTTTCAACATTTTACTGCTTCCTCCCAACCCCTCTAAGTAATATTTTGTAAATTATCTTGTTATGTCAAACACTCGCATCAATTTTGCATATCTACGGATTCCTTGCTTCCTTATATATATTTATATATCGGCAAAAGAATATTATTTTAAGCCTTTTTTTTGTTTTGTTTTGTGAAATTAATAATTTGGGTAATTGTTTAAAATAGTTACCGATTTATATAGGGTACGTTTTAAATAATTCGACAATGTGTGGAATATTTTATAAAAAAAGATAGGTCCCTTTTTATGCATATAATATTATAATAGTATATTCCAGTACTGTAGGTTCTAACTGGTGAACTAGTTTTATCTCTTTCCCTCTCTGACTAGATTTCGTGTTTCTTCTTCAAGAGACAGTCCATCTTTTCTTATGAGTCTTCCTCGTTCCCCAGAACAATACCTGAAATAAAGGTTCGACCAAGCATTTACTCTTCTGATGATATGACCATGGAAAAGGGAGAAGGAAAATTAGAAGGAAAAGAATAGCGATGCTTGCTTTGTGTGTTTTGCTTTGTTGTTTGTTTTTCTCTTTGGAAAATTTTCTTTGGTTAATTATGTAAAATAATGGAATTGAACAGGATTGTATATAGCCGATTTGTTGTGATGTAGAGAGAGGTATCGACGCAAATATCCCTGAGTTTGGGATATCGCGTTTCATGTTGTTAATAAAATAAAATACTATCTCAGAATTGAAGTATGAAAGTTCTGAAACAGGGTTTTCAGAATCTCAAACTTATTTAAAATGCTCGCATTGGTTTGCCTTCAATTTCACCAACCTTTGAGCACATCCTATATCATCAGAACTTCTTAAATGCACTATATTTATAATATATAATTTTAAAATGTAAATCGACGCAATTATCCCTAGCTGGGATATCGCGTTTTCATGTGTTGAAGTAAATAAAATAAAGCTCATGTGAGCCTGGTCAGGATATGACTCTTTTGCTAATAATAAAGAAAATATTAAAAACATCCTATTTTAGTGCGCAATAATTCATACCTTTTTTTATATCGAGATTCATATATGAAAAATATTTTTTATATAATGGCTCTATAATTTTAAAGATATAATTTTAATATTGAATATATATTTTTAGAGAGAGTTATATAACAGTATTACAAAATAAATTACTTAATTAAAATTGGATATATATGTTTTTAATTAATTATATAATTTAATTATATATTATAAATTATTATAACATGATTGTGTGATTAAAATGTCACAAGTTTTATATAGGTTCGAATATTTAAAAATCTAACCTTTTTATAACACGTTTCCATTTTTAAAAATATATATAATAAATTTAATATAAAATATAAACTTTTCTTTTCACTCGTACTTTACAAAATATAAAACAAATAATTTATTTTTTAAAAATATATGTAGGAATTATTTAATTATAATACCTTTGTCATATTTTATTTTTATCAAAAGATTTTAAAAAAAGTCAGTAAATTTTCCCGCCTTTTGTAAACTATAATTAATGTCCAGCCAGACACGAAAAACCTGGATTTTTTTACATTCCATTAAAATTATTTTTATAATTTCTTAATAAGATTCATTAGCGATTTAAAACTCTAAAAATTTAATTAAATAACTTAATTAGAGCTAAAGGATCTAATTATAGAAATGGTAAATATACATTTCCCCTCGTCTGGTGATTTTTTAGTGTAAATGAAAATTAATTCTAATGTGAAATCCCTTATCTTTTTCTAATTTTTTAACCCGAGAGAGAAACTTAAAAAAAATGAAATTTAAAAAAATATTTTATAGATAGAAAAGTGGCATATTTGACCCCTTTTCCTCTACATTTGGTTTGTTCTGAAATTATCTCTAAACCTCTTTAAAATTAAATTAGAAAAGAATTTACTCTCTCTTAAAGAAGAAGAAAAAAAAAACGATAATTAAATACTTGTTAAAATTTTTAAGACCAGTCTATTTAAAATTCTGAAATATTTTAGGTAGTTTATTAATTAAAAACGCAGAACCATTTTTTGCTGCGCGCTTTCTCCTAAAAAACATGATCTATATATTTAAATATACCGTTTAAAAAAAAAGAGTAAATGATATGCAAAAAAATATGAAGAAAATAGTAAATTGCTTTTTTTTTTTGAAGCAATGTGTTCTCCTTTATTCAATCTTATGCAAATATATTTAATTTTTTCATTAAAATTTATTAATTATATTCTTTTAGAAAATAATATAAAGGGAGTTTTGTGAATTGTTGTATTTGTGATTTTTTTTACAAAAATAAAATTAGGGAATTTTCATTCTTGTTTTTATATTACATATTTTAAAGGTTTTTCTATTTATAGAAATTAAGGTCGTATTTTTATCATATTTTAAATTTATCGATTTTATAATTTAATATCACAGAAAAATTCTCAATTTATAAATTAAAAATGAAGAGAATGCATTATCTTTATAAAACAAAAGAAATATTCCCATGAATTAAGCACAAATATATTGCCTTTAAAAGTTGTATGCATTATATACGTTACTTAAATATAATATAGAACCTTTTTTTTTGTTTTTAATAGATTTTTCGGTTATAGAAAATAACATAATTTAGCTTCAATAATTATGAAAAAGGAAATGCAACTGAAAATTGCTGATGGCTTGCGCCATCTATCGGAATAAATATCAACTATTCTCGTTGATTTTTTAATTATTCCAGAATTGGCCAAATACCCATTCTTGATTCATCAAGAAAAGTTAACCACGGACGCGTTTCGGGCTGTTGGCCCTCATCAGCGTGGTGCAAGCTGTACCTCAATATTCCGATAGATAGCGCAAGTCATCAGCAACTTTCAGTTGCACAATAAGGAGATGCCTTTTTCATAATTTATGGACTTTATCCCAGTACAATATCACATTTGTACTATTTTTTTAATGAATATGTCTAATATTTCTGTTCACACAATAAAGGAAAAATATTCTTTAATTTTTACATGAGATATGACCATTATTTTAAATCGCTATGCTATGAACTTCTTCCTTTAAAAAAAAAATATCAAAACTTTTGATTAACATTTCAATAATAAATATAATTAGGTAATATACATTTATGGGGATAAAAATTAAGGAAGTGGCAAGTATTTGATGTCGGCTATTTTTTTTTTTTGTTAAGGAGACAGAGGCAAAAAAATACTTCTTAGGATTAAACCTGCAATCTTATATTTAATATAGAATTTCTAAGTTTAATCGATACTCATTTTTCTCGCATGCACAATTCGCTTTATGCGAACTCTACATGCCTACTTTCAAAGTTCAATGCCTTTTGAGCTAAAGAAATACTGCACGCTAATTGGCAGAACAATACCACGTGACAGTGAACGGCCAATCAAAACTGTATATATCACTGTCATGTGACCTTAATCAACCAATCAGAGCGCTAATAAAGCAGACACAATATATACCTATAAATATGTTTTTAAAAAACATTTATATTACGATATATAGGCATATATATAAATATATTTTTATTATTTCTTTAAAATAGAGGTCCTATTTAGTTGAATTATAAACACTATAAATATTTATACATATTGATAGATCTTTTAGTTTTAAAATTATAACGAAAATTTAAATAAATACTTTTATATATATATATAATCGAATTTATTTAAACTTATTTCATCGAGAGAAAATATCGACCGGATAATATTTCCAAAAATTAAATTTATCTTTCCAATTTCTTTTTTTATATATATTTAAAACGCGATTAATATTCTTTTGTGAGAGCATGGAAAAAAAAACTTGTCTGGAGTTTTTGTTTAACATAGATTATGCAAAAAAATGGTATTCGACAAAAGCACAAAAAAAAAATACCAAACGAAATAATTTTGTACAAGCAGCATACTGTTTGTAAAACAAATAGGAACCAAATTGTTGAAACTTTGTAAACACAAATTCTTTCCCTTTTTTTCCTCTTCTACATTTTTCCCTTAGAAATAAACAGACAAACAGAAAAGAAAGCAATAAAAATCGGATATATCGATTGTTTAGAAAGAGGTTATTTTATTATTATTTTTTTCTATGAGATCGATCAGTCATTTCTGTCAATATCCGATTAATTTCAAATATAAAAGTTATATCAAAGCATAGATATATATATTTATTTCTATAAAAAGTCAAATTGTATTATTCAGAATTTTTATAAAAAATGTATATATATTTAAAAAATAATAAAATTTTTAAATTTTATTATGAAATATTTTTCATTGATAATATCAATCTTATTTTATTCAATTATAAATTAATATTTTAAAGTAAATTATATTTTTATTATTATATTATCTACACACCACACACATTTTTTCATTAATTTTTTTTCTTTTTTAGGTCCTCTATATTGATTTTTACTTTCTGGTTTAGGATAATCAAATTATTATTCCATTAATGAAAAAAAAAAAAGCTGAAAGCGACAACTTTTTAAAAATCATTTTCCTGAAAATTAATTTTAGAAGTATCATCTAATCGATGATTTTTATTTTTTCTTCTTTTTTTTTTTCCTTCGTTTTTCCTTTAGGCGAAATTTCCGAATTTTACATTTTGGAAAACTGGAAAAATACCCTAAAGGTCTAACACGATTTTTCTCTTAAAAAGTGAACTTTAGAGAAGAGAGGAAAAAAATCTTCTTTTTTTTCTCTCTTCGTTCTCTCTTTTGTAAAATTTTCCTTTGTTTCAATATAATTGAAAATAAATTTGTTTGCATTTTGTCTTTTCCAATCTTCATAATTTTTTTTTTAACTGAAATATAATTTCGAAGATATCGTTTAAGTTTATAAAAATTCAGTTAAATAATAACTTTCAAAATAAGTATTATTTTTTCATAAACTAATATTTCTTTATCTTTATATATATACGCTTGCAATACCGTATATATATATAATAAATCTTTAAAATTTATTTTGAAGGCTCTCTCTCTTCGAACACAATTCTTTTTTTCTAAATTCAATTGCCATTTATCGATTAAATTTGTAATAATTATTTTATGGCAATGGTTTTCTTTTTAATAATATCATCATTATTTCTACAGATCTTACTGCAATGATAAAGGTTATTGAATAATAGGGCTTGGCTCATCAATGATTTTTAATTTGGCGAAACCGCTTAGAGGGTTCACCACTTATGAGCCAAAACTCTCTCATTCAAGAACTTTTATCATTGCAGTAAGGTCTGTAGAGATTGTAGCGTTTTTTACATATCGGTTGCCTCAAATCTGAGACAACATTAAAGATAAGTTTTTATTTTTACAAATTCAACATCTCTCCAACAAACTATATTTTATTACTATCTATATTATATATTTACATAATATTTCTTTTCTCTCATGCAATTTTACATATTTACTGCATTTTTCTCCTTATATAATAAAAGGGAACAAATCAGCATGTGGAATACACTAAAGATATAATATTTGATGTGATTATTAATAATAAACTCATTGGCAAAAAAAATATATATATATTATACACAATTGTTTTTATTAATTTAAAATAGATTCCACTAAATTTCGATATTGAGAGGAGACACACGTGAGGATACCAAGGCAACTCATTTTGGTCTAATTCCAACTTTAATACATAAAAGACAGATATGCAAATACATGTAAATAAATACTTGTAAATAAATACTCTGATTAAACAAATATTGAAGTTAATAAACTGCTGGTAGCTATACGGTTACATGAGAGAGATATTTATAAAACCCAGATTCCTAGAACTCAGAATGCTAACTACCCGGGCATTACAATATTTCAAACTAACACTATAGAAATTATATTATTATAATTTGAAATTATAAAATGTTACTATTTGTGTTGTATGCAAATTAATTTGTGAGTATAAATATTACATATTTCCACACACTGCGCAAGACGTTTTTTTCTATTCCAAACGAAATAAATGACTAGGTAGTACCAAGGTAGTAACCGAGGAAAGGAATTGACCAATTCATATTATTTTAATAATATTTTGGTATTAATGAAAAGAGAGAGATAAAAATTCGTTATTATAAAGTTGTCCCAAAAGTTCGTGTTTTTCTTAAAACGTTGTTTTACTTATTGCTTGGCGAATAATATTATTACGGCGCGTAACATAATACAATTACTTTATACATAATACAAAGACATTATACATAACGAAGAATAATATTGGTATTTCATTTTTTGCAAGTGTTTACGAACTTTTTGGACAACCGTGTATATTATAATCATTTTTCCAAACCCAAAATATGCAAATTTGACTGTTATCCTACAAATTTGCATATTGTGGGATTGAAACTATGACAAGAAATTCTTTCAGAGACCTATGATACCAAACCTTCATCCAGATAGATAAAATGTTATGGAAACATATATGATAAACAAACAAATAAACATACATTAGAATTTCTTTTTTTCATTTACATATTATCTTTTCAACATAGGGGGCTTATTATTAATTAAAGAATTAGTTTGAAATAAAAGGAGAGAAATTCATTATAAGTTTATCAATTAAAATTAATGGCAGTAATTACTAGGTTGAAACTAAATAGCCCGAGATAAATAGTTAAAAGGTTCTTTATGAATTATTTATTGCGCCACATGCCATTAATATAATGGCTCTACCTACATTTACGGTACTAATAACAATGATGATGATAATACAAGTTAAAATTCTAGTTAAGTCTTCATCAACTTTTTTTTCTATAAACGTTTAGTGTCCTTTAACGTTTCGATGACCTACTCTCGCCCTTTTTACATAAGTGGAAAGGATATTAGACAAGTATTGAATAGGAATAAAAATAATATTTCATCTAAATAAGCTTTTCACCTCTTTTTAAAGAGCGAAAGTGAGTCTCGGAAATGTCAAAGTATAATAAACGTTTATAAAAAAGTGAAATAATAGTACAAAATTTGAATTGTACTTGGATCAGGTAAATAAATTAAGGAAAAAGGTCATCTTCTGATCGTGCAACTAAAATTTGCTGATGGATTGCGTCATCTATTGGAATAAATATAAACTAACTGTTGATTTTTAAATATACCAGAATTTTCCTATTCTGGAATAATTAAAAATGAACGATTATAATACAGGATTCGATCCCGGTTCGTAACTGTCGGATGTTGACAGTTTTATATCACTAGTCAACCGACCCCCGAAAGTCTTCACTAGCTTTTGACTCTTGACTTCTCAGCGGCTGATTTCTTATTTAAAATATATTTTCCCTATTCTTGTCGTTATTTGTCAGAGAAAGGGTGTAATAATGAGGAGGGAAGTAAATGCGTGATTTTGGATATTAGTCTGGTAGTAAGGATAGAAATGGTGGAGGAAAAAAAATCACATAAAGTATAGATAGATCAATAGAGTTTATATATACAAGTTAGTGCATCAATATAGTTAAAAGCATACAAGTTAAGGAAAGTGGTGGTTAATAACGACAATCCACATAAATAATTTCTTAAAATTATATTTGATAGCGATTTTGTTTTAAGTTGAAAATTTGCCTTGAATTAAATACCAAACGATGTACGTTTTCGTTGTTTTTAAATATTGCGAAATATGTTATATTTTTTGTTTTAAATATAAATATTTAATATGTATTTCTTAAATATTTATAATTTGATATTATGAGTAATTTTATTTTTCACTTTTGATCGAATTGAAATTCTTGTTTGATTGCTTGCAAATGTTCGTTAAAGTTTATATTTTAAATACGCGGCTCACCAATTTATGTGGGCGGCATAGATTTATAAGCGGAGTCGTTAACAAATTATATATTGTAAAATCAACTTTTAATTAAATTTATTTATACAAATTATCAGAAGGGTTAAATTGGTGTATATTACACGTTAAAGTTCTTTTTTTGTATATATGTGTGTGGTCCAAAATCATTTCTAGATTATATAATGTTAGATATATATGTTTGATATATTATAGATAAATATTTACATTTTATATGATTTATGTTTTATATTTAAAATGATGTATAATTATTTTATTATATTGATATGACAACAATTAATATAATATTAATGTTAATATATGGGAGCCGCTACAAATATATAGCTAAGTCATTCAAGTCAATATATAAACAGAGTTAATAGATAAATGGAGTTAATTTATACAAGTTAATAAAATAATAGAGTTGAGCCATATATATTTTCAAGTTTAAAAATCAATAGATAGTCATATAAGTATACAAGTTAAAATATTATTAGAGAGTTAATAGAGAGTTAATTATATAGGTTAAAAGATCGATAGAGTTGATCTATACAAGTTAATAGATTGATATAGTTGATCTATACAAGCTATAAGAGATCAATATAGTTGACTATACAAGTTAAAGGACCATTAGATAGTTAAGTATACAAATCAATAGAGTTGAGAGACATACAAGTTAATAGATCAAGGGAGTTGATCTATACAAGTTAAGATCAATTTTAGATACGCATACAAGTTGCTCACAAGAGATTTGAGAAGAGGGCACCAACCACTATTACTATGTTTTCAAATAAGTCAACATCGAGAATTTTCAAAATTCTAATTCATCATTCGAACCTTTCGATGATTATTTCTTTTCCATCATAAAAAAATTGTCTATTCAATAATGTATTCAGGACTTCAAAAAAATTAACGAATTTAATATATATATGTTATATTGAAATATTTTATTTAAAAATGTTATATAAAAATATTATTTTATTTTAAAATTATATTATTAGATTCAAATACTCTGTTTAAATCGACCGCCAGAGGTCACGCTTTTCTCTATAAATACACATTGTTGTTCTTCCCCTGTGGGTCGGCTCAGGCATGTTTGTAATTATGTAAATAATATTTTGTTTCATTTACTCTTACGCCTTAATCCAGGCAGTACTTGTACAAAATTATGTTTTTCATATGAATTCATTCCTCAGCTCAATAAAGAAATCTCTGATCTTCAATATTATTTTTATTTCAAGATTTTAGCCACGACTGCACCACCATAGCATAATCATCAATATGATCCAAAACAACAGAAATCTTATCTTTTTTTTATAATATAATATATATATAAGACAAAGGATCGATAAGATAAAGGGTTGAGGTGCAGTCGTGATAAAAAAAAGATAATTATTTACCGTCAAGTAGCTTTTATTTTCAATTACTTGAGGAAATATTACACATTAGTTATTTTCACATTATATAGAATTTATAAAGTTAATCCTATATTAGTGATTTAAAAGGATTGATATGTTAACTACGCATATTTACAACAAAATTATACAACTAAAACTGAAAGTCTTTCTCAAAACGATGATAACCAAAGTAAAATTATCAATGAATAAAATAAAATATATATTTTTAAAATATTGAAATATTTGAGTTTTTATATTATATAATATATATATATCATTCAAATAGAGATATTTGAATATTGTTATATAATTATAAATAACACAAAATTAATCTATTTAATTAATTTGTCTTAAATATTATAGAGTAAGGTTGAAAACATACCGAAATGATATTTGAAAAAATACTCATCGCGTTCGTTTCAATTTTAATCTTATTATATTAATTCGTTAAGTATATTTTTATTATAAAAAAATGAAAATCAGAATTTAAATATATGAATAGAATATATATACAAATAAATATAGAATCATACTTCTATATATTATCATATTCTATTTGTCCCTAAATATCTATATTTCATTTAACATATACATATATATTAATGCTGTTGACGTTATGTGGCGCTGAGTTTGTTGTTGACACACTTTAAAATGTTATAACACCTTGATAAAGGTTGGCGTTCAGCCAACTGGAATATTAGTAAAATAAATGATATTTTGATTCAATATATGCCTTTTTAATTAAATATACATAAATATTTATATAACAAAATCCAATTTAAGAACACCATTTTATCTTCTTCTTTATTATATAATTCTAGTCAATAGTATAGCAATAAGTTATGACAACATTATTTCACAATAAATATAATATAAATAGAAGATTCTACAGTGTAAATTAGACTAAGTAAACAGTTATGTAAAAAAGGTGCGGGGGAAGATATAAACCAAACATCAAGTTAGAGAGGATAATGCCCCTGCAATGCAGATGTATGAGATTTGGAGGCAGAAATCGAAAATATCGATTCATATGTTTCCCCAACTCCTTCGAGATAGACGTATTATGGAAGAGAAAATAGAAATCCATATTTGTCAAAATATATATTACCTTTTTTTTCCACCAAGAGCGTCCCGTCTAAACATTAGGTGGAAAATATATTCTTCCCCTTTTTTTCTCACCTTTTTCTTTTAAGATATCTTCTTTACTACAACAAAACAAACAACAAACCTTGTATTGGGGATCTATGCCTTACACGGGATTCGACCAGGTGCATAATTGCTTAGAAAAGATGAGTTAATTATTTACAGGTGATCGTTCATTTACATACGGCTCTCTTTTCTTAATGTTTATTCTTTTGCGCAGCCCTGTAAAACTTGTATAGGGCCTGCATGCTATCTACTTTACTAACTAAATGCGTTATTCTCTTCGCTTAATGATTTGATAATCATTAATAGGTAATTGAGGTTTTTTAAATATATTCTTTATAGGTTTGTTCTTTTTTATTAGTAATAAAACAACCATTAGATAATTAATAGTTTGTTAGCTAGGTTGTAGTTATTTTCTGATAGTTAGTAAGCTTATTATACCCCTATAGAGGGATGTTTATGTTTGTTTATTGCTTATTAAGAATAATATATAATCATATATCATTAATAGTTTGTTATTTAGAGAGGGTGTTTTATAGTTATTTTTTTATTAGTATAACTATTATAACTATATGGAATAAATCTAGAAACTAAATATAGCTAATCATATATTTTGAATAGTAATCGGTAAAACTCTTCTATATATTCTTATCCATTTCAAATTTGTTTTAGATACTGTAATTTTCAGTAGATATTTGTTCAATTAATCAACCTCTTTCTCAATACAGCTAAAATTGGTAAATTTAGTAACTAACGTTACTTTAAATATGAACTTGATTGTTAGTTTTATATTGAATCAGCATCAAATTATATTAAGAGTAAACAATAGCTAATAAATTACTGTTGACATTAGTACAATTAACAAAATATTGAGAGGCCTGGCTCATCAGTAGTAAACCCTCCCGTCATTTTTATTAATTCCATTAGAAGCAAATATTAACACCCTACTTCAAGAAAATCAACAGATTGAATAAATTTGTATAAAGAAAATATGTAAATAATTCTATGTATAAAAGTAGGTAAATATCCAGAATCAGGGAAATATTCCAAGGTAAAGACTTGGCCATCAAAATTGTCCACCTGCAGAAACGGTGGAGGTGATATTACCCAAATGAGGGGAAATGTAAAATCAATGGCAGAAACCTTCCCTTAATGTGCACGCCAGAAATATATACAGGGGGGAGTGATTAATTAGACCTATCCTACCCCCATGATAATCTCAGTTTTATCATCATTTTTAGATTACTCATACACGTTCTCTCGGAACTTATCATTAAATACGGAGTGCTGGGGTGTAAAGTAGTCATTTAAATAAAATACTCGTTTTGTAAATAAATGTGTCGTCTATATTTTACATGTTTCTTGTAAACTCTCTCTCTTTCTTTCTATTTTATATAAATCTATCTTTTTGAAAATAGAGCAATCCATAAATAAATCTTTAATTAAAAAGGCATATATTGGATCAGAATATAATTTATTTTACCAATATTTTAGTTGGCTGAACGCCAACCTTTATCAAGGTGTTATACCATATTTATGTTATTTATGAAATATGTTATAACACCTTGATAAAGGTTGGCGTTCAGCCAACTGAAATATTGGTAAAATAAATGATATTTTGATCCAATATATGCTTTTTAATTAAATAAATTTATCTAATAGAGCCCTCAATTAATGTGTCTATCGCGTGGATTATGTTTCTATAGAAATTCCCAATCATAGCTGTTATTTGTAGCTTAAACCCCAATCTCTTTTTAACTGTATTTTTGAAATTTTAAAAAAGAGATATTTATTTATATTTGAAAATAATTACAAAAATTATGACCTCAAAAGGATATAGTTTCTCAAGAAATATGATTTCTCTAAAGAATTTGATTTGTCAAGTGAATATGGATTTTAGAGAGAATATGATTTGTTAATTCTTAAAATTAAAGATACTTCGGCCAATAAATCTTTTTATTATCAAAATAATTTTATCGAAACGTCGAGATAATGAAAACATTTTACTGGCCGAAGTATCTTTAACTTTAAGAACTATGAATGCCGACCAGGCAGCCTCTATCTTTACGATAATGGTTTGTCAAGAGAATGTGGTTTTTAGAGAGAATATAGTTTCTCAAGAGAATAAGGTTTCTCAAGAGAATACGATTTCTCTAGAGAAAATAGTTTCTAAAAATAATATGGTTTCTAAATATTATATGATTGTTAGTGTTCACTGTATGCTAAAGAATTAGCATTATACATTTTTTAAATGTATCTAGGGCCCCTTGAACGGATTGTTTCAAATGCCTTTTTCCCCAATACATTATGGTTTATAAAGAGAATATGGAGTATCTCAAGAAGAATATGGTTTCTCAAGAGATAATATGGTTGTTGGTGTTTACTAAGGTATTAACATTATACATGTTTAAATGTATCTAGGGCTTCTTGAGCCGGATTGTTTCAAATGTCTTATTATGGTTTATAAAGAGAATATGGAGTATCTCAAGAAGAATATGGTTTCTCAAGAGATAATATGGTTGTCGGTGTTTACTAAGGAATTAGCATTATACATGTTTAAATGTATCTATAGCTTCTTGAACTTAATGTTTCAAACGTCACTCTGTGTTTACCGAGCTATATATGTTAACGGAGACAAGAAAATCGAAGCGAGTCTACAAGGGAGAAGGTGATTTACCAGCCAATCACCCTCCCAAATACTGATTAGGACCTGCGTAACCTTAATAACGGAGAAAGAAAGATATCAACGTGGGTACGTGAGAGAAATCAAGTATGAGAGGGTAGGTACTTTGCCTTATTGGGGGGCTGGTTAGACCGGAAATTTCTGTTAGTTGGCTATTTACTGACTCCTTGTTTAAGTAGCCATTTTGTTTGAGAAATATACCCAGTGAGCATAGTTGTTACATTATAGTTCAAACATAATTAAAATATTGAATAAAAATACTAAGAGCGTTCCAAATATAATGCCTGTTTGTCGATAATTTTAGAATAATATTTGACCTATTTTATTTAAATTTTAATATGTTGGTAAGTAAAGTCTTATTTAATAATTATCCATTTCGGATACCTTAAGTAAAATTATGAAATCAAGACAGAAACAAAGAGCCGTTATTGAATTTTTGAAAATGGAAGGATGTTAAGAGCTTGAGAGATTCACCAGAGACTGAAAATGTCAACAAATAAACCACAATTGATGTAAGTAATGTGAGAAGATGGATGAAAAATATTGATGTGGTGAGACTTCTTTGGATGACAAATCAGGTAGTGGAAGATCATAAACAGCAACCAACTAATGTATAAACATATGTGAATAAGGAGGGGGCCAAAGAATAGTCATTACACATGCTAATGCTTTATGCAAAGTGTGACATATGTATACCATATATACCATTAATATATATGGGGTAATTTATGTCAATATACACTAGATTTTAATATGTATCATAATTATAAATAGTGTAACAGCCTCAAAATGTAGATACAATTTAACGCGCCAGCTTGACCATCGTGTAATACAAAACAATAAAGTTTTATTGAAAGTCCGCCGCGCCCAAGACAGGACGAGATTACGAGGGGTCAATTTTCGTCAAAGATTATTCATTTCCTCCCAGGAAACTTCCAATAAGTTTTACGACTGCTACTGGACACCGACAAACGGGTGGACATCAACAGATCATCTCTCCCTCTCATGTAGATCACACTCTCCTGGACCTTGTCAACGTCTTCGGCGCTGGTCTCTCTCTGAGGTGACATCCAACCTGCCTCGTCCTTTGTATTACCCATTGACGCTTGAAACCACAGTGGCCCCATGACTGTATAGTGCCTGCCTACCACATATTTATACCATTAATCTTGTAAATCGTCATCTATTCACGTTGTCATCTATTCATAAAGTAGGCCTATCACGGATTCCTCATAGGATCAGTAAGGAATTCCTCATTTCATGAACTAAGTAGAGAATGTATATGTAAATTGGGTGGGTTGTCTGCTACTCTGTGACCTGTTCTCTTCTGTCGCGCCGGGAATAGTTCTTAAATTTCCGAAAACTGGAAAGATTGGAATGAATGATCAATTAAGTTTCTTTTTATCTGCTACTCTTGTGTTATAAAGGTCGTGCAAAAGAAAATAATATGAAATATTAATTGTGTAAATATATTAACTGTTAAATATCATCATCATTATTCCAGACCACTCTATATAGCTCAATTTGACTGATGAAACTTCTGGTTTCACGAATGTTGGGTTAAATGGCCATCTCCCATATGCAAATTTTCTTGTATAATTCGTAAGAGTTAATTATATAAAGATGCGTACCTGGATCTATGAAAGAAAAACATTTTTCAAAAATATTTCGAAGAATTTCTCCCTCTTTTTCAATATGATGTATACAAAAGTTTAAAACCTAAAATCGTGATGCAAAGCATTTCATCACTACATCATTGATTTAATTGCTAGTATATTTAAACTGCAATATTTCCTCTTACTGTATTTTCTCAATAGTTGAAGACTAATTTTTCTCCAAAAATCTTTATTTTGATTATTATATTTTTAATTGTCTTACTTAATTATATATATATAAATAATAAAAGATAACTTAACAGTAACAATGCAAATGAAAATAGTAACTTATCTACTTTATATTCTCCATTTTAATGTTATACATATTGAAAAAAACTACTTATTTCATTTAAAATGTGTTTACCTTTCCTGTATTATACTCTTTTCAACAAAAACTGAATCTGAAAACTTAATCTGAATCAGTATTTTAAAAATCATTAATTAATTGATACCTTTTTTCTCTCAAACAAAAATTATCGGAATGTCAACTGCATATTATCCGCAATTAAAAAAAAAACCTATTACAATAATTCTTCAAACCCATTTCATTATCAAACCTTAAAAATCAGCACACACAAACATTCTACCAAAAATAATTTTATAAATATAAAAACGAATATTTAATATGTTTTTTTTCTCACAATATTTAATAATCAATCAAAATATCACTGACGGTTAAAAACTACAAAAAAAAAAGTGATTTTTTTTTATTTTACATTTTTCATAATAAGATTTTGAAAGATGGTATTCTGTCTTCGTAAGGTAGAAAGACAAAGAAAATAGGCTATTTATGATAAGACGAATTGGTAAAAGGTTATTTTGTCTGTTTATTGTAAATGTTTGAAGGTAATATGTATGTGCGAGATAATAAAAATGACATTTGTTCACTGAAGAAGTGTAAATCACCCCTGGATAAATTGTCTCGGCCCCAAATTTAATAGCATTCCTCCTCTAGAAAGATTTTCCCTCTTGATGGATGATTTCTATAATCAAATTCAAACATAATAGAAACTGCTGTTGGTATGAAGAGAATATGCTACTAGGTAAAAAATGATAGCATTTTCTTTTTTTTGTTTGGCTTTGGTTTTTATTTTTTTCTCGGGTAACGATGTTTATTAAAGATTTTCCATTTTAAATTTTAGTTTGATATTAAAATGTGATTAGTGCGTGTTGTTTTCATTTGTTTGTTGGTTATTTGTATTTGTGAAATGTGTATGTTATCTCAAGAATTTATTGAGGGAATGGAATGAAGATTGTTTATTCTGTATGTACAGTACAAGATAAGTTGTTAAAAGTAAAGATTTAATTCTTTAATTAGAAAGTCGGGTAGCTAGGTTTGTGATAGTATTGATGATAGTCCATGATTGTATTTACAAGTGCCAATCCACTTTTAAAGAATAAGATAGGGAATTTAGAAAAGAAAAAAGGGAAACTCTTGATTGAGCAACTGAAAATTTCTGATGGCTTGCGCCATCTATCTTTTTCACAAAGATAGAAAATGTTAAATGTTGGTGGTGGTGTCTTGTCAAAGGAGCAGTTTTGTTGCTCCATGGAAAGAGGGGGGTGCCATTGCCCCGTTAGTAAGCCACATTTCAGAGTTCCCTGTAGGCCTTTACGTTTACCGTAGAATCTCGGAGCTCACGACACCGTACTTCGCCCTACAGGACAGTCCCTTACTTGTGCTGCTTCTCCCACCCGCCACGTAGAGGAGGGCCATTGCCCCGTTAGTCAGCCACATTTCAGAGTTCCCTGTAGGCCTTTACGTTTACCGTAGAAGCTCGGGGCTCACGACACCGTACTTCACCCTACAGGACAGTCCCTTACTTTGTGCTGTTTCTCCCACCCGCCATGTAGAGGAGGACCATTGCCCCGTTAGTCAGCCACATTTCAGAGTTCCCTGTAGGCCTTTACGTTTACCGTAGAATCTCGGAGCTCACGACACCGTACTTCACCCTACAGGACAGTCCCTTACTTTGTGCTGTTTCTCCTTCCCGCCACGTAGGGGAGGGCCATTGCCCCATTAGTCAGCCACATTTCAGAGGTCCCTGTTCACGGTTACCGTAGAAGCTCGGAGCTCACGACACCGTACTTCGCCCTACAGGGCAGTCCCTTACTTGTGCTGCTTCTCCCACCCGCCACGTAGAGGAGGACCATTGCCCCGTTAGTCAGCCACATTTCAGAGTTCCCTGTAGGCCTTTACGTTTACCGTAGAAGCTCGGAGCTCACGACACCGTACTTCACCCTACAGGACAGTCCCTTACTTGTGCTGTTTCTCCTTCCCGCCACGTAGAGGAGGGGTTGGACTTCTGGGTGGGCTTGATTAAATGGTATGATATCTGAGAGAAGAAGGAATAGGAAGAACTTGATTTGTTGAACTGATACATTTTGAACTGATATCTCGTGTGTCTTCAATAAAGGTCACTGTAATATCTATCATAGTTATTGTCAGAATCCCGATATACATGCTGAAAGGTACAAGTTTCGTTTGTCCATGAATGTATATAGCATGTTGATTATTTAACTATTAATTAATGAATACTTTCCATCAAATTGAATTACGTAGATACGAGATAAGAGCGTATTTATTATTTTAATCATATATTAAACAGAAATATCTAACGCTATTTCAAATTTTATTTAAATATATACTCATGGACAAAACTTGAGGAAGCTGTACATTTTATCATGTATATCGGGATTCAGACAATAACTCTGAAAGATATTTGATACACAGTAATTGTTGAAGACACACGAGATAAACAAGTGTAAACAAAGTTGCCTCTGTCTCCTAAAAAAAAAAAAAACAGACGACCGACGATATCAAAGACTTCCCACTTCCTTAAGTTTTGTATTTGACTGTAGTATACAGAAGAGTTCCCATGAGAAACTGTCTAAAACATGTCTAAACCCGGCCTTTCTTGGAGGTGGTGATGAGGAGTCATGGGAAGTCTTTCAACCCAAACAAACCCTCTAATAAGAGACCAGGAAAGACCAAGTTTTCCATGTTTCAGGTTATGGCCTCTCATGGGAGACTCTAATGTACTTGGTAAACAACTATTTTCTGAAATATTCCAAAAACAATTACAAAAGACTATTTTTTCTCTAAGGTATTTCTAGATAATGTTTTCATTAACAAAAACAAAAAGTAGGTAAAACCAGACAAAACAAAGATGAATATTTTTTTTAAATCCCTAAAGTCCATCGTAAATCCAGCTTATACCAAGTGCCATATATTTCTCGAGTGGAAGCAACACCTCTAACATAAATATTAAAAACAACCAAGGAAAGAAAAATATAACTTCACACCAACTAAAGAAAAAAAATACTGAGAGCGCAAAGAGAAGAAGAAAATGAAATTTATGACTCAACCATGTCGACGGATTAAAAACAAAAAAATAATAATACCATGGGCAATCTTCATAACACTAAATCCAAACCGTTAAAAATAAATTGGAGTGAGGGAGGGGGGTAAAACCTTTCCCATGGGAATAATAAATTGCCCTTAAATAGGTGGCGTCTTAAACCTTCAGGTTCCCCTATGACATACCTGAGACTTACTTTAATAAACCCATGTTTTCTTATAAATTACTACCATGTGTTGTTTTAAATGGAAATCTCTTTAATTAGAAACCTGGCGTCTGCATTTGTCACCGAGTCAAATGTTCTTATTTGTCGTCTGCCAAGATATCCAGTGTTCCCGAGTCCCTATTTTAATCGGCTGCTAGCTATTTCAAAATTATAACTGCGCGTGGTAGTTCGAAATTATTAAAATTATTACTACTAATAGTTTTGGTGTGTTTTCTATATTCATTTAAAATTTCTATTACCTGTCTATATATCATAAGATTTTATTATAAATATACAGTCGAAATTAGTAAATTGAAGCTCAAGGGACCAAAAAAAATCGAATTATCCAATAATTCGAATTAAAAATGGAAATTCTATTTATAGGATATTTTCTCTCTGTATTCTTAGTTCTCTTCTCTTCAATTACTCTGTAAACTGGCGAATCATTTATAGGACTAGAGGTCCTCAATAAAGGCTTTTGTTGTATTTATAGGATATTCTAAGGAACAAGATAAATATTTGAATTAAAGACGTTTGAATTATTCAAGTTCTATTGGATAAAAATATTTCAAACGATTATCGTTCATTAAGTTTAGATTAAATTTCTGATGTGGCCTTTCTTTTAAAAAGCGGTTTGTTAATTTTTTGACTACTTTTAGTTGGAAATTTTTTCTTTAAATTGAAGAATAATCTTGTATACTGTTTTTTTTTTATTTAAGCGCTTAATGAATGAATTTACGATGAATAATTGTTTGCTATTTGACAAACGAAACCTTTCAGAAGTGAAAATTTTTCTTTATATAATTATAGGTGATTGTTTTATTATTGTGTTATATGTAGTATGAAACTTATCCACAATTTGTTTGAAATATAAATGTTTTAGTTTTAAATGTGTTATATTCAAGCTAACTGAATCCATTCACTGGTGTGTTGACAGGTCAGTGAACTGCTGGACATGGGAAACAAAGGTTCGTACACTTTACCTCTGCTACCTACACACACTGTAGCTCACATCTACATAGCGTACCTTCATCTACATTGCCCCTACGCGGGCCTTCGATCTTCATCAATCAAACATTTACACACGGACTTTCATCCTCAGCAACCTATCTATCTACTCAGGCTTTTTCATCTACATGGCGATACATCTACATAGGCCTTATTCCACATAACTTCATTCATCTACACAAATTTTCATCTTCATCACGCCACTTATCTACCCGGGTATTTGTATACATCACCTCATCCACCACACGATCCTTAATTCACACCGACCATATACTCAAGCTTTCATCTACCTGGCGATCCATCTACATGGGCTTTAATTCAGATCATTCATTTCATCTACACGAATATTCATTCACACCACCCCTTTCATATACATAGGTATTCATTCCCATCATGACATTCATCTACATGATCCTTCGTACACATCACCCCATCCACCACCCACATGAGTCTTATCATTCACATCACATCAATCTACACAACCTCACCCACTTCACGCCACCCATTTACGCGAAAATACACTCCCATCACCTCACATATATACCGGATAATTTTATCTACATCGTATTACTTTCATCTACATTATTACATATTCATTAACCTTATACACCAAAGCCCCCCTTCATCCATCTACACAAGCTTTCATCCATATCACCATTGTCTGTAAACGATGAAAATCAAATTGAAGCGTCAAACACTGTATATATCCTATATAGTGTATCCTGCTACCATCACATAGGAAACATATCCAAAGAATTTCTTCAGAAAGTCCCCGAATTGTTCTCGGCTTTATCATCTTGTGGCGCTGACATTCCTCCATCGTGGATTTCACACGACGGTTTCATTTCAGATCATTACTTTGAATGTATGTATTGTCGCTCTCCAGAGTTGGGCCCCTGATTCTTACAAATGTCCACCAGCAAGTACAATTAACCAAATGGGACTCTGGCAAACTTGTAAGTGCAAAGGTCGAACTGCTATTCATATGTGTAGACATGTGATGTACTCACAGTAAAAGCAATCGACAACTTATACCCACCATGATTATCATGGCCTGCACCACGTGTGTACTAGGTATAATAGAAAAACCAATCGTCAAACATATGTGGTAGCAATTTATCATTCAGGAGAATTGAAATAAGTTTATTTATTAGTCAAAAATGGCAAGATTTTTCAGGCGTCAACTTTAATCAGGCCAATTGTTTCACAAATACCTACAATATATATAGAGAGAGATGTAGAAGGAATTACATCAATTTTTGTCTAAAATATATTTCAAAACTACTTTCTATATAGTTGTTATGAGTAAATCAGTTTTAAGAGGATAAATATTCAAAGAATTTTAGTGAGTTTTTAATTAAACCTTTTAAAATATAAATATTGTATATGTGAATTCCCCTTCATCACCTCTATATATATTGTAGGTATTTGCGAAATAATTGGTCTAATGATGAGATAACGCTTGAAAGCTTATTTTAATCTGACAAATACTCTTATTGTAATTCTCTTTTTATTAATAAATTGTGAATATACTTTATATATTATTCTTAGAATCATATATGATAAGTTTGTTAAACTTACCACACCTCTCAGGTTGGCGAATTTTCAATCCCGTCACTACACTCATGGAGTGGAAGGTCTTTTATATTGCCTGTCTTGTGTGTTTTTTTTTTTTTTTTAAGAAGACAGAAGCAATGTTGTTCACACTTGGTTATCTCATATGTCTTCAATATAAAGGTCACTAATATCTTTCAGAGTTATTGTCTGAATCCCGATATACATGCTAAAAAGTATAACTTTTCAGGTTTTGTCCATGAATGTATATCAACTTTGATTCTCACTATAATCTTCTATTATTATCGAAACATTTTCTAGAGAGGTCAAAATATCGAATATTTATTTTTATTAAACTAAAAAAGAAAAACTTCCTTCTTATACTGCGCCTTTACTGATCAAACGCCCGAGGTGACCACTCATATATAAATCGAATTTATATTAGTAAATTAAATTTAATTGCCATCTATCGTTAATATTTTACACAAATAAATTTACAGGCAATGCGTTTCATTTAAATATCATCAAATATTATCTCTATAGACCTTACTGAAATGATATGAGTTATTGAAATTAGAGAAATTAGAAACATTTTAAAGCTCAAATTATTTTATGAAAAATAATAAAACAATTCATAAAATGCGACAATCATTTAATACGAATTTTTAAAGAGTTAAATTATATGTAAAATTATTCAATACTTTCAGATAAACACATTTGACTCAAAACATATACATACGATAGTAAAAACCACAAGTCTATATAAATCGTATCATTTATTTTACTATTATTAAATATATATATTTACGTTCTTTATTTGATTTCACTAGACAAATAGCTTCCATGTAAATTTAGAAATAAAAAACTCAAAATAAACCAATAGGTAAAAACGAAGAGATTTTAAAAATATGTCATTTTAATATTATTTAAAACTCTGAAAATAAAACAATTTTCATCGTAACAAAAATCATTTTTTGAAATATATTTCAAAATAAATTATTACTAAACTTTTACCGTAATTTTGGATGAATATTTTGTGGCAACAACAAAAGGACATTATATAATTGAAAATATATATCATATTGATCGTTTGGTTGATCTTTTGGCGATATTAAAACGTTGCTTGGCTTCATTAAACGTCTATCGAATATATTAGGTAAGAATAGATGGGGTGCTTGATTGATATTTTGGAAGATGCCTTATAAATGCTTTTGTTATCGTCTGCTCCTTTCATTCCTTTGGCGGGAAAATGCATTTTTATGCTGTTTCTTTTCTATGCCCCATCATTTTTATATATATATATCTATTTTTATTATTAAAATATATAGTAATTTCGCACGTTTTTTATTAGAGAATTACTAATATAGTTAGTATTTTTTAATAATCATATTCAAATTTTATTGTAATTCTATATACCGTATAATATTCGCTTGATTTATCAATAATTTTATTATTTATGGTTGATTTCTCTCTAAGAAAATTAGTTTTTTTTATATTTTACAATTTTTTAATTTGTTCAATAGTTTTTGTTTCATTTATAAATTTAGGAAAATATAGGTTAGATCAAAAATTAAGCTTTAAATCGATTATATTTTATATTTTTTACCGTTTTGCATTAGTATTGCAATATTTTTATAATAATTAAGATATAAAAGTAAATAAAAAAAAGAAGTTTTGAAAAATATAATAATAATAATATACATATATATTTTCAACACGATAGAATTTTTGACTCTTTTATACATATATAATATTTTTATTAATTGAGCATAAAAAGAGATTAGTTATAAATATATATAAAATACCTAAAATATACATAATGCAATAAGCAATATATATGTTAGTTAATAAAAATAAATCCTTATAGCTCTTCAAATTTTTAGATTAAATTAATATTTCACTTTTATTCGACCAAGACCAATATATCTGCACATTTTCTTATATTAAATATGTATTTCTCCTATATATTTTTTTTTCTCATAGTTCCTCGAAACTATATGTTATATGCTAAATATTCCTTGAATTTGAAATAATCATTTATAGGCAAATTTAAACCCATACCAAGAAAATTTCCATAAATTATGAAAATAAATCTATGAGAGATATATAAATACGGATATATTTAATCTAAGAAAAATGCATGTAAATACATATTTTCAAATGTTGTTATGTATTAACACAAAGCAATAACGCGCCATCTATACATATAAAATAAAAGGATTTAAAAGCGCGAATGTTTCTTTTATACATAAAACAAACTTCTACTGTCCTTACTGCGATGAAAAAATATATTGGGAGGGCTTGGCTCATCAGTGGTGAACCCTCCCAGCGGTTTCGCCAATTTAATCCACCAGACCGCTTCTCAGAGCTCTAATATTGTATTGGATCATTCTACTTTTATATGCTACACTGAAGGATGGAATCTTAGAAATGGTTTTCAAGTAAACTATGGACATAAGCTTATAGGACAGTAGAATTATATCCAAATATTCGCTTCGAGCAATGCTCTTCAGCAAACTATAAAGACAAGGTCATTAGGAATAAATTAACACAAAGCAATAACGCGCCATCTATACATATAAAATAAAAGGATTTAAAAGCGCGAATGTTTCTTTTATACATAAAACAAACTTCTACTGTCCTTACTGCGATGAAAAAATATATTGGGAGGGCTTGGCTCATCAGTGGTTGTTATGTATCTTTCACAACTGCTACATATACAATATTGCAACATATACTATTATTGTGCCTTCTACATGCTTAGGAAAAGCATTTTAAGGCATAACTCATAGTTAGGAGTCTCCAAGCGCCCGCCGCAATGGAGGGCCAAGGAAAGGGCTGGAGAGGCGACGGCGAGGCCGTGGGCACCCCGAGGGAGAGGAGGGCTAGTGCGCGCCGTTTTGAGGGAACCAAGGCAGCACCAAGCACAACTAAGGCGCCGCAGGCTTCAAAAATAGTTAAGAGTTCATTTCAGGGATCGAGACCGGAGATCAAGACCCAGAGCTCAAGAGGTCTGGCTTTTATTGTCTGGCTTTTATAAATATTGCAACATATACGATATTTATACACTTTTAGTTTGGTCCAAAGTCGAAAAATCAATGCGTAGTTTTCTGTGAATATTTATTATTTTCTCTTTTGTTTATGTTGATTTTATAATTACGCAGAATACCAAGTAATATAATATTTATTATAATCTAAAAAAAAAATATTTCTACACACACACATATTTCTTATAATTTATAATTCCTTAAACTTGAATATAATCAAAAAGAGATATAATATTAAATTCATAATATTTTATTCCATTAAAGAAAACCATTCTTTTTATTTATTTTTCTATATAATATTTAAACCAAATTATAATTTAAAACAATTTTTTTCTACGTATTTATGTCCTGATTTCTATTCAGGAAATTGCTTTTTTATGTTAAAATGTCTTGCGATCAAAGAAATTCTTTCTGGAAAGTTCCTGTGACAATTTGCAAGAGAATCGTCAGACGCTGGCAGCAGCAGATCAATGGTCGTAACGTAAATCTGCCCCGAGTTCTGCTGCTATAAAACTAGACGCCAAATCTGATAAGGTAGTTTTAATGGCGCCCCAACATTGGGTAGGATTTTAAATTGTGTTTACCTACATCTGCATAACTCTGCAAATCTATGCTTCTTTCTGATTTACTATAAATAAGGCTGTATTTCTTGATAAAGTTTTTTATTAATATTATTTAAGAATATTTAGGGTATATATGTAGGGAATTATATATACTCGTATATTGGAGTTTATACTAAAACTTATTAAAGTAGATTTTTTCGATAAAAAATGTATATCTGTATAGATTGAGGGTTTTCTCTTTATATGTTTAAGAAAGGATAATAGAAATCACAGAAGTTTGCTAATTTATTTGGAAGCTTCAGAGGATGTCTTACTATTTCTCAATCTATAATATAATGAAAAACATTTCTTTTAAGTTGATAAGTATATATCAAAAATTTAAATTCGCAGAATTTACCTTTTGGACCATTAATTTTTTAGCAATATTTGCTAATTATTTGTATTATATCACTTTAAAAGAAAGAGAGAGTCTTTCTCTGTAGGTTAAAAGTAAGCACGAATAAAAAATCAACATATCTAAATAGTTAAATAGTCCTAGTGGACATGGCATCTGCCCGGTAAGCGGAACATTGTGGGTTCGATTCCCATCCTTGGACACTTTTATTTTTCCGTTCATCATTACTCTTCATAATTCACCCTTTCATACCTCATCCAAAAAGGTTAGAAATAGTCAATATTTCACCTTGAAATAAAATTTTGATTTTTCATTGAAAAGAAACTCATGCGGTGTAACTTCAAGTGTTGTTTTACAATCACAAGCCGCAGTGTATTATATATAATATTTCTAAATAGTTCTAGATCCTTAATTATGAAAATTAATTGATGCATAAAATATACGAGATATGTAAATGTATTTCATTTTTTCAATATGTTAATATTTTAAATCCCTCCAACACTACATTATCTGAAAATTGCAAACGTAAATGTTACATATATAGGATCAATTGTGATTATAAGAGGAATGATTTTTAATTGGTTGATTTATAATAGGCAGAAGACAGGTTGAAATTTGAAATAAATAAAGGGGTATTCTTTTAGTAATTTCCTCTATTCCCTAATAATTTTCCCTCAAACTACAATTACATTTGTGTGTTTACACTTAGACCTCAAAACCAAATCTTCTATTCCGAAAAATATCTATCTTCAATCGCATGAATAAGTTTAAACTTAGCTCTCTAGGGAGAACACATCCTTCCAATAATACTGGTATAAATATTAAAAAGGCATATCCTGACCAGAAGCACCTGTGCTTTACAGATGCCAGAGCGCCATCTGGTGGAACAGAATCAACTAAACATTGATTTAGCCTGTTCCCTGATATTTGACCATCTGTAAAGCACATGTGCTTCTGGTCAGGATATGCCTTTTTAATTTTTAATATCAACACCTGATTTTTTTTTCTATTTTTTTTTCATATATATATATATATATATATATATATATATATACAATTACATTTTTAAATAAAACTTATACCTCCTCACCACATATATTTCAACAATTTTCTCTCTAACTTTTCAATTAAATTTCTAAGTTTAAACTTGAACCTCTAGACTACATCCTCTATTCCAATAATATATCATATAAAATCCTTTTGGACAGAATTTAAACTTCACCAGAATATTTTAAAACATTTATCTAACTCAACCGGTCAGAGTTTACACTTCCAGACCACATTTTATTCAACATTTATCTTTCTCAACCACACTTATAAATCCACATGCTATTTACTTCAGCATCAGGCGGCGTTTTATTCATTGTATAGGTTTTCCTGTAGAAGGGCAGAGATGCCTGAAAACTTGAGATGGTTTAAATAAAAGGAAACTCATCTACGTAAACCTTTTAAATTGTTTAATATAATTTCTAGGTAACAACCTACGGGAGGAATGACAAAAAAACGTTATTAATACGGGTTATCACACAAAAAGCAATAAACTAGGGAATCGAACCCACAGTGTTCCGCTTACCGGGCAGATGCCATGTCCACTAGGCTACCCTGGACATGCAATAAACTAGGGCCTACAGTAAGAGTAACTTAAACACAGAAAAAGGTAAACTCAAGAGTACAACAACAACAATAAAAGAAGCAAAAAAAACCCGCACGATTTGCTATATAAAAACAAAACAGTACTTATCTTTTATTGTAGCTTTGGTAGGGAACGGACCGAGGTCACACAGGTAAGCGAGGAGATTACCAAACACAGATAAATCACGCAGAGAACACTTTAAGCGTCTCCACACCAAATATCCACCACAATCTATCTCGCAATACCATAGCCTTCTTATATAAACAAACATGGCTACATTCGTCCAATGAGAAGGTGGGAGAGATTGGTTCACTGTCAAACGTAAACAAAATCCTTCCCAGTAAAAACAAGAGATAAGATTTTTTTTTAAATGCAAATATTTGTCAATATAATTTGACAGGAAAGCTACAAATAAACAGAAACAGCATGGACCAGGTCAACTATACTCTCTGTAGTAATAATGTAGAACAATTGTGAAGTCCTGTGGACCTCAACGTCAATATGTGTGGGGGGGGGGCAACTCTCCTCTCAGCTCTCATCCATCTAACCAATCAATGATGTCCAGATAATGTCCCCCACACATTCACGCCTATGCTAGTTCACAAGCTTCTTCTCATCTTCTCATTTAGGATTTCTTCCATATGCTGTTGCTTCGAAACCCTATAATATAGTTATAAGAAAAATTCACTTTAAATCTCTCTCTTTTCTTTTAATATCTTTTATAAACTTAGTTTTTCTTTGATTTTTTTTATATAGCATTGCAAACTTAGCGCCATCTCTCGCTAAAAATGTGAAACATTTTAAAAACTAATTTATAAGCGAATATATGTATATACTCATGGACAAAACTTAAAGAAGTTGTACCTTTTAGCATGTATATCGGGATTCAGATAATAATAGATACATGATAAAAGGTACAACTTTCTTAAGTTTTGTTCTTGAGTGTAAAAACTAATCGTTGATTCAGAATTATTTCAGGATATACAAATCATCTTTCCTGGGAAATCAAGAAAGCCAACCACGTACGGGTTTCAGACTGGTGGCCCTCATCAGCCTAGTGCAGGTGATATCATAACGATTTTCTTAACTTATCTACAGACATCAGTACAATTTCACTATTTTTTCTTTAATAAATGGAGTGTAAAATAGAAGAAGCATATTATTTGCCCCCCAATATATATATGTAGTACTATCTTCTAACAAATCAATTAAAAACAAAAGATAACTAAACAAATACATGAATCTTAATCTAAAGATATATACTTGCAATTGGAAATAAAACTAAATATAAAGACATATTGCAATATGTTTATTTATTATAAGTTCGGCTAGCTTTCGAAAGTTAGCTCTTTATCGGGAAAAAGCCTTAGGAAGAGTTAAAGCTTGAAATCTCTCTTGCCGAATTATTAATAAAGAAGAACATTACAATTTGTCTTTTTGAAATTTTTATTAAATTTGTTTATATATAAAATAAAGAGTGCACACAAAGTAAAATAAAAAAATACAATATACATAAGATTTGATAAATTAAAAAAAATAAAATATCAGAAGATAATTTTAACCCAAACGCTACTCATATTCCACGCGCGATTGATCGCTTTTGATTAAATCTAACTAAACAGACGATCAATGAGAAAAATTAATGTATCGAATTTTTTTTCCCCCGCGCTAACAATTATGGCGTCTGCTTTTAAACTGATTCGTCTGGTATAAAATGGATGAATGAGGAAGCTTCCAACCACCTCTACCTGCTTAAATCGATGCAGACGAACACGCTCGCACCCCTTCTATTATTAGAACATTGATCTGCCCTCATCTTTTGGCAAAATTTAAATGAAAATTTAACTTGACGGACTCCTCTCCCCAACGAAAGGGTTTTTAATTCTTATTTAATGTATTTTATAACATTATTTTTTTATGTTTTTTTTTTTCAAAATACGTTAGTAATAATGATTTATCATTAAGCGAAATATATTTTGATTTTATAAATATGAATTGTATAATATATGGTTCTATATTGTTTATAAAGATAATATTGGAAATTTAGAAAAATCGTAAAGATTTTTAGAAATTTGCATTTTTCTCCCATTTTTTGATATTGTTTCTTAAGATTTGCATATTTTCCAAGTAATTTATATATAGGATAGGAGATAGTAATGAATAAGAAAGTGAAAAATTCTAATTTCTGGGATATTTTAACAAATAACGATATTTTCCAAGTTATTTAGCAGAAGGTATGTTGTTATGAGAAATAAAATGAAAATCTAGGCAACTACGAGTATGACAACGTTTTAGTTAGTTGAAGAAGGGCTTGCTCGAAAGCTTCCTTTAATTATGCAAATAAGATTTCGGTGTCAGATTTTTGTAATTTTTCTACATTCTCTTTATGAACGTGTGATGTGTTTGGTGGAAGAAAATGAAGAATATTCCAAATATAATCACCAATCAAGTTTATTTTACTTTACAAAGTATAAAATTCTAAATTGTCTCATTTTCTTATATATAGGTACACGAATACCTTATGTTTAAATGATGCATAATTGGCCTTTTGTGAGTTATTTGAGGAAGATATTTTCTCCCAATGCAAATATTTACATGTAATTCTGCTGTTCTTAAAGCGTATGTCTCCATAGGTTCCTCAAATACCATAACCAATAATTTCTCTACAATGTCGGTTATATAGAGATACAATTTGGCAAGAAAAATAGGACTAATATTTTCAAATACATCGATGGACAGAGAGAGAACTTAGAGAATTTATATCTTTTAGCATGTATATCGGGATTCAGACAATAACTCTAAAAGATATTTGATACATGTGTGAACAAAATTGCCTGTCTCTTAAAAAAACAAAAAAAAAAAGATGACCGATGACATCAAAGACTTTCCACTTCCTTAAGTTTTATTCATGAAGGTATCAAATACAAAAATAAAATGGCAACAACATAAGAAACTCTTCTCATTCAAATTATTATGAAAGCAAACAAGGCAAGCAATTGGGAAGTTCAATCCAGGAAATGGTCCTGTTTTTCTCCTAATGAAGAATACATGTATTCTTAATACAATATTGAAATGATCTGGAGTATGTAATTGGTGAAATCGTTACAAGGCTTCATCACTGATGAGCAAAGCCCTCCCAATAATTTTTCCATCGCAGAAAGGATAGAATAAACCCAATATGATATAAACCTATTATAGTTGAGTTTATTATAATCATATATAGCGCTTCACATTCACCTAGTTATACAGAAAAATACACTCATAGTCAAAACTTAAGATAGTGGAAAGTCTTTCATATCACCGGTCGTCTGTTTTCTTTTTTATGAAGACAGAGGCAATATTGTTCACACTTGGTTATCTCGTGTGTCTTCAATAAAAGTCACTGCGTATCAAATATCTTTCAGAGTTATTATCTGAATACCAATATACATGCTAAAAGGTACAAACTTCCTTAAGTTTTGTCAATCAGTGTAATATTTTTTTAACATAAAGGGTTTCATCCATGAAAGTTATCAGTGGTCGATGACATTTCTTTCTAATTATAAAAATATTTTAAACTCCACGCGAAATATTCTCAAGATATTTCCCATCTTTACAGTCTTAAACTAACGCTCTTTCTACACAAAATGTAAATTTCACAAACTAAAGAAATAGTAGGTAAAAATGGCACAAAAAATATCTCAAAGAAAAACACAGGTTTAAAATAAAAAAATTCATATTTTCTCTCCAATAAACCATCATTATATGATAAAATATTATCAAATAAATATTTTCCCTATATGTTTATTTAAAAGGAATGAAAAAGATGGCCGATAATCTGAGGATCAAATTAGATTTTTTTTCAATTGGTCCTAAGTCAAACAAATTTAAACAGATATTCTATGAGAGAATAAATTCGAATAAATATTGCATCTTTTTTTTCTTTTTTTTCCATGTTCGCTTTTTTTAGAGCGTGTAAAAAAATATGTATATATGTTCTGAATATTTTATTAAGTATATATATATAAATAATACGAAAATAAAAGTATTTTTATCTTCTACAAAGAATATTTACATTATACATTTGTTCCTATTATTAATGCATTTTTAGTTCTTTCTCATTTGTGAAACTATATATTATTTATTTAGATAATTTATATCTTTTTCTTATTTTTGGTAAAACAAATATATTAGATTGACTTATTTATTTATTAAAAGAACGATAAAATTTCTTCTCATTATATAATTTATATCCTTTCTTTATATAACTTGATTTTGTATTTTTCTCTACGAATGTCAGGCATTTTTTTTTACAATAAATTTCTATTTAAGGTATTATAATCATCCAGAAATATCCCTTGGCTATAGAGAGATAAACGATTATTATTAGTTTAAAGTAGAGAATTTTTATTTTTATACAATAACACATTGGTTTTGGACGTATAGTTAGCTGAAGAAGGGATTTCCCGAAAGCTTTCTTTAATGAAGTAAGTAAAAAGAGTCGCGACGTGTCTTATGTCTTTTTTTGTAATTTTTCATAACCCGTAAACCTGTGATAATAAATATTGGTAAAAGCTTTCAAACTTTATCGTTGTTTCACCTCAGAAAGAAAACCTGTAGAAAGACGATAAAGTTTGTACAAATAGGTTGATGTCTTATATTTATATTTTAATAATATTATATATAATAATAATTTTAAAACCACAGATTATTATATTCTGTGATATATTGTATATATCATAATATATAATTTATCATTATCATTCTATTTTTAACTTGTAATTCTTGAGTTTGCATCTAATGCGGTGTAATATAATAAAAGCCATTTGAATAAATAAGACCTAAATTCTATTCATACTTTTAAATCAATCTAAATACACCACAGTTGTAAATCAAAAGGAAGTTCTTTACTTCCTAAAGAGGAATGATGATTGTTTATTGATCATTTCTTATTAAAGTAATTCGTATTTTCTTTAAAATTTCATAATACACCTATCCCCCGATTTACACGGTAGATACGTTCCTGAGAAAAACGTGTAAATCGGGGGATAGGTGTACACAGAAATAAAATTAAAATACCTTGACAGGTTAAAATATGTAGTCAGCACATAAGCTCGGGATTCCTCGTGAGATGTGTACACAGCGCATGTGTTCAATCACAGTAGCATTTAGTATAGTGCGATAAAAACAAAAAAAAAAACTTATTTGGAAAACCGTGTAAAAGCGAAAACGTGTAAAACAAGTACCGTGTAAATCGGGGGATAGGTGTAATTTCCAAAAGTATGAAAACAATTTCTCAATCAGGAGACTTTCAATAAGTTTATTTATTAGTTTATAAAATGCCAGCAAACTCATCATCAGGAAATTTGAAGTCCAACTTACACAACACTGATCAGAACCAAACAACATTGAAACGCCATCGGAGTTAGCTTTTCTTGATTATTCACCAAAAGGTATTTGTCCAATTCTGTAACAATTAAAAATCAACGATTAGTTGATATTTGTTCCGATAGATGACGCAAGCCATCAGCCACTTTTAGTTACAGGATCAGGAGTGTCATTCTCTCTTCTTTTATTGATTTTTTTTCGAAGTGCTCTCTTTCCCACAAGCAGATTCATTTTACTTCTTCATTGGTGATGTGGTCCACACTGTAAATCTTCAGCAATCGTCTGTAGCATTTTATATTCAAATCAAGGAGTTGTATAGCCTCCAGGATATTTATAAATGAAATATGCTATATAAGTATGCAGCCTGATATACAATAGCTGTCTGATATATTAAACTGGCCAAATCACTGAAAAGGTTCACCACTGATGAGTCAGGCCCTCCCAATATGTCTTATCATTGCAGCAAGGGCAGTGGATAATTGCTTTATTTAAAAATGAAACAATGTCGCTATAAATACTTCATATTTTAAAATAAAGATGGCGCGCAATATCAGCATGTATAAACTTGTTAATAGTAAAAATTATCGTGGACACTCTGAGAAAACAACGTCATAAAAAAAACCTCTATGGGATTCTTCCATTATCTTGATTCACGGACTGTGATTAACTGACTTTTTGCATTTGTCTACTGAGTTTTCTTTCCACAGATATCTAGAAAGAGAGAGAGTGGTACTAAATAAATGTATCTTTTAATTTGGAATTGGTTTTGCCCACTCAAAAAAACTTTAATTAATTCGTAAATGGATTTATTTACTACTGTGTGTAAATAAACGTCGTTATCAGTTTATATCTGTGTTGGGGGGTATATAGAGAGCTTGTTCAAGATTTATTCACCCATTGGTTGGTTCTTTACTGTCACATGACCTTAACCAGCCAATCAGCGCTGAGATTAGTAAAGCAAGCATGTTACCTTAGCTCAGTGGTTCCACACATCGAAGTGTTAAATAAACGACAAAGGTTCGAATATCAATAGTTCCTTTTTTTTTTTGGCGCATACACTTACAAAAAAATTAGAATTATTTTTATTAGCGTTTTGTGTTATTCTATTTTTTACTAATTAAAACCAAATCGATTTCATAACACGGTCACAATTTTAAGCTTTAATGACTTGTTCTTTTGTATGTGATGCAAAATAGAGTGTTCTAATTTGTTTACAACAGGTAAATATAATATAAAGAGCAGAGAAGGTCAATTGAAAGACGTTACAAAATCAAAAATTCTTCGTGCTATATTTATAGACTAGCTGAAGAGTGAATCCAAGGCAGCGTCCTGCCGTCATTTAAAAACTATGGAGCTTTTATTTTGAAGGCGTTTAGTCAAATTTGTACACCCCATATTCTTAGGATAGATTCACCTGAAACTTAACAGAATCATCAACTTAATACATAGACGGTCTATCTATTTCTCCTATATAGGTTGGTAGTATTCCTCTCCTCTCGGAGCTTTTCTTTGGCTAGTATTTTGATGATGTTGCAGGGTTTTCTCCTAAAATTGCCCATAAACGACATTCTCGGCCTTCCTTTTCTTGGTTTTACTTCCAAATTTTTCCCCACTAATACCTTTATCCACTCAAAATGTCAGACAAGATATCCAAACATACTGGTTCTCCTCCTCTCAATCATCTCTAGTCGACCCTATTCCTCCTCGATCATTACTAGGACATCTTCATTACTTATTATGTCAGTCCGTTGTATTCTAGTCATTATTTGATGTACCATCCTACTGTGAGCAATGTTGTAGAGGTTTCCCTTCCACATCACAGAACTGCAGTCATATGACGGTAGGTATGTAAAGTGGATCAATTTCACTACTTTAAAAAGACTGTCGTCATTCTGTGTGTGTGACTATTGGAAGAATCTTTAGAAAGATATTTCTTATAAATTCTTTGAAGCTCTCTGAAATTTTAATGTTAAATTCTGTTCAGAAATGATGATATATGTATTTATTATAAAATATATATCTCAATGTTTGGTATACAATTGCCCATAAAAAGAAGGTACTGTGAACACAATAACTGCAGAATCCAGCAACACAACTTGTTTAATATCCGAGTTGTGTCTGGCCTAGAGGCTAAGTCGTTGATATGCGGCGCGTGGTACAGGGATCGATTCCCGCTGTTGCTCTTTTTTCTGTAATAATGTAAAAACGTTATCATGGCGGTGTACAGGTACTGCGCACACATCTCGAAATACAAACTCTCAAACTCTTATACCTCTCCAACAATATTTAAATGTTGTATTGTTAATACAAAGTTGTATTTTTACTTTTCCATTCTATTACATTGATTTATGGATAACGACTAGAATTTTTCCTTAATTGTTGTTTTGAGTTAATAAACCTATTGCACAGATGGCATTGTATGGACCAATTTCACGACATTCAATAATTCTTTGATTCAAAGATATTTTTGATTTTATGATTGATATATATATTGGTTGCTAGAACATTAACCTGCCGTACATACGTCAGGCAATTTCCAGCCATTAAAATAAAATATCATCGCACTATGATTGGCTAATGAACTTAACGTTAATTGGCTGTTAAGAAACCCAATCAAAAGGTGAAGAAGCTATACATACCTACACATTAATACATAATTGCAAATTATTACTATTGTAATGGACGTTGGACTATTAGATACACCACTGACCGGCTCACAAGACATATTGATGAGAAGAGAGAGGAGAAGAACTGTGATGCGAAGATCCCATGACTTGTGGTGGTTGGTGGGCAAAGGGATGGCTAGAGAGGAGAGGTGTCATTGCAGAAATGGGGAAACCACTCTCAAATCACAGGGGGTCAATCAAGGCAATAAATATCAACGAACCTTTAAAATTTTCCAATCAAATTGTTCCAACCAACGGTGTTGCATAGCAAATGTGACTAACCTATAACGCGTGATTTAGTTTGAAGGGTAAAAAATTTCGATGAGTAAAGTCTCTCAAAGTATTGGTGAAATAAGTGTCTTTAAAAATAAATTGATACTTTTTTTCATAGCTGTTTTTGCCCTTTTCTAAAATGTCAAGGATTCATCAAGGAGACATTACTTCTGAAATGTATTTTACATTGGTCTAACATTGCCGGAATTTTCTGAATTGTAAAGGGAGATGGCCTAATGTTTATCCATTGGTCTACCATTGCTGGGATTGTTTGAATTGTAATAGGAGCTGGTCTAGTGTTTATACATTGGTCTACCATTGCCGAGATTGTCTGAATTGTAAAAGGAGATGGTCTAGAAAGGGTTAAGAACCCTCGGAATACAATATTGTTGATACAAATTTTTCAAAGTTCAATGAATTTATCAAAACATCACTCAGGACTGTTATCAAAAAGGTTTTATGAAGTCTCCAGAAAAGATCAATTCAAATCGGCTTACCAAGGGAGCCAACAAGGAATGCTCCCCTGCAGTAAATCGAGCGTGAAGAAAGAAAGGGAAGACCTTCCTTAGAGCAATGATCCCTGATACCCTAGAGCAGTGATTCTCAACCTTTTTTTTGTTGCGGCATTATTTTAAAGATTTGAAAATTTGGCGGCACAATTTTAGAATTTCGCGGCACACTTTTGCTAACTTGAATGCAAGAAAATTCAAATTATGTATCAATATTTCTATGCAAAATATAAGTAATATACATCTCTAACATTCAATTTGCTAATTTCGTTATTTTAAAAAGTAAAAAAATGAAAAAGAAAAAAAGAAAAACCAATACAAACGTGAACATAATCATATGACTAAAATTCGGCGGCACATTTTTAGAATTTCGCGGCACACAAAATTACCGCGGCACATTGGTTGAGAATCACTGCCCTAGAGAATAGACTCTTCCTTTCTTTGGACATAGGTCACCATTGAAGAAATGTCATATATTGACCATTAGAGACATCTTCAGTGGAAAATTTCAAAGATACAACTTTCTGTACAATAATTCGTCTCTTACTACAACAACGAAAGCCTTTCATTTAAACATTTCGTCTTATAGACTCATTACGAGTCCAAGAAGGAAAAAAGAAAACAATACTAAAGAGTATCTATATCTAAATAGACAATCTATATACAAGTCTCTTGGTAGACAATTTGTCAATTAACATTATTTTATTGACATCTTATCAATACATGCAAAAGTGCATAATCTGCATTATTTTAAAATGATAATTATATATATATATACATAACACAAGGTATAATGAATATGGCGCCTTTGCCACCGCTGGTAGTAGTACCACCGCTAGTGGTATAGAAAAATAACAACTACTATGTGTCTTCTAGTAATATTTATATTTTTAACGCGATATTTTCTCAAATTTCATATTTGCTGAACTATAGAACTGGTAATACGCAAGAAAACAAAGCTCTCATCAGTCAATAAATGAGACAATTGTTACATTGATAGGTATATTGGTCTATGGTGATTTTTCCCTTCAGTTATTTTCTTGCCTTGTTCTCTCAAAAAGCAGATACTGTGGTAAAAGTTTTCACATTCTGTTAAGATATTGCCTAATTTGTTTTATTTAGAAATATGGACGACTCTTGATGATCATTTTAATTATTGGGAATCTCGGCAGGAATGCCGGCACCATACGAAGCATCATGTGAAAACCAAGAGTTTCTTATGTCTTAATCACAGTTACTTTTCTACTTATTTCCTTAATTCGGTATAATTTTATTTTTTCTCTCTTGAAATGTCTTCATTCGAAATTTAAACTATCCCATTGAATTTTTTTGTTCTTTTCTAAAAATACTTTTCCATTGCCCCAAAAATATTGTAATTACAATTCAGATAGTTGAGTCTTACCTTAATATTCTTTTTTTCACATATGTGTATATTTTTTTCTTTCTTCTTTTGAGATATCTCTCAATGATTCTGGTATTACATTTATGTAAACTAAAATATAGATATGTTCAAATCTAAAAGCTTGAGGGATGAGTTTCTTTTGCAAATTTTTAGATTTGAACATTCTATTAAGGGATTAGCCTATTAATAATAAAATATAGATAATTACGCCTGAAGCAATTTACAATAGTTCACACTAGAGTATGTATCTGAATTTTTATTGAATTATCATTATTTATTATATAAAATCACACATATACAAATCTCATCAATTATTCACAGTAGAAAGCGTTGAATTCTTACACTCATGGAGACAAAACTTAAGGAAGTTGTACCTTTCAGCATGTATATCGGGATTCAGACAATAACTCTGATACACAGTGACCTTTATTGAAGATACACGAGATAAACAAGTGTGAACAAAATTGTCTCTGGCAACACAAATAAAAGCTTTTCCACTTCTTTATGTTTTGTCCCTAAGTATAATCATTTAACAAAATGTTGATCAACGTGAAAGAGGTTGTAAATTGTTTACAACAATTCCTACTAATCGAATCTTGTATGATTGGTCAATTTTTGAAAAGATAATAAAAAAATACTTGTAGAAATTAATTTAATCAAAAGATAAACGTTTTAACTAGACGCCATTTTTTAGACCTATATAAATCAGAAAAGACTTGGGGGTAAATGAAATTCTTAATTGGAAAGATATTTTGAGAGAGGTCAATATTTATTGATAATTATATGTAAACAATAGAGAAATTAACATGGATTTTTTTATTTTAATTCACATATCATTAAATATAGTAGCAAAGTGTATTTATTATATTCTATATACAGATTATTATTTTTGATATTTATATTATTTATATTTTGCTCTGCTTTGGAAACTTCCCTCATTGCTTATACCTTATAAATGTTGACTTTGTGCTTGCCTTAAATAAATTGCTGTGTCATCCTAAAGTTTGTATTTTCTAAATTTCTACGTTACAATATAGTTATGAGAACTATTTAACTAGTAAAAAATATATAGTTTAGTTTTCCGTAGAGATCATAAGAAGAATCTAAATTTTATCAGGAAAATTCATTCTCATTTATATTTATTGCGTTAAAAATTATTTTAATTTTTTCTACAAAGTAACATCTCAACAAGTATAAATATATTTTTTTTTAAATTAGCATTATAATTCATTCATAACACACATACATTACATATTCTATATATACAGTACATTATCATTATCTTAGGGCGCGTAAATTTCATTTAGCATTTTAAAAATAAATTTATATACATTTTTTTTTCTTTAAAAGAAAGTCAGATCTTAAAATATTTTAAATTATTTAAACTTATTTTTTTGCTTATCACAGATATTAAAAAAAAAGATTCCACCAAATTTTATTAAATATTCGTACAAACAAAAAATAAATGAATTTTTTAAATATTTAAATTCGTATTTTCTCTATTTTAGTAATGTAGACAATGATAAATAAATAACATAAATATAAAACACAAACAATATATATAAAATAGAATAAAATAATAGAATTATAGAATTCTATATATATATATATAATTTTTTTTTCAATAATAAAAAAATAACATTTTCAAATGTCATCTGATGACACGGATAGATTATTATGTGGTATTAAAACCGCCCGATCACTGATAAATATTCAGCGGAGCCGTTTCTCTTTTTTATTCTTCCCCTGTCCGCTGGCTTCGAAAGCTGGTTGAAAGGAAATTTAAAGTTGACAGCCAAGTTTTTTTTTTCTCTTCTTCTTCTTTTTGCTTTCTGGTGAAGCTATATAGAAGTAAAAAAAACTAGGCGTACAATAAAGTTAAGGTTTGAATGCCTTCAGGGTGGATAGGGAGACGATCTTCTGGAACTGGTGCATCTGGCATTCGATCTTCAATTAAACGCAGAAGTTTTACAATGCTTCTTCTATCTTTTGAGACGTTTTAGTCTCTTGTTTGAATTAATTAAATTTTACAGCATTGAAAATACACCCCCCCTCTTTCTCTTTTCCTCAATTTGAAACTCCAGCTGTCTGGATAATTAGTAAATGTTTTTTTAAATTTTATTTTGTTAATTTCACTTCACCCTCTCTCTTTCTCTTAACTCTTCTGGTATTTTTGTTGTGATAATTTTAAAATAGGTTGGAATCTGAGGGGGAAAAGATAGAGAGACTAAATAGTGGGAGAGGTTATGATCGAAATGAGGCTTGCGTGACTAAATTTGACGTGAGCGCTTTTTCTGAATGATTATATTTGTATTTTTACCTTTTAATTATTGCTTATGTTTCTTTAATGTAGTTTTTTGACGGTTTTAATCTTGTTTTTTATAATTGCATATTTTATTTTTATTTGTTTATAGTCTCTTTATGTTATGATAATTTGAATGTGCCTCATGTTTTTTAAAAAGTGTCTTTTTTTCTAGGTTTAATCTCTTGTATTTATAATGGAAAGAAGTATCTATAAGTTATGAATATTTAAAATAAAATTTTGTTTAATATTATCATAGATAATCTTAATTTTTTCTCTACACTAATAGCCATTAAACTTGGTTTATCATAAAGGAGGTACACGAGATAAATGCAAAGTTTGCATGAAAGGTACAACATGCTTTGATAGGCAAATTAATAAAACTATAAACCCAATATGAAAAACAAGTATAAGTAATGCCATCTACAATTTAAAAAAAAAACAGATCGTAAAGTTTATTAATCTCTTAAAAATCGCATTTATATTCGCTCGAAACTTGAGAAATCGTTCGAAACTCTTAACTATATGTGAAAATTCTACAATCACAGAAGCATATTTCCATATTTACGTTAACCACCATACCCAAGACTTTAAGAGTACAGATATATTCTATATAAGTAGAATCAACATAGAATAGTTGTAACTTAGATCTGGTGGATTAAATTGACGATATCTCTGGGTAGAGGTTTCACCACTGATTAGTAAAACCTTTCCTCTTATATTTCATATTCAGTTCAATAATTTTATAAATCTCTCCATTATTTGAAAAATACAATAGCGTTGAATAGTTACATTCTCTACCTACAGAGTTCGCTATATGTCTGGTATAGTTAGTAGAGATAAAAATTACCAACACACTGTAGTCTTACAATGAAAATAACAACGGAATATGAATTTTTAAAACAATTTTCCAAAGAAAATGCCAATATTAGAGTCAAAAATGATAACAAATACCAACTATTGCAATCAATATAACAAGAGAAAATAGAATGTAAGAGAACATCTGGAAGACGGAGCACTACATGGGTAAGCATTAAGGAATACCTCAATATACCAGCTACTCAGAATTTTCAGGTTTTGCACATATATACAGATAAGAATTCAAACAAATAGTCGCACGAATTCCTCATGGTAGCATTAAACGATTTTGTTGTGAGTACATTACTTATGTGTTACTATTGTGTACATATCTTCGCAAATGAAAGCAATTTGGCAATTAAAAGTTAACAGAGGTTGTTTACTTATTTGCACTCAATATTAGTGTTGGATTTGTTCAATAAATTTGGGACATTTTTCACAACGGCGACTAATATGTTTTTTTACACCTGGTTCCAATTTTTACCGACAAAACGACCGATTATAACAACAAGACAAACATTGCTAGGTATATCTCAAAATATGAAAATTAGCGGTCGGCAACTCATTTTCTATTTAGGACAGTTTGGGGTAATCCGAATGAAATTTTTCTCACAAAATGTTGCCATAGGTTGTCTTCATGGTTAATTTCTTTATTGATGAAAGTTTGCATACCTCCTTTCTTGACCCTAGTCTTCAAGGTGTTCAAAAAACCTTCAATAGCAGAAGGGAAGGCTGACTCGGTTCGAGGACAAACAGAAATTAAGAAAGGGGCAGTGTTACGACCTTCAGGCAGAGCGACAGGGATAATGAAACGTATTTCTCTCTAGAAAAGGTACTATCTCATCGTTTAAGATTATTCTATCCTTCTACCATTCTCTCTTATTGGAATCCATCAATATATTCCATATTACTTGGTAACAAATAGAATCAAATGTCTTTTTCTAGATCGATAATGTTCAAATTAATCATTTTATTTATTTATTAACCAACCAGGCGCGATATTGAAATATTTGCGCCTATTACAGAGGAAACACACAAAACAACAAACAAATTAGAACTCTTAGAATTAAATATTTACAAATTTACATATATTAAACGACAGAGTTCATAAAATTTATATAGACAAAATAGCTGAGGTAAGAGAGTTAAATCATTTATATCTGAGAACAATCGATGTCTCACTTCTGTAAATTTCGGACAGTCGTAGAATTTAATCATTTTGTTTCGGCCAGATATTAGAAATCTAACTTGTAAATAATGAAATAGGATATTTCTCTTTATTTAAGAGACAAAATCTGTTCTATCCCACAGTTTAATAATCGCGATTGGTGTCAAATGATTAGCTATCCACAAATGAAGGTGGAATAAAGGAGACGTTTCCCAGAACTTTATTAGGCCAACGCCGAGCGAAATAAATTAAATCAACATCTGATTCCAGCCAATAGCAGATTTAGCACCCTCCCTCTGTCGTTTGGCAAGAATTTCTCTGATTTGCTGAGGAATTTTGACCAATTGACGCCGTTCCCAAATTAAATTTTATACCTCGAATTATTACAACCCTAAAATGCCATCTTTTTATATGGTTTTTATTGATTTCATTTATATATATATTGGAGATATTAAATATTGGTTTACAAATATTCATAGATTGATCTCATCTATCTTTTTTTAAGATTATTTGTCCCTCTATTTTAAAAAGCAATATTTCTGAATAAATTTAAACATTAAATATAAAATTTGAACGATGTTTTATGAATATTTTCTAGTCTGGTAAAAATTATACAATTTCTTTTGTTCTAATAAAGAGTTGAAGCACACATCTATATATAATGAAATCGATAAATGCGCAATTTTTATTTTCAAAAATAAGAAAAAATATCTATGTTGAAATATAATTTTGATTTATAAGAGAAAAATTTATATTGATAGTTTTACAATTTTATAATTAATTTTATTTTGTATATATATACTTGTCGTATTTTTGGTAGGCATAGAATGTTTCAAATGCATTTTTTCATATCTTAAAATAAAGTATATATTATGGTCCTAAATTTTATCCTTTACCACCAGGTGCGCGCTTGGCTTTTTATCCCAAAATAAATACATTGTAAAGTAGGCTAACACTCTAAGTAAATATTGTATGAATTTTTATAATAATGAATAAATATATTTAAAATTTTTGACTTATAATTTTATAGCCCATTTAAGAAATTATTGGTATCAATTTCAAATTTATTAAAACCCTTCACCCCCCTCCCTATATTTTCGAATTTAAAATTTATACCGCATCAATTTAATAGGTGAATAACTTTCTTAAAGTAAGAGTGAGCGTATAATTTATTAAGCTTCATTTTTTAAAAAAGAATATTCTTGTGCATTCAAATTTAGAATTTTTAATAAATTTCGTTTTCTTAGATTTATTATTTTCATTATGCACACCTAAAATATATATCTTTAAAAAAAATAAACCATAAATTTTAAAAACCTTTTGCTCTTAAAAGTACACAATAATTTATTTTAATTATTTTATTTTATGGTGCGTTTTTTAAAATAAAACTTTGCACAAGAATAAATATTTCGCCTCATTTATTCTAACCAAAATATAGTATTTAAGGCGCCAAAATTTACTCATCTAAATCGTCTGTTTACATACCACTCTATATCTGTCAAATTCAAGGGAAAAGAAATCTTTCCTTTTTTTATATATATATATCTTCCAATAGTAATTCTACGTCAGTTGGAAAAGGAGAAAATGTCTTGATTGCTTTTCCTTTAATTAGCTTTATTTATTGTATTGCCAGAGTAACGCTGAGCGAAAACTCACCTGAAAATTATAGATTTATCATTAATTAAGGTTATAATTAGACCCTAAACTACATTTAATAACTCTTTCCAATTAATTAATTATTAACCACGCCAAAATAGATTTGTGTGCTACGAATTAATAGAAATAAAATTTGATTTCCCGCCTTTTTTTTTCGTCTGTTGTCTTTTGATTACATTTTTAAATTTGGTAATAATCTTAATGCGCCTTTTGGTAACTTAATTATTTAAAGATTTAATAAAAAAAAAGTGTGTACTCCCCTCTCTTCAAATTAATTTTAAAATCAATATATGCAAGCACATTTACTTTATTAACTTTATTTTGAGCGATTTAAAAAAATTAGATTTAAATAATTGCATAATATTTACTTTCGTATTTTAAAGTTGAAATTATGTTCATTTTTAATTAATTATTTTGCTTGAGGTGACTTTATAAATTAAAATTAGTTTTTACAAAAATTTATCTCAGATTATTTTGACCCTATCTTAATTGAAATTAGCAATTTTGTTTCAAATAAACTTTTAATATTTTTTTTCATTATGTAATGATATAAATTTAAAATATTAGCTTGTGTAAGTAATTTATTTTGATATATTAAAGGAGAAATATCAATATTATACTATCTATTCGTACTTAATGTATATAATGCAGAAATTTACTATTTTAATATTTTCACAAATATTTTTTTTCAAATATGATTTTTTTTTGTTATAAGACACTTTAATAAACTTTCATTTTTTAGATACCTCATACGAATAACTAATTAGAAAATAATTTAATAAATTAATTTTCAAAAAGAATTTTTAAATTGGAAGTAAAAAAAATTGAATATTAAAATTTGGTTTAAAAAAAAGTATACTTTGAAATGAAGTAATTTTGAATTTAAGTTTTTCTTTCTAATTATCAATGAAATGATTAAATTTTTACATCTCTTTGTGTGTGATGGTGTAGCAAGTTCATTGTTATTTCGATAAATGTTTTTAATATAGATAAAAGAAAAACAAAGATGAAATATTAAAATTTTATTTTGTTATTAGTTAAGCAAGTTTTAAAATGCTGTATTTTAAACAAATATTATATATTTATTGTTGGGAATTGAATTCTACGACTGCAGCTAGCGTCACCTTGTACTTATCATCATCACCCTCTCTTTGTTTACCTTCTCGCTTATGTTTACTCTTTGAATGTTGTTCGTTATTAACTTTCCCTTTTTAAACGGATAATAAAAGTTATTAACAAATAACTCTCAACGTCCTTATGTCTTCCTACAAACTGTAATTACTTAAACCTTACAACATATATATATATATATATTTTTTTTTTTATTAAAAAGGCATATATTGGATCAAAACATATTTAATATGTTATAACACCTTGATAAAGGTTGGCGTTCAGCCAACTGAATTATTGGTAAAAAAATGATATTTTGATCCAATATATGCTTTTCAATTAAATTTTTATTTGTGGATTGCTCTATCTTCAAAATATATATATTGTGTGTTATATAAAAATTATTTTATTTGAAATTATTAATTCTGAAACAAACACTACTCTGTAAAGTCGCTTCTCGGCCTTTTGGCTAAGATCAAAGTGTACTCTGTAAAGGCGACCGCCAGATATATGTCGCGACTTCAGATATATAAACCCATTGTTGTTGTTTAACCTTAGCCTGCTCAAATCTTTTTGTAGATATGTAAATACGTAATATTTTATTTAATCTTAACGTCTTAAGTCAGGTAGTACTTTCTCAAATTATGTATAAATACTTCATTAGCACAATTAAAACTAATTGTGATATAAATTGATTTTATTGTATTTTAAAGTGTTCACGACACTGCAACAAATAACAATACAACACTACTCCTGTATTCCAAAACATGAAAATAATATTCTATTTATCAGCAAATAATCTCCTATCCCAAAAAAATAACAATAAAACATTTATATCGTTTTTTACTAATTATTACACGAAGTATAGGTTATGATAATAATAAGAGTTAGAAAGTTGAGGTATTTTTATCTGTTTATATACTATCCTCTAAAAAAAGGTATATATCCATATTTCCTTAAATATTTTCACCAAGAAATTGTCTATAAGGCCGGATTTTCTATATAAACAGATTATATTCTTGCCCTATATATTTTATCCATGTTTTGGGTGGTCTTTCATGAAAGAGTATTGGATTACTTATTTGATAATATTATATAATTTAATATTGCTTGCTAAAAATGTAAAAGCTCCTAAGAGCGACCTATATGGTTAACGAATATTAATCTGTGAGAGACGACTTATTTAAAATCAAGAATGGCTTGGATCTCATCCGATCTCCAATAAACGACCACTTCCAGGAGAAACCAGGATTATCCTTTTCAAATCAATCTCTCAGAGAAGATTCTATTGGGGGGCTTAGCTCAAATATATTTTGTCTAGCAATTTTATTAAAATTACCAATCACATTTTTTTTAAAATAGGAATTTCTATAACAACCATCAAACTCTATGTATATTAATAGGAAAAATAAATATTTATTAACAAATTATTTTTATTCTATTATTTATACATTTTCGAAATAGTATATTGAAATATTTTCTTTAAAAATCGACCTAAAAACTACACACTTATTGATTTAAGAAAAAAAAAACAATCTTTCTGTGGGTATAATAAGAAACAAAATTAAAATAAGTTTTAAAAAAGGGAAAGAGAGTTTTAAAAAATAAATATAGAGGAAGCGTATAGACAAGGTCCAAATAAAATGTCACCCTTGTTTTAATCTTCCAATTAAAACGTCGCTCATAGAGGATGACGTTGGAAAGGAATTGACGGGCAACACTGGATTTATTCACAAAAGAAAAAAAATTTCGAATTTCTCGTTGGTGGTAGATGTCGCTCTCAATTCAATTTATCCCCATTCGTCTAATGAAATTGAATATTCCTATTTATTTCTTATTTACCTTGGACTTTTGACCGCTATTCTCTTACTTTATGGTAATATTTACAACGTTTATTCCACATTTTTATATGCAAATTTACCGCTCTCCTCCCCCCGACGTCAATAACTTGACAACATGTTACGTATTTTGTTGAGCAGCTTTTTTTGTTGGTTTGGAAGTTTGTAAAGTTTGAAAATATTTTTTCCGTGTTGTGAAGATAAATAAAATATTTTGTTAAATTTATGCGTTTCATACTACGCGTATATACATATACCGTCTTATTATTTACTCGTTTTTCAACTCTAGTCATATTTAGCGATAAAGTGTGGAAAATATTTATATAAACAATATTTTTAAATAAGGTGGAAAATCAGTTATTGCTGTTTGGTACAATGGCATTTCATTTCATTAAATTCACTTCGACACATATTTAACACATATGTAAAATTGATCAGTTTTACATATTCCAGTTAGGTATAGGAAACTAATCTTTTCAATAAATATTGAAATTAGCCCTCTGAATAGTACAATATAATATTGGATTTATAAAAAATGCTTTTAACTTTGGTAAACCTTTAAGTTTCGTTTTTTTTTTATAGATATAAATATACATAAAAAACAACTCCAAATAGGAAAATAATCTTGTTTCACTCGATGAAATAAAAAATATTCATAATTAATCCTAATCTATTCTAATAATATATATCTTCAATATAATATAAAATACTATAAAAATCAATTAAAATATATTTAATCGCAAATTAGCAAGTTTTAAACTATAATTCAAGAATTTCGCTGATATTTTATTTTTCTTCCTTATTAATAGATGTAAATATATCAGGAATTCAATAGGGAATCAGCTCAAATTTAGAACAGAAATATACAACAATAGTTGAAGTATTGAAAAGCGGGAGGAAGATAAACAGAGTTTTAGAAATCATAAATTATTTGTAAAAGAAACTGTAGTTGAGGAAAATCCAGTAGAATTTATGAGTTTTAAGCTTCAAGGCTTTTGAGTAATAACTCTCAACTTGGGGCGTTTGGATAGAATTACACACTAGCTCGACACAAAGAGCTGAGACTTCATAAATCCACTCTCTTCCTGGAGGAATCTCGTTTTTTAGAAGAAAGATTGGGTTAAAGATGTTTAACTAGTTCATCTTTTCTATCAAAGACTACAGGGATGCCATCCTTAGCTTGTTTTCTAAGTGTTCTTTGGTCGTACACACGACGATATTCTTTTATTATTAATATATAGGGGGAGTTCTTGACTTGATGCTTCTCTATGACTCATTATGCATTTATGTGGGGCAATAAATGAGGCTAAATACATAAATCTTAAAGATAAATTTGCATATCTTGAGTATATATATCTTATTAAATGTATTTACATACTACTGAAAATATAAACATATTGGCATCATACCCGGAAACTTCAATAAATAATGATTTTGGAAATACTATATTTACACTCATGCACAAATCTTAAGTGAGTTGTACCTTTCAGCATGTATATCGGGAATTAGACAATAACTCTGATACACAGTGACCTTTATTAAAGACACACGAGATAAAACCAAATGTGAACAAAATTGGAAGTCTCCTTCAAAAAAGGAAGACAACTGGCGATATCAAAGACATTCCACTTCCTTAAATTTTGTCCATGAGTGTATTATAATACTCCACTTTACAAATTTTCGATTTTGTATACCTAGAAGGTATTTTTGGTATAATTGTATTTTTCGTAGAACAACCGGAGCCCGGTTTATAAATACGCATTTGAGCTGTTTAAAAAAAGATTATTGCTCTAATAGCTCGCTGAATATAGCATAATTTAAAATTATCTAGCAAGAACAAATAGCCAAACGTCACTTTGATAAGTCAAAGGTCAAAATGCTTTTTCATTCATTGACACTGTAGTGAACTTACAGTATAATCATTTTAATCAATTAACAAACCATTTATAGCTAGACCTATATTACGTGTGCCATTTGAAGAAAGAGAAAAATCTTTCTTTCGATGCCTAGTAATCATTGGTTTGTTCGATTTTCAATACTTTACCATTACTGCCGTTTGGTACAGTGGTCACTTGGTTGCGGCCATATACGATCAATGAAAAATATACTGATGGACAAAATTTAAGGTAGTTGTACCTTTTAGCATTTATATCTACTCATGGACAAAACTTAAGGTAGTTGTACCTTTTAGCATTTGTATCCACTCATGGACAAAACTTAAGTTAGTTGTACATTTTAGCATGTATATCCACTCATGGACAAAAATTAAGTTATTTGTACCTTTTAGCATGTATATCGGAATTCAGACAATAACTCTGAAAGATATTTGATACACAGTGACCTTTATTGAAGACACACAACATAACCAAGTATGAAAGAAATTGTCTCTGTCTCCTTAAGTTCAACTTCCTTAAGTTTTAATCATGAGTATATTAATGACAATTATTATATAAACTGCCTCAATGCTTTATTCGAACTAATCTAATCTATTTACGACATGTTCTGAGTATTTACTGCGAATTGGTGATAACTCTCTCACGTCCAGATTAAACTTGTATATATTGATAGATAAAACAAACAAACTATGTTGATGTCGAACAAGTGATAGAAAGTAGGTCCCTCTCCAGGGAAAAGTTAGAAGAAGCCACTGACCTGGCCCCCGAGGGCGAAGGAATAATATGCGGAGAAAACATAAAAATTGCGCCGAGCCAAACTTTCTTTCGTTACAGAAGTTGTTTCCTCAGATAGACGTTTTAATCTGGCTTGGGGACATTTGGTCCGACTTTGCCAGCCCATCACTTTACTCCTTTTTTTTCTCTTTTTTGTTTGTAAATTGCATCTCTGGGCTATTCAAATTGTTTGTGGTTGCATACATGCTAAACAGCATTATTATACTACAAGAATTGATCCCCTATAGCTGATTAATAAACTAAATTATTATTTTAAAATTAATGTGTTCTTTTTTCTCTCTTTGTTTGTATATTGCATCTGTGGGGATAGCTATTCAAATTGTTTGTGGTTGCACATACATGATAAAGATCCTTATTATACTACAATAATTAGTCTTCTATTTGCATACATGCTAAACAGCATTATTATACTACAAGAATTGATCCCCTATAGCTGATTAATAAACTAAATTATTATTTTAAAATTAATGTGTTCTTTTTTCTCTCTTTGTTTGTATATTGCATCTGTGGGGATAGCTATTCAAATTGTTTGTGGTTGCACATACATGATAAAGATCCTTATTATACTACAATAATTAGTCTTCTATATTTAATTAATAAAATAAATCATTGTTTTAAAATCAACGTGTTCTTTTTTCTCTATTTTTGTTTGTATGTTGCTTGCTTTGTGAGGGTTTTTCAAATGGTGTGCCGTCACATACATGAGATAAAAAGCATTATTATACTACAACAATTGATCCTCTATGTAATTAATAAACTGAATTGTGTATTTTAAATTTTAGATAGTTTTTCTTTATTATAGGAATTATTCAACGGCGTTTTTTGCTAAAATAGGACAAATATCTGCAATTAACGAACTGAAGTGGAAAGGATTTAGAAAGGCTTAGCTCACAAACACAACACAAAACACAGCACAAATCTCTCTTTAGTGGTGAATTTTTCCAGCGATTTCGCCAATTAATCCACCAGATCTAAGGTACAACTATTGTATGTTGATTCTGCTTATATAGTTTATCTGTACATGGAGGTTTATTCTTGGTGAGCAAGAGATTTGTGTTTTTATAACGAAACTATTAAAGGTGTTTCTGTAACTGTAGAAATTTCATAGTTTTTACTTCGAGCGCACAGCTCTTAACGAAAAAGACAACAAATACAAAAACTTGTTTGAGCAAGATAAGTAAGCAATATATATATTACATATGTAAATTATATATATAAGCTATAATGATGTCTGTTCTTCGAAGTAATATATAGCGACAGCTTTTCTAATTCTCATTAATACCTTTATAATGATTTTTATTATAATTTTATAATGTGTGTCATCTTCATCATTGTTTCAGGAAAACGGAAAGACATAAATTTGTTATTACTATTATATAAAAAGATATTTGATTTCTGTTATTTACAAAATAGTAAATATTTTATCATTGGATCTCTCTGAATTTGTTGTGTAGGAACCAGCTTATCTAAATTGATGGCATTTGTTCAGCACAGGACCTGAAAGACTTTCAAAGAATCCGATGGCCATTGAAGAATCTATACAAGACATTCACAAGATTATCTATCAAATGGTGAGTTTTATTTATTTTAATATTTTGTCTCAGATTTCCTGAAAACCAATTAAAGGAGGAATCCATTCCAGATATTTATTAAGTTGCTTAAGCATGTTAAACTTTTCAACTTGAAATTTCTAAGATAGTCAGATCTATTTAAATAACACAAAGTGTTATTAAACTGTTGCTAAATGACCTGAATTTTATGTTACATTCATGGACAAAACTTAAAGAAGTTTCATATTTTAAGCATAAATCACTTCTTATTTGCTTATATAACGGCGGATTTCTCATATATGTAAATTCGAACGTTCGCCTTTATTATAAAAAGAATAATAAAATATAAAAATATAAATATATATACTAAAAGGTAGAACTTCATTAAGTTTTGTCCATGAGTGTAAAATAACATAGATAAACTAATCTAAACACACGTACACATAACATATATACATCATTAATATTATCCACCACAGTAATTATTCCTCCACCGATGGACCGCCAGAGTTCTTTCCCACAGAGTGGGCAGGTCGATGTATTGGCTGGCGTTACCCACCTCAAGACCAAGATGGTACTTGTAGATGGTAGCCACACTTGTCATTGCCTCGGGATGGAGGCCGACGCCAAGATCCAGATCTGCAAATCCTGGAGCATCTCTCAGAAGACGATCATACTCACAGAGCAAGAGTCGCATAATAATAAAATATTAGTAATAATAAAATGATCGAATAAATCCTGTACAAAGAGTTAGAGGTAGAGTACAAGTAATAACTACAATACAAGAAAGATGGCCATGGCTTATACTTATTGTAGATAGTAGACTTTGTGATAGTGCCTTAATTTCTACATCCTCGATTCTAACAATCTCTTCGGTCAAAAAAAAAAAAGAACGAAATGTTGTACCATCTTTTCTAAATATAGTTTTCATTTATTTTTGAGTATATCTATGGCAAATTTTCCGATAGATTTTATATTTAAGATATTCAGAAACAAAAACAACGAAAAGATAAATATAAAAATGTCTTAAAATAAATAGAAAAAGAATGGCTGGGGTATATAAATAGAAGATGATTTCGAGTGATAAACTGGATGTGAAGAAGAAGCTATGAAGAGATCAAGAGAAAAGTTCAAGATGGAGAAGTATGGCGTTATTAGAGACCAGGACCCAATCAAGAGCCGAGAAACTAAAGAAAGAAGAATTTTAAGGAAATATATTCTATAGTAATCCGATAAGTTTTACTCTTTTTTTATGCGTTTCTTCAACATTAAAGGTTTTGATATGATGCATTAGCGCGCCATCTGTAATAAGAAATTGAAACTATTTTACCGCTGAGCCAGACCTTCCTATTATTTTATCATTGCAGTAAGGGCAGTAGAAAAATGTTCAATTTTGAAAAGAATCATACGCGTCTAAAATTGTTCCGATTACTTATATTAAGGGTTATATTTACAAGTTCAGAGTGTGTATGTAAATAAAAATATACATGCAGTAAAACTTTATTTAGGCAATTCCGCTTATATTTTTAAATAGATCTTATTTCACATAGATCTACTAGATCTCGTATTCTTAAATTCTCCTTTTATGAATTTCCCCTTATCATGTTATCCCGGTTATAATGCCCTGTTGGCCAAGTTCCCATTAAATTCTGGTTATACCGAAACTTTACAGTATTTGCTTAACCTTTTTCTGAATCGATGGTCGATAAGAGATTTGTCTAACTGTACTTCCAATTCTACAGTGCAGCAGAAAAACTGAGAATATCGTTTTAAAAAAGTGAAAAAAGAAAGTGACTAGAAAACTCGCAGTGTTTGTTATGCCTTTCCACCATGAATGCATATAGCTGGTACCCTATTTACATATTGGTACTTTTTACCATTATTTTTTTTTCTTTATTGAACTACCGAACGAATAAGATATGTCTTTAAAAAAAGCTTTTATCGTTATTGATTGACATGATCGCAAATTTTCAGCCATACTGAGAAATCCGACAATAGAATAACACACTCACAGCCGTGCATGTTTTCTGCAGAACCCTCTAGCGAAGAAGAAAGAATAAATTGGCCTAGATTAACACATACCACTTATTTCTCCTTGGCACTCTCAAATGGGTATCAATAGTTGTTCTTTCAATCAGAGACGTATTTAAATCTTCCATTAGTGATAAATGTATTTTCATCTTTATACCCATAAGAATCTCTGCTGATCCTTCAATTTAACTCTCTTTCCATTTTCTCTTTCCTTCCAATACAATTACAAGGATTAAAAACACACAGAGAAGTAGAAAACTCACCGTTTTAACACGATTTGTTTCTCAATTATTCCATTAACCTGGCACACACGTTCATTTCATAAAAAAAAAGGTTTGTGTTTTGGGAATAAAAAAAAATGTTTTTCTGCTAAATCCTTTCCATTTGTGAGATTTAGAAAGGTGTTCTTTCATTTCACCCCCCCCCCCCTTTCTGTTCTCTCTTTTCAATTACTCCTGGCCATGTACGTGGCTAAAAGAAAGATGGGGGTGGTATAACGAAGTAGGGGATGAGAGAGGGGAATTAAGAAGCACTAGGAGCATTGTCTGCAAGTTGAGGTGATGGGAGAGGGGGGAGTTATTAAAAGCAGCAATTAGAAGAGAGGCAATTACCAGAGACTGATCATAATGAACCACCTCGATCAAAAATACTGAAGGCACCATGTTGGGGGAAAACTCTTGAAGCGGAAATCGCCCAGGTAATCCTTCTGCTTTTAAAATGTTTTCTAACTTTTAATTACACCTCAGTGTGTCGTTCAAACATCTGTTTTAATTAGTTGTTGTCGCTGTCAGATTTTTGTCATTTTTATTTTTGAAACGATTTGTTTGGAGTAAAATCATCTGGAGAAATCTCGTCTTTCCATCGAACCGAAATGTCCAAACAATTTCTGCCTTTGATTTGTCTAACGTTATATTCTGTGAGGATCAAAAAAAGAAAGAAATCGGTGTGTTCAACTACGCTGATTAAGTTATTTAAAATGTGGAATTTCAAAAATTAGATATCAAACAATGATTATTCTTTTATGAAAGGAACTTTTCTCGCAAAGACAAAGTTGACAGACGTACTCTGTTCTAAAATCATAGTTTGAGAGGATTAATTTCGTCCTATACACACACAGCTTTATTAAGACCACCGGACTTATACAGATTCACCACAGGAAGGAAGCATATATGGATCTCCTATACTCCAGGCAGCGCAGAGCTCAACAACCTCTAGGTCCGACGCATGTCTAGTGGCCACAGATTCCACCTTGCATAGGTTAGCGTATCACTGAATGTCGTCCTATACTCATTCGTAGAAAAATTAAATGTAGTATTATGAATTGAAAATATGTGGTAGTAAAAAAATATTCCTTTTAAAAAATATATTACATATGTATATAATTCGTATCTCTATCACAGAAATTATACTTGGCTATCCTTTATGTATTATACAATTTATTTTTTTAAATCATAGAGTGAAAAGATTTTAATAAATAATTCGGCAACCCTGTTTCTATAGAGAGATTAAAATGGTGGAATTATTTAGAGAAAAAGAGAGAAGCGTTTGTCCCAATTCTATTAAAACACAAATATATTTGATTAATTTAAAAATAACCATGTTATATAAACGTGTTATACTAATCATTCCCATCATCAAAGAGATTGAAAAAATTAACATATAAATTCTATTTTTTTTTTATTTCTTCACATCATTTAAAAATATGTTTACATAAATATACCACACTTATTTCAGTTATATTTTGAGATGCCTTTTTTATTTGTATTCTGAATTCCGTACAAAATCATAGAATATGAAAATACTAATGAAGAATGTCGTCACCCTGTACTCATAGAAAGAATTGAAGGGACGAAACACTAAAAAAAGAGCAAACATTTTGTTCTATTTATTCATTCTCACAATTTTATGCTGTTTTGATATCATGCTTTTGATCAAAAATCATAGACTGTAAGAATTCCAACAAAGAATTTGCTCACCCTGTACTTATAGAGAGAATAAAAGATGGAATTATATAGAAAACAGAGAGGTTTGTTCTATTTTGTTCTGATGGGGTTATCTACAGTCATTGTTGTACAAAATTATAGAATGTAGGAATTTCCATAAAGATTTTGGTCATCCTATACTCATAGATCATAAAACGTGAAATATTATGAAGAATTTTTTTATATTTTCTTTTTCACTAAATATATTTGCTTGACATTTTTAATACTCTTTGCTAATTTTTTGCACGGGAAAAAAATCATAGAAAGGAAGAATTCCAATAAAGAATTCGGTCCCCCTGCACTCATAGAGAGATTTCCATAGCGAGTGGGGGATTTAAACAACAAAAAAAGTGTGAGACGTGAGTTTCCTCCACAACAGAGTAAATAAAATGGAAGCCCTCTTCCCCCTACTGCTGCTTCTTCTTCTTAAATTCCTTCTTCTTCCCCAGGCGAAGATTGGGGAGTGATCCACAAAACAAACACCAAGTTTCAAAACGACGTCCAAACTTTGGCAGTTGGAGTTTATTTGGGTAGGGAATTTTACCTAGCCGAGCTAAGAATGTCTTTCTGAACTCTATATATATACTTTCACTTTTTCTATATAAATATATAAAAGGTTTTTTTCCCATATATATATATAGTTGATACGTAGTATATATTTTCACCATATATACATATACATATTTTTTTGAGGATTGAGCAATCCATAATTAAAATTATATTTTAAAAAGATGCATATATTGGATTTATAATCATTTTATCGTTCCAATATTTCGAGGGGCAACTCGCCTCTCTTTATCGAGGATATGTATGTGTTTTTCAATATATATATATTTGTATATTCGATAAAAAAGGCATATATTGGATCAAAATATCATTTATTTTACCAATTACGAATGTATGCCTTTTTAATTGAAGATTTATTTATGGAATGCTCTATTTTCAAAAATATATATATATATTTGTATATGTATTGCATAGAGTTAACATATTCCCTATCGATTTGACAATTGTTTCAATTTTTTAATTTTTTTAATCGCAGCATCAATTTCCCGAAAGGCAATTTGATTCTAAATCTATATCGAGTTTAGAATAGTTTTTTGAATATATATATTTTTTTTTAATGAAAAATGATAAGAATTATTACAACGGATCGATATGGAATGTTTATCCTATATTGAAATGTATGCAAAGGATTAAATAGCAGAATTTTTTTGTCAGATACAGGGTGATCCAAAAGTCCCGCACTTTTTTAAAAATTAATAACTCCGCTAATATTTGCGCTAGAGCAATGCGGTAAACACCATTGTGTTCAGGATGCAATGGGATTTTTTATGGCAAATAATTAAAAATTCGAAATTGATTTTAGTTACAATTTTATTCGCCAGATGGCGCTCTACCAGAATCAGAGATTCAGCGGCCAAATTGTTTGATAAATTGAAAAGTATAACTGATCGACACGTATTTTTCCTTTTTGAATACCAGGAAAGAACCCTAATAATATCAAATAACAAATTAATAAAACACCACTTCGCCAAAAGTATGAAGAATTGGTTAACGATTTTCAAATACAATCAGAGATATGTAAAATAGGTAAATGCAAATTAAAACATGTAGCAAAAAGAAAATTGATATTTTAGATACGGTTTGTTTCCGAAGATAATAAATTTCTAATATTTTTAATTCAACTCTCACTCAGCATCGATTATATTTATTTTAATTCATTTGAAAAATATGTATCTATCTCTGATAATTTATTTTACTCTGGAATGCCGTTGTTGTTGTCGTGTCCAATAAAGAGCCTCAGATATATCCATGCATCTCCATCACAGCAGCAGCAATGTCCACTATCTTGGGTGTGTAAAGCTGCTGCTCAGGGTCTATGTCAAATTTCTGCAAGGCTGCGGCCATTGCTGGCTATGAGAATATGTGGGTAGGTGTAAGTTCCACACCAGGACAATTGTTGCATGCCCTATAGGTTCTTGTGCCATCTGGATGTATTGTCATTCCTTTATAGTGTTTTGTTCTAAGTCTCGTTATAGTTTTTGTCATTTTTCTCTCAGAGTATATTTCGCATTTTGATCTTTTCTTATTTTTTGTTTAATTATCTTGTATTTTGACAAAGAATCAGCGTCAAATAATGACATTTGTTCTTTCCTTTGGCTCAACTTTCTGGCTTCCTTTGCCAATTCAAATGCCATTTCATTACCCCCGATCCCAGCATGGGCAGGGATTCAATGTAGAATGCAGTTATTCTCCAATGGTTCGAGTTGGGTAAGTAACGAGTGCATTTTCTGTGTGATTTTACTATTGCCCTTCTGAATTGCTTCTAGAGCGGATATGGAGTCGCTGTATATTAAAATTCCTTCTGCTTGATGCAGGGATGGTTGGTTAAGGCATACATCAAGGGATTTCCAGATAGCTGTCAGTTCACAAGTGAAGTTTGACGAAATCTGTCCTGCTCCTTCTTTGATTTTGATGTTTGTTCCATCTTGCAGTATTATGTTAATTCCGGCCCCTCCATTACTCAGGGTAAGGTCTGAAGATCCATCTGTATATGCTGTTAAAGGGCGTGGCCTAGAATTTTTAATCAAGAATTTGTACTATGAGGACATAGCCGTTAATATTACAAACACATTAGACCTCGAAGCCCAAGGTATCAAAGTCTACCTCAATCAAAACAAAGCCATCAACATATACAATATGTATCACCCTCCAAACAATACATTTATTGACGATGGAACAATGGCTCAATTTCTTACAGACAATACTATTATTGTAGGTGACCTTAATGCAAAACATAAAATATGGGGATGTTCTACGCCAAACCCAAGAGGCAAAATACTATCAAACATATTTGACGACAATGCCTTCATGTGCTTAAATGATGGGAATCCTACCCATCATTCCTACAAGCTATAATACTGCACAAGCCCTTGATATAAGTTTTTACTATCCTGACATTTTCCACAAATGCAAATAGCAAATATTAAAAAGTTTTGGAAGTGATCATTTGCCTAATTTGATAAAAATTAGCACCAAGACCAAAACTAGCTCAATTAAGAAAAATTCTGGAACTTCAAAAAGGCTAATATGATATCTTTCGAAAATACCATTATTAAAGCAGCCAAAGTTTCAATACCAAGAGGTAATATTAAGAAATGGATTCCAAATTATACACACCAGGCAAAAAATATTCAAACACTTATAACTAAAAGAAATGAACTACAAAAAGTGCACCCAAAACCAAACAAATTGTAGAACTGAACTGAACATTGTGATTGCAAAAATAAAAAGATTATACGTAAATGTGAAAAGGGAAAAATGGAAACAAACTTGTGAAAACCTGAACCCAAGAAACCCAAATACAAAACTTTGGCATTTGGCAAAACAAATTGACAGAGGCCAGCCACAAACTGAAACACAAATATGATAAAGAATACAGATGGTACACCAGCAACTAATGACAAAATTGCTGCCAATGACACCAGCACTCATAATATTTTCCTCTATGGCTACTTTTCCGCGAGGATATCACGGGATTTTGGAGCAGCGACCCTTTAAATTGCTACTTCTGCAATGTTGACATCCAAGACAATTTGGTCCACTATCTATTCCATTGCCCATTCCTACATGAAAAGAGACAGGAAATTCGCGAAATTTCGGGGCCAACTCACTACAATGAACAACATGTATATAAAATCTTCACTACTCTCCTGCTGGATAAAACATTTGTTTATAATTTTTTTAAATATTACAAGGCGATTGATAAAATGAGAGAAGAAGTGCTCAACCCCACAGACAACGGCTGATTGCTTCCCCTCCCCTCTAAATTGCTTTTCCTCCTCACTCATGTACATATATAACTTTTTAGGGGAATCCCCTTGTAAGACAATAGTGTCTTAATAAAGGTTTTTGTTGTTTTTGTTGTTGTCATAATATTTTCCATGAAAAAAATCAATATGAAAGAGCTAGCTTATGCATTAGAAAACACTGACCTAAACAAGACTCCTGGGCCAGATGGAATCCATGGCCGAATGATATCAAACTTGGGCAAAATTGGCAAAGAAAGACTTCTTAATATTTTCAATAACTCCTGGAAAACTGGAAAATTGCCTCAAGACTGTAAAAATGCAACAATAATTCCCATTAAAAAACTTGACAAATCTGCTGATGACCCAAAAAATACCGACCTATCTCCCTAACAAATATTTGCTGCAAATTAATGGAAAATATTATACTCAGACGACTCACCTACCAACCTGACACAAGAAATCTCTTACCAGAAGAACAATATGGATTTAGGAAAGGACATGGGACAATAGACAAACTCTTATTTTTCACACAAAAGGTAAAAGATGCACAAAACAAAAAACCTACTAACCACACCATAGCTGCTTTTTAGACCTTACACAAGCTTTTGATAAGGTATGGAAAAACAAGTTAATTACAAAATTATACAAACATTTCAAAATTGATGGAAAAGCTATCACTTGGATAAATGATTCTCTTAAAAATATATAAATCAGGATCAAATATAATGGCACTCTATCTAAAACCTTTAAATTGTACCAAGGATTACCACAAGGAACAGTCCTTAGCCCAACTCTCTTCACCCTATTTATTGCAGGCATAGAAGAAAGAATTTCACATAAACCCAATATTGGACTTTTCGCTGATGACATTATTCTATGGAGCAGCAACACTAACTCCAAAAAAGCTGAAAGAGATTTGAACAAGACTCTTCTCCACCTAGAAAAATTTGCTAATAAACATAAATTAGAATTTAACCCCCAAAAATCTGAAATCTGTCTTTTTACTACCGATAAGAAACTATACAAAATAAGACCAAATATTATTCTGAAAGAACAACAATTGCAATATAATAAACATCCTAAATATCTCGGCTACACCCTGGATCCAGAAATTAACTCCAGTAAGCATATTGAAGGAGTTGTTAGAAAAGGAAGAGACCGACTAAAAATCTTGATATATATTTCAGGAAGAGTGGGGAGCTGAAGCAACAATACTAAAATTAAATTACACATCTCTAATGAGACCTATCTTGGAATATGGATATCAAATCTATGGTACAGCATCTGAAACAAATCTAAAAACACTGGAAAGGATACAACTAAATGCAGCTAGAATTATTGCAAGTCTTCGAAAAACCTGCCCTAATAATATTGTACTTTACGAGGCAGACATTATGCCCTTAAAGGATAGAATAAGCTACAATCTGCCAAAATATATAAACAAAATCAAGAGTTATGAAAACAAACACAGAACTTTCAATTACATACTTAATTGGGAACCCAATATAAGACTCAAAAAAGAAGGCCCTCTCCACATGGCCAAAAGAAATGGATTTTTAAAATATAAAGTGGAAAAATATTATTTAGCTGAAAAAATATCTCCATGCGAACCACTAACAAAATGTTATTTTTAATGCCACTTTAAATGAACCCACCAACAGACAATACCAAAATCCAGAATACTTAAAACAATTATCATTAGAAATAATTAATAAAATTCCTAAAAATGCAATAACTATCTATACCGATGGTAGCAGAGACGAGTTGGGACACACTGGCAGTGGCTCTCTCATTAAAACCACAAATGGCAATGAGAAAATAAACAGAAGAAACCCAGAATTTTGCTCAGTCTTCAGATCAGAACTTATAGCCATCTATGAAGTCTTAAAATCTATCAGAAACATTAAACATCACGATATATGGATTCTTACTGATAGTAGAAGTGCCATAAACACCTGAGTCACACAGGGGAACTTAGAGACAAAGTAAGCAGGAACATAATTGGTTATCTCCAAAAACTCTCAAAAATTCACCTTCAATGGATACCCTTACATGTTAGCATTGAAGGCAATGAAGCTGCTGATGCGCTAGCGAAAAAGGCACAAAATAACCCTTGCTACAGAAAAATAAACTTACTTTTAAAGAAATAGAAGCAATAGCTAAAATAAACAAGAACTGGAGGATCCCACCTAAGCACAGTTGGTATACCCTAGAAGCAGATGGCCACCCAGACCTTTCGGTCCACAAGCCGGCATGCGAAGCATGCCCTTCGCTGCTATTCTGTTCAACTCATAAGCCAAGTAACGGTATCCAAGCTAGTGCTTGGACATTGTACCTGGAAACACCACCTCCCAGACAACGTGTCTGGAAGGATTTCTATACCGGTGGCCTTTAGTAACAGCAAAATAGGAAACTATCTACTGTGTCCAGCAGGGACCGCGGGGAGGCGGCCACCGGTGGACTCTGTTCACTCACAGCTGAGGAAAAGCTCAGCTGCCTCGTCGTGGGCTTTCTCAAGAAGTTTGCTGTGATTTCTCAGCAGCTTACTCTCGATCGCGCCCCTCGCCCTCCTTCTCTCTTCCTGCACACCCACTACCCTTGGACAATCCAAGATGTAGTGGCGTGCATTCACATCCCTTTCTCCATAGACGCAATCAGGGTTTCTCTTAATTTCAAATCTGTGGAGACTTGGGGAAGAGCCCATGTTCCGAACTACCCTAATGAGTTTGTGGGACATTACCTTACAGAGGTACTTGGGTGTTGTTACCCCATTGAATACCTCTCTCCCTTCACACTGTTCCTCCATCTGTCCAACCATAAGTCCTGGACGTGCCCCCTGATCCTCCTATAAACTTCTTTCTTGGTCACTGGGGTCCTCAGTGATCTACCTCTAAAGCATCCTGCCTTAGCGATCCTGTCTGCGAACTCATTACCTTCGATTAGGCTGTGTCTCCTAAACCAAGGGAGCTCCGGAGCCCGCGTCATCATCTCCAGCTCCTGGATTATTTGATGCGCGAGTTGCCCTTTCTCCAGATTGATGGCGACGAGGGCCGACATACAATCTGAATAGAGGCGGTCCGGGCTGAAGTTCTTCTCGGCACACACTCTGAGGGCTACCCTGATCGCAACCAGCTCGGCTGAAAAGACCAATTCGTCCACTCTGAGTGTTAAACTTTCTTGGAAGATCAGCTCTCCATTAGTGAATATCACTACCCCAGCTCCAGTATTAGTTCCAGACTCACTCCCATAAGTAAAAACCTCCGTGTCAATCCCTGTCGGCCCTCCAGGACTCCAAATCCAATTTGGCAACCACTGCGGAGGCTTCCTTGGGTCCCTCTTCGATTCCAGGGCCCCCGCTTCAAGTCCCAGGGCATCTTCCCTGTTCTCCCAGATCTTCTGTCTGATGGTCTCCTCCACTAGTTTCAATCCCAGGGGAATAAGCCCAGCGAGGACCAAAAATGCCTCACTGCTGGTAGTGCGATATCCCCCTGTGATTCTGAGTGCCGCTGTCCTCTGCACTCTCTCTACAGTTGTTGCCACCTTCTGATCCCGGTTTCGGCGCCACCAAGCCCCGGAAGCATATAGCAAGATTGGCTCGAAACAGGAGAGGCAGAGGTTCCTAAAAATAGTACCCTCCTCCCCCCCCCCCCTGTTGAGAGCCAACCAGGACAGGCCTGCACAACGCCTCTTGCCTCTCGCCACCATCTCCTCCGCCTAGTATTGCCAACCCATCTTGTCATCAATGACCACCCCCAGGATGGTCATCCTATTGACCAACGCTACCCTCCGTCCTTCCATCCGGATAGCCGGCTTGTGTTCCCATTTGATCCCTTTCCTTTTAGGTCTTATGTCCCTGGGCTTAAAGCTGAGGGCTTTAGTTTTGGAGACATTGAACTTAAGGCCAGAGTCATGGGCCCAGATCGAGAGAATTTGGAGAGAAGTTTCAACACACTTCTCAGCCTTCGCTCTCGAAGCAGCCTCAATGATGAGGAACTGGTCGTCAGCATAGAGAACTAGCCTGGCTCCCTCAGGGAGTTCCTCCTGGAAAACGGTGTTTACCAGGATATTCCACAGAATAGGTCCGCAGCAAGAGCCCTGGGGGCAACCCCTAGCACAGTTTCTTTCCAACTTCCGCCCACCAAAACTGAGGCTAATCCGTCTATCCCTCGGGGAGTCACGAACCAAGCTCAACAAATTATCAGGACAACCCATGTCCATCAAATTTTCGTCAGCTTGTTCCAGCTGATGGAGTTGAACGCGCCATCAATGTCCAGGGCCACGAGAAGAACCCAAGCACCCTTATTTAAGCCCATTTCAACCCCCTCTAACACCTCGTTCAGAGCTGTGGTTGTGGACTTCCCTTCCCTAAAACCATGTTGGAAAGAGGAAAGGAGCTCATTACTCTCTAGCCAATGCTTCAGTCGCTGAGCTAGTAGGCTATCCAGGACCATACCTAGACACACTAGTAAAGAAAGCGGGCGATAATCATTAGGAGAATTACCCTTTCTACCAGACCTTTCGAGAAGCACTACTCCGGCAACCTTCCATGCCTCAGGAAATGTACCAGTGTCCAGGCATCTATTGAATAACCTGGAAAGAAGCGATGGGTGCATCCTTACCAGGGCTTTCACGACCGTGTTATCGATCCCTTCGGGACCAGGAGATTTTCTTTTCCCGAACTTGAAAGCCGTCAGTTTCACCTCATTCTCAGAAAAGCGCGGATCTACCAAACCACAAGTGGTCAGAGAGATCTCGTCCTCTGGTTCCTCGTTTCCGAAGTGCCGATCCAAGTTGTTTTTATTTTGTCTTGTGCTTTCGAGCGAGTAGGTCTAGAACACATTCTCTCTGAATTTTCTCATTGTTGGTGGATGAAACAGCACCAGTGATTATTTTGGCCGCTTTTGCTTGAACACTGTCTAGTCTTACTTTTAGTGATGAGCTTGAGGGAGCCCAGACCGGTGTTGCATATTCCATTATCGGCCTTATTAAGGTGGTATATGTTGTTCTGAGAATTCTGGGTTTTGCTCCCCAATTTGTTCCACATAGCCTTCTCAGAATGTTTAGTTTTCTGATATCTCTATTTGAGGTGCTAATTATGTGTTCTGAAAATTCCAATTCCTCATCAATAATAATTTAAATAATTTTGTTGACATCTTGTCAATACATGCACAGTCTGCACTATTAAAAAAAAGATAATATGCATTATATACACTATGTACAATGAATATGGCGCCTCTGCCAGCGCTGAAGAATTTGGTGGAGAATCGCCAGTGTGTCTCCAGCGTCACCACGCATTTTGCGATCTACGATGAATACGTAGATAGCGTACTTCGCCGCTTAGGAGATGGTGATGGCGTGGTCCTCGAGACCAACTTGAAAGATCCAGGACTGCAGTATCTCACCTAGGTATTATGGATTTCTAATTTTATCAATTATTTGTTTGTTTATGCTTATTTTGTGGTTATATTTATGCCTTTTTCCCTGCGAGTGGAGAAGACGCATAGGTTTGGTTTTATTGGGTTTATGGTCATTTGGAGTTCCATTGCCCACTTCTCCAGTCCTCTCATTGATGTGTTCAGTATTTTTTACGATTTTTCTATGCTGCTACTTGTGTGCCATATGGCTATATCATCTGCATAACAGGCAACCTTTGTGTCTTCAGTGAGGTAAGGATGGATGTCGTTAATATATAGCAGATAGAGTAGAGGACTGAGCACAGATCCCTGAGTTACACCAGTCCATGTTCTTCCTTCCTTGGAAAATTCTCCATTGACCCGAACCTTTAACCTTCTTTACCCTTAAGAAGTCTGCAATCCATATTAAGGTTTTTCCTCTTACTCCGATGTTGTGCAGCTTTTCACTTAATTTCTCCCTCCACACTCGATCAAAAGCTGAGGTCATATCCAGGAATACGGCCGTTGTCTTCTTTGGCGGTTTTTCCTGGAAAGAATCTATTATTGATTGACAGAAGTAGAACAGTTGATCAGTCGTACAGTGCTGGGATCTATAGGCAGTTTGGTAGAGGTTTATTTTATTATTGTTAGTGAGTCAGACTATGAGCCTAGAGTGGATAATTCGTTCTGGTATTTTACAAAGTATGCTGGTCAGAGCAATTGGCCGATAGTTCTTGTATTCCTTGGCATCTTTGTTTGGCTTCAGTATTGGCACTATAATTGATATCTTCCAATTCTTTGGTAGTTTACCAGTTTGCCATGAAATGTTCAGTATTCGTAGGAGTTGTTTATTAGCTTTGTCTTCAAAGTGTTTAATCATTTGACCAAAGATTAGATTATCTCTTGGTGACCTCTTGGATTTTTTTATTGATAAGTTTAGCTCATTCAGTGTGAAGTCTCTCGATAAAATATCTTGTTGATGGAAGTTTCTTGCTTGTTTAACTAACTGGTTTATATTATTTTTAGAGTCCTGTCTTCATTCGTATAGTTGAGTATGGAAGTGCTTGAAAGATATTCAGCAATTATGTCAGCCATCTGTTTGTTCTCGTTCTCGCTGTTCTATTCATATCGGTTAGAGTATTGGAGGATTGTGGTGTTGGTTTTGATTGTTCTCTAACACTCTAATCATATTCCAGTGTTGGCTGTCCTTTCTTGGATCCATTTTTTCGCAGAATTCTGCCATTTTTCTTGTTTGCATATCCAAATTTCTTGTTCTATTTTGTGACTAATTTCAATGAGTTCCTTTCTGTTTTCTTCTGTTTTATTTTTTTAAGAAGTTCATTGATATTGTCTCTCTCTCTGAAATCATTGCCTCGATGTTGTGGTCCTTCCAGTAAGGTATCCACAGGTCTATACGTCTACTTCTAGGTATCGATGCTTTTGCAGCTTTTGATATGTTCGAAGAGAATTTTTCCAAGTTTTTGTCAAGCGTTCTGTAATACAATTTTTCGTTGCACAGTTCTTCAAGCTTTTCTGTGAATTTTTTTCAAGTCGGCTTTCCTAAAGTTCCATGTTCTTTTATTCTAATGGACATTCTCAATTTCTGTGGTCACTGATTGCACCTCTCAGGATTTCCCATTGTGTTGTGGGTGCGATGTTGTAATTTATCGCTGTGATGTCTATTGCGGATTCTGTGCCTGTGGACTTAGATAGGTAGGTGCTCTCTCCGTTATTTAACGGTGTAAGGTCGGTTAGCATGTCCTCAACCTGCTGACTTTTGTTATCCTGGACAGGTGATCCCCAAATTGAACTTTTGGCGTTAAATTCGCCGAGTATGATTGTGATATCCGAAGACGCTTCACTTAATGTCTCTATTGTGTGTACCCATACAAAATTCAAATATTTCACGAGCTGAAAGTTGGCGATTTTGAGATGCGTCAAGAATTCGCTGCATGGGTTTTCCGGCAAATTGATATTGATGAAAACTGGCTGTCGAATGTTCTGTGGACAGATGATGCTCACCTTTCTCTAAACGGAGAATTTAACCTTCAAAACAGCCGCATTTTGGCAACAGAAAACCCTAGGGTTTATACAGAAATGCCACTTTACCAGCCTAGAGTTACAGTTTTGTGTGGGTTCATTCTTTTATTATTGGGCCATTTTTCTTTGAAAAATCAATGAAAGAACTTTTAAAACCGTTTTTGTAACTGGTGAACGTTATGTTCAACTTTTGAGAGAAAAGGTATTTCCCATATTGCAAGGCAAAAGCACTAAGCGAAATAACATTCATGAAAGATGGAGGACCTCCTCATATCTCCCGAGGTGCCAAACAATTGCTGAAGGATACGTTCGGTGAAAATCGTGTGATAAGTCGCCACATTATATACCAGTGGCCTCCAAGATCACCAGACTTGACGCCTTGCGATTTTAGTTTATGGGGGTACATTAAATCGTGTGTTTACCACGTGTGGCCTACCACATTGGCCATGTTGAAGGCTTCTATCAGATGGCACGTTTTATCAATTTCAACAGATATGTTATTTAATGCTGTCCATTCTGTCATTTATCGTCTGCAGGCGGTGATTGAGAATGAAGGGTGCCACATTGAGCAAGGATTGTGACCTAATACAAGAGAGAAGGCAGTTACCTCATGTGTTATATAAGCCGCCATGTATTATATTATCTACCAATATTTTGCAGCTCTTTGTGTTGGGATATGGGGATAATAAATGCTGTCCTCACATCTTGACTCTTCTTTTCGTGAACAGTAATATTTTGTTTGTCATTTGCTCACATATTATGTCGTGCAAACCAGAGTGTTATAACTTCTCGAATAACACTGGTACACACAATTTTTCCTCTTATGTTTAGTTTTCGCTTTTCGCTCATTAGAAGAAATAGCATAAGGAATATTTTCTGTACACCAATAACTTTAGAAATTTTGTGAAAAAAAATAATACAAAATGATTTTACTACCACGTTTTTTAACACAAAAGGTCGATTTAAAAATTATTTTTATTTGAGGGGACACATTTTTTAAAATTGTGTTCAGTATAATAAACAATGATAACATTTGACAAGCCCATAGGATATTTGGAATAAAGTACGACAAATATATTTTGTCACTTCCCTCTATATTTAATTTGTTGGATCATGACAAATAGCCAGTTAAATAGTCAAGTGTCGCCAATCAGTCAAGAAACTACACATTTCTTATAGCAAGAAATCCTATTAGAAGTGCCATCATTATTTTTGGTACTATATTAACATTTCAAAAATTCGTGTATTGATATCAGCAGTGTTTTTCAAACATTCAATCTATTTCACAAAACTCCATATAAAATATAAATATTTTTGCTACATGTTTTAATTTGCATTTACCTATTTTACATATCTCTGATTGTATTTGAAAATCGTTAACCAATTCTTCATACTTTTGGCGAAGTGGTGTTTTATTAATTTGTTATTTGATATTATTAGGGTTCTTTCCTGGTATTCAAAAAGGAAAAATACGTGTCGATCAGTTATATTTTTCAATTTATCAAACAATTTGGCCGCTGAATCTCTGATTCTGGTAGAGCGCCATCTGGCGAATAAAGTTGTAACTAAAATCAATTTCGAATTTTTCATTATTTGCCATAAAAAATCCCATTGCATCCTGAACACAATGGTGTTTACCGCATTGCTCTAGCTCAAATATTCGCAGAGTTATTAATTTTTAAAGTTGTGCGGGACTTTTGGATCACCCTGTATATATTTATTTGAAGATTTTGAGGGGTTTCAATAATTTACTTTTTTTAGATATTGTGAACTTCAATATATAATATCATTTTTTTAAAGTCGTCTAACAAGCTTAGAGTTTTCAAGGTATAAGGTCCTTACAAGCTTAGCGTTTTTTAAAGGTATAGGGGACCAAACAAACTTAGAGTTCAAGGTGTAGGGGCCTAACAAACTTAGAGTTCAAGGTGTAGGGGCCTAACAAACTTAGAGTTTAAGGTGTAGGGGACTAACAAACTTAGAGTTCAATGTGTAGGGATCTAACAAACTTAGAGTTTAAGGTGTAGGGGACTAACAAACTTAGAGTTCAATGTGTAGGGATCTAACAAACTTAGAGTTTAAGGTGTAGGGGACTAACAAACTTAGAGTTCAATGTGTAGGGCACTAACAAACTTAGAGTTTAATGTGTAGGGGACTAACAAACTTAGAGTTCAATGTGTAGGGAACTAACAAACTTTGAGTTCAAGGTGTAGGGGACTAACAAACTTAGAGTTCAAGGTGTAGGGGACTAACAAACTTAGAGTTCAAGGTGTAGGGGACTAACAAACTTAGAGTCAAGGTGTAGGGGCCTAACAAACTTAGAGTTCAAGGTGTAGGGGACTAACAAACTTAGAGTTCAAGGTGTAGGGGACTAACAAACTTAGAGTTCAATGTGTAGGGGCCTAACAAACTTAGAGTTCAATGTGTAGGGGTCTAACAAACCTAGAGTTCAATGTGTAGGGGACTAAAAAACTTAGAGTTTAAGGTGTAGGGAACTAACAAACTTAGAGTTCAAGGTGTAGGGGACTAACAAACTTAGAGTCAAGGTGTAGGGGACTAACAAACTTAGAGTTCAATGTGTAGGGAACTAACAAACTTAGAGTTCAATGTGTAGGGGACTAACAAACTTAGAGTTTAAGGTGTAGGGGACTAACAAACTTAGAGTCAAGGTGTAGGGGACTAACAAACTTAGAGTTCAATGTGTAGGGAACTAACAAACTTAGAGATCAATGTGTAGGGGACTAACAAACTTAGAGTTTAAGGTGTAGGGGACTAACAAACTTAAAGTTCAATGTGTAGGGGACTAACAAACTTAGAGTTTAAGGTGTAGGGGACTAACAAACTTAGAGTCAAGGTGTAGGGGTCTAACAAACTTAGAGTTCAATGTGTAGGGGTCTAACAAACTTAGAGTTCAATGTTTAGGGGTTTAACAAACTTAGAGTTCAAGATGTAGGGTCTAACAAACTTAGAGTTCAATGTGTAGGGGTCTAACAAACTTAGATTTCAATGTGTAGGGGTCTAACAAACTTAGAGTTCAATATGTAGGGGTCTAACAAACTTTGAGATCAATGTGTAGGGCACTAACAAACTTAGAGTTCAAGGTGTAGGGGACTAACAAACTTAGAGTTCAAGTTGTAAGGGTCTAACAAACTTAGAGTTCAAGTTGTAAGGGTCTAACAAACTTAGAGTTCAATGTGTAGGGGTCTAACAAACTTAGAGTTCAATGTGTAGGGGTCTAACAAACTTAGTGTTCAATGTGTAGGGGCCTAACAAACTTAGAGTTCAAGATGTAGGGTCTAACAAACTCAGAAATCAATGTGTAGGGGTCTAACAAACTTAGAAATCAATGTGTAAGGGTCTAACAAACTTAGAGTTCAATGTGTAGGGGACTAACAAACTTAGAGTTCAATGTGTAGGACCCTAACAAACTTAGAGTTCTAGGTATATGGACCTAAAAACTCGGAGTTCAAGTTGTAAGCGCCTAACAAACTTATAGTTCAAGATTAAGGGTCCTTTAAAACTTATTTAATTTTATATTCATATTTGTATTCACACACACACATATTTCTAGGTGGTGTCTTATGAAAGATTAAACTGTGTCTCATATATACGAGGGCCATCCAATAAATAGGTTTCCCTATTTTTTAACAAATAAACAACATTATTTACAATTATGCAGTTATTTTATTTTGATTATACAACTCATAGACTACTTCTCTACATAATCACCATTTCTGTCCAAACAATTTTGGTATCGTTGTAGCAATATTTTGATACCACAGTTGTACCAAGCCGTGCCCTGTTTTCGTAGCCAGTGGTTCGCCTCCGCCTGCACTTCGTCATCATTCGCAAAGTGCTTGTCTCCAAGGTGCAACTTGAGTGCTGGAAAAAGATGGAAATCGCTTGGGGAAAGTTCCGGAGAATAAGGTGGATGTGTGAAAATTTCCCATTTGAAGTTTTCCATCAACGTGTGGGTCGTTCGAGCTGCGTGAGGGCGAGCATTGTCATGGACGAGTAACACTTTCCGAGACAAAAGTCCAGGACGTTTCCGTTTTATTGCAGCTCTGAGTTTAGTGAGGACTTCGCAGTACCTCTCAGCGTTAACCGTAGTGTTTGGGGGCAGATGTTCAACCAATAAAACACCCTTACAGTCCCAAAAGACGATATCCATAACTTTTCCTGCAGAGATTGTGATCTTCCCATTTTTGGTGCACTTTCCTCAGGCTTCTTCCACACCATGCTTTGTCGTTTTGTTTCTCGAGTTGAATGATGCACCCAGCTTTCATCTCCACTGACAATATGGGAAAACAGTTGATCGCCATCTCTTCGATGCATTTCCAAGAAAGCTCGGGCTGCCTCCATCCGTTGTTGCTTGTGATTTTCCGAGAGCAAACGCGGGACCCATCTTGCGCAGACTTGCGCAGACTTTGCGAAAATTCAAAACATCTGACATGATTGTTCCAATCGGAAAGCGTCCAATTTCGATTCCAGGAGGCAGTCGAATCATTATTTCGTCAATGGTGAAGCGATCTGCTTCCACCACCTTCTGAACAGCAGCAACGGCTGCATTGTCCGTAGCAGTAACGGACCTGCCGCTACGCTCATCATCACGCACATTTTTCCGTCCTTCCAAGAAACATGAGCGCCATCGGCGAACCATTTGGATGCTCATACATTCTTCACCATACACTGACACTAAATTGCGATGAATATTGACCGCAGTTTCATTTTTCGCCGTAAAAAAACGAATTACAGAACGGAGTTTGCAAGTGGACACGTTCACCAGTGGTAGCTCCATGGAAACTGAAGCGCTACGGACTTGCGCGTACGAGTAGCGTGATTTTGAAGGTCACGCGCTTCCAACGCATCCTAGTGACCATTTCTTACACTACTAACTAATTTTTACAACGTTTAGTTAGCAGGAAAAAAAATAGGGAAACTTATTTATTGGATGGCCCTCGTAGTTTATAGCATACACTCCTTCATCCATGTTGGAACCAAACAGAGTGCAACAACATGTAGAAACAAGTAAATAATACAAACAATTTTTGTTGCGGATAAAAGGCGAGTTATTTATTTTGTTATTTATTTTTAATACTACTTCCCTCTCCTAATTCTTTTCTATTTATTTATTTACAGAGTTTCCAGCACATTTTATAATTTATCTTCTATAGAGAATTTATATATGTGATGGGGACTGTAAGAGAATAACTTCTCTCGGATAAATCATTCTCCATTCCAACAGTTGCTTATGTATGTTTCCTTCGTGGTATATTTTGTTATCTACTTTCTTACGGACTTTTTCAGATTCTCGGAGAGATTCGAATCCCTCATATCGAAAAGATAAGAACAGTATCAACAGAAGAATAGATATCTCAAAGCGATTCTGACATATTCCAAATCAAAGTATGAATAAGTATTATAAAGTAAATAAAGCTTCCAGGGTTAATTTTATTGTTCCAATTTTTATTTCCAAGCTTTCGGACTTGTCAGTCCTTCTACAGGAGTATCACGATAATAAATTGATGATATATATACTATTTTTATACAGAAGGACTGACAAGTCCGAAAGCTTGAAAATAAAAATTTGAATAAGAAACTTAACCCTGGAAGCTTTATTTATTTTATAATATTATAAATCAGGGAAGAACGTTTATATAAATAGCTATCATTATTTAAATCTCACATATCTCAAATTAAAGTATAAACAGCCACCATCGAGTAAATCTCGCACTCCCCGTGCTCACTCTCAGTTGTAATTTCGCCCGTTAAAGAGCGAGAATTCGAAAGCTCGCGGTGTTTTGTATTGAGAGAAAATTATTGCGAGAAGTTTTTCAATATTTTATATAAAAGAATATCACAATTTTATTATATTGGAATAATAATAATAAAAGATAAGAATTCATAGTTCTTATGTTATAATCTTAATGTTAATTAATACTCATGGACAAAACTTTAAAAAGTGGAAAGTATTTGATATCGCTGGTTGTCTGTTTTTTTTTTTTTTAAGGAGACAGAAAAATTTTGTTCACAATTGATTATCTCGTATGTCTCTTCTTCAATAAAGGCCACCGTGTATCAAACATCTTTCAGATTTATTGTATGAATCTCGATATACATGCTAAAAGTTACAACTTCCTTAAAATTTGTACTCTAGCAATTCTATCATTTCAAAACATCAAAACCAGATCTTAAATCTCAACAGCCAGAGTTATCTACAGGATTGTGTTGGACAGAGAAAGTTGGAGGAACATCATTCCTGTTATCTAGAGTTTCCAAAGATTTATGTATTTGTATATTATTTCTTTATTTTACAACGTATTTGTAAAATACACGTAAATTGTAGTTCATTAGGTTCCTCTATGAATTATATTTCGTTAGTTCACTATGTAGCCAATATATATTTATATATAAGTCTCCAATTCTGGTCCGTTTCCAAAGTGACTAACGTGGCAACGGCACTCATTTTCTCAAGTTAGAGAACATTGCGATTGCTCTGATTGAGATGCATGAAGACATCTGAGACTCTTCATTGGACACGACAACAGCAACATATAAGTCTCTTTATATATATTGTTGCACTGTCCTGGGGAGTTGGCTTCATGTCAATGTTAGATTGGTCCATATCAAGATTATAAGTGAAATCAGAACGGGTAATCATAAAACAAAATATAGGAAAAGAAACTGAGGTATATCTAAACAAAATATCCCCCAATAAAATGCTGACTTGGCGTCACGTGACTGATGATGATAAGCTGAGTATGCCACCACAGAATATTCTGTGACATCTAACAAATATTCCGATTTTTTATAATTTTCTTTTCTTTGCCTATCCCTGGTACACGTGGTACAGGCCATGGTAATCATGGTGGGTAGAAGTAGGCGACTGCTTTTATTGTAAGTGCATCACATGTCTACACATGTGAAAAACAGTTCGACTTTGCACCTACAAATGTGCCAGAACTCCATTTGGTTACTTGCACTCGCATGTGGGGTTAGACTTTTGCAAGAATCGGGACCATTGGAGCAATTTATTTTTAAATCAGAAGAAAGTGCCCAATGCGGGAATTGAACCCGGGCCGTAGCTGTCGAAAACCAACGGTTTAGACCATCCTTCCACTGACTCCCTTTTCTTAGAATATTATTAGACTTTTCTTAGAATTTCCCAATTCCCATCTAGTTAAAGAAAGCGTTAGTATAATTGTAATTTCTCTGTATTTTATGTTGAGAGAGAGAGAGAATATTTTCTTTCATACGCGATTTCTCTCGATGGTAATTTACCGAAATCTCCCGGGGGAGGAATTAATAAAATCGTTTTTTAATATAATTTTAAATGGATCTAAAATGAAAATCAACCTCCGCCAAGTTTCAGAAACCTACCCCTTCCTCAATTTAGATAGAATTAACCCCAACTTTGTGAGAAAAAAATGTATTTTTTTAAAAAGTCCTAAATTGGCCATTAAGAAAATGCGAAGTTGAAGCATTTACGATAAAATGATCTAATTGGGCAATTTTGTAATTGACAATTAATGATTTTTTTTAGAAGTCATCAGTGATATTGATTATATTATGGTAAGTATCCTTCACACAAATTTTAAAACACTTTTTTTTAATAATTAGGGTTAAAATAAGGTTTTTTTAGGCCTAAGCGCATCCCCTTCTCCCCCTTCCTCGTAGTGTATAAAATGTTCGCCTGTTTAAAAATATTCTCTTCCCCAATTTTTGGCGCCAAAATCATTTTTGACCAAACGATCACACAAAAAGTCGTTAAACTTTAAATGATAAAAGAAAATCGATGTGTCGAATATGGAAGAGGGAAAAAAAAGAAATGGAAGCCCCAGTTTAATTTTTCGTGGATTTGTCTCTATCGAAAAATATTTTCAAAGCTTTTTTTTATTTTCATTTTTTTTTAACTTCCCATCAAACCGCTACCATTTGGTTGGTAAATTAGCTCATCAACTTATATTTTTGGGAGAATAAATGGTTTCGTTTGGTTTTATTTTTTTCTAATATGCTTTTAAAATGGTATTTTAACGTTTTGAAAATTTACGTTTTTTTAGCATTATTTAAATAGAGAATGGCTAGATTGCTAATTACAAATTTATTAACGCACTCGTTCTATTTAGAAATAGTAGATGTTTGAAAAAAAGATCATTTGGTGTTTAGATAATGAATTTTTAGGATATTTTAACTCGATTCTCTTTTTATTTAGTAAAGTTAACCAATAGGGGGAACTTCTCTAAAATTGATTTAATTAAATGTATATCACTTCTTCAATCTATGTTTTGATTATTTGTTTTGTCGATTTAATTATGAATTAGAGTTTCCATGTAATTTTATAACGTAATTACATACACATAGCTGGGGAGTAAGAATTGATAAGCAATTAACAATAATTACAAAATTTTAAATGCATGATATGTAGTATATACGTTACGAATATGCGAATAAGTTTATTATATGAATAATTTGCATATTACGGGGTTATAAACACTATGATAATAAAATAATAGAATAAATAATGTTTACAGGGCTGAATTTCTTGTGCAACTTTATTATTTTCAAGCTTTCGGACTTTTCAGCCTTTCAACAGCCTTTCAGCCCTATCATTGTTAATGATAAATTATTATTTACATATTCTTAAATACTTATGATATTGAGAGAAATATAATACAACATTTTTATAAAACTATGATAATAAAGAAGTTTGTGGGGGGTAGGTATTTTTCTTCAGATGCTTCGACTATATTTCACTTATTCCGATAAAAATTTGACACTAAGTCTGGAAAAAAAAGTCTCTTTGTCAGAGTTTTTAACCCCGTAACATATGCAAATTATTCTGATAAGAAACTAACTTGCATATTCGTTACATATAAGCTTTCAGAAGAGTTGACATATCTGGTTGGAATTTTAATCAGATATAGTGTATGTTGTTTGTATGTGTAGTGTGTGTTAGGTCAATAGAAAGTATTATTATAGTTTTAAAAGCCCGGAATATGCTAATTAATCGGATAGGAAACTTTTTTTAGTTGCATATTCAGTTTTATTCCGCAGACGTTTCCACAATATTTGACATATCCCGAAAAAAGTTCGAATTGTCTCCTTAAAAAAAAAAAGAACAATCGGCAACATCAAACTTTCCACCTTTGGAATTTTTGGTATATAGAATTGCTTTTTGATAAAAAATTTTGGATAATTTTTACTTTTTAGGTCTTGGATTATTTTTGATCTTTCACTTTTTGTTCCATTATTATTTGTAAAATGTGTAGTCGAAATCTTTGAAAATGTTTTAACTACAGAAGTTTCATGGTGAATGGGGGACAAAAAGAATGGAAATTCAGGTAGCTTCCTGTGTGGGTTGGTTTTCGATAAATTCTTGTTTCAATTTTATTTTGATTTCTAGTCAGTTTTATGTCAAAAAAATGGTAAAGAATTGTTTTTTTTTTCAATTCATAAGTGAATTTTAAATTCCATACACGAACAATAGTCAAGTCTTAACCCCGAACATTATTGTTTTTTGCCTTACAGCTATGAGTGTAAAAGAATAACCAGAAGTTTAAAAAAGCATAATATAACAAGATATCAACCCAACCAAAATTTAAGAAACATTTTCGGTCACCCCGACACAAAACAGATTTGTACCCCATAAAATAGAACCAACGCCATATATAAAATACCATGTAAATCCTGCCAGGTCATCTATATAGGAGAAACCAGCAAATCTCTATCGGAAAGAATTAACCAGCACAAATCAGCAATAAAACGCCATAGTCCGACATCCCTACTCGTAGATCACGCATTCAACAATAGTCACACTCCAGACTTCGCTAATACAACTATAATATATCAAAATATCAAAGAAAAACATTGCCGATTATTTTTAGAAAGCTGGAGCTCATTAGAAAATAAAAATAGTATTAATAGAAAAATTGACTTACCAGATGTATATACTCAGTTTAGAACCCCTTAGAAAATTATATTATTTATATATTTATTTCATATTTCTTGAATTTTAGATATTTATTATGATATTCATATTATTTTTTCCACACAGTTATTTGTTATATATTTATTTTCAAATTACAAAACTATTTTAGACGCGTAATATTCTTTTTAAAAGAAAACAATTTCTACTGTCCTTACTGCAATGGAAAAATTAAAAGGAGGGCCTGGCTCATCAGTGGTGAACCCTCCCAGCGGTTTCGCCAGTTTAATCTACCATGCCGCTGTTATATTGCATTTTTGGAACTTCCTTTCATAGTGATACTGATGCTTGACTCTTCGAATGGGTATTTTAGATGAACTATGGACATAGGCTTTTAGGACAGCAGAATTACATATAATTATAAATATATAATATGCTTCGAGCAATCGCTCTTCCGTAAATATCGATTTGTGTCTTTTATTCGAATAATTATATTACGATGCACTAGCGCGCCATCTGTTATCAAATTACAAAACTATTTTAGACCCGTATGGTAGATTAAACTGGCGAATCCGCTGGGAGGGTTCACCACTGATGAGCCAGGCCCTCCCTTTAATTTTTCCAATGCAGTAAGGGCAGTAGAAATTGTTTTCTTTTAAAAAGAATATTACGCGTCTAAAATAGTTTTGTAATTTGATAACAGATGGCGCGCTAGTGCATAGTAATATATTTATTTAATTAATTCAATTGCTATATATATTACATTAGTTTTCATTTATTTATATTCAATTCTGTGTAAAATATATATCATAGATGGTTTATCGCCCAACAAAATTGTAAGACGTCTCACCGCGACCTGCTGTGTGCTTCAAAATAAAACCCTCGTAAAAGATGGACGATTGGTCCTTCGAAATATTGGATAAATAAAACTTATTAAATCCAAAATAAACCTTATTTTTAAATATTTATATTATGGATTGCTCTATATTCAGAATATATATATGTATGTGGCAATATCGTTGCGGGGTTTCTTATTGTTGGATGCGAATGGTGAGATTTGGTTGAAGCGCAGCCGTTTGAGTGGAAGTTGCAGCATACAGTTAGGAATAATCAGGACACGTGATTGAGTTTGAAAATAAAGGCAACGGGTTGGAGGAAAGAAAGTTTGATAAGAGCTGAGCGATTTGACTTATTAATTAACTGATCACATGGCGGTGATTGTACTTAGCTGTGGGATGAGCAGAGGGGGAGAGGTCTAGAGCCGATGTCACCTCCTTGGGAGCCAAAGCGTAACTGACATTTCTTGCTTTTCGATTTAACACCAAGCTTCAGTTTCTCTCTGATTGGTTGAGATATGATCACATGGTGTTTTCCTATTGGTTGACCTACTTAGTGGTTCCTCCCTAATTGGCCGGCGGCTCTCCTTGATGAAAGATGGCCTGCCTGGTATATCCGATTTCGTCAGGAAGTATTGGGTATCTTGACGCTTATAGCTTCGACGGATATTAGATACGTCCTGTTTTTGCCGGAAGTATTGAGTGCATCTTGGCTAAAATAACTTCTGCGGTCACTAGAGACGTCCGGTCTCTGCCCCTGCAATGTTGACACAGGGGTGCCAAAATAGTCGTGCCAGCTTTAGTCTTACTTCCTATATCTTTTGTTACTTTCTTTCCTCCAGTTACCTTGTTCTTTATTAAGTCTTTGAAAATCATACATGATATATACATAGTGGGTCGGGGTTGCATTTAATTATATACAAATTATGACAGATGCGCCCCCTACATGTGAAGAATTCAAGAAGGGGTTAGCCTGAGAGAATTCTGTAAAGTAAAAAATAATTTTGTGGGAAAATTAGTTGTGGGTATGGAGGGGCTATATACAAACATTGCTGGTAATATAAAAGTAAAATAGAATGGTGTTGATGATATAGGTTGAGTATAATTAATAGAAATCAAAAATTTTTAATTGTAAGAAATCAAGGAATGTTATGGTACATAGTGGATTAAAAGAAAAGAAAATGCGCCTAAACGAATTCTACTCGAGTTAAGAAATGAATTCGAGGGGGTTCTATTTAGGCTTTGAAATCAAAATAAAAATAATATAAAAATAGTTGAATGAAATCAAAATTGAATGTGTTTGGTTGAATGGTGAGAAAAAAAAAAGAAAAATGCCTAACCATATTCTAGCTCGAAATTGGGAATGAAATCGAAGGAATTCTATTAGGTCTTTTGAGAAATCAAAAATAAAAAAAATAAAAAGTTGGAAGAAATCAAAGTGAATGCTTGGTGCGTGGTGAGAAAAAAAGGAAAAATGCCTAATTACTTTTTTGCTTGAATTTTGGAAAGGAATTCGAGGAAATTTCATAAGGTCTTTTGAGAAATCAAAGTAAAATAAAAATAAAAAGTTGGAAGAAATCAAAGTGAATGCTTGGTGCGTGGTGAGAAAAAAAAGGAAAAATGCCTAATTACTTTTTTGCTTGAATTTTGGAAAGGAATTCGAGGAAATTTCATAAGGTCTTTTGAGAAATCAAAGTAAAATAAAAATAAAAAGTTGGAAGAAATCAAAGTGAATGCTTGGTGCGTGGTGAGAAAAAAAAGGAAAAATGCCTAATTATATTCTAGCTCGGAATTGGGAATGGAGACCGAGGGAATTCTATTAGGTCTTTTGAGAAATCAAAAATAAAAATAAAATAAAAGTTTTTTGAGCGAAATCAAAGTAGAGTGCTTGGAAAAAAGAAAAATGAAAAATAAAAAGATTTCAACAACAAAGGGTGATTTAATGTTTTTAGTTTAATCGAAAGTCAGTGAGTTTTCGTTGATAATTGAGTTGTGGCAATATAAGTCAAGTGGTAAATAGAATGATAATTGATAAATGAAAATGATAATATAAACTAATTGGTAAATAAAATGATAGTTAATGATTAAAATTGATAATAAGTTGAATAAATTGCTAAATTGATTAAATATTTAAATTTTAATTGAGAGAAAATAATGAAAATGATTGATATGAAAAATAAGGTGTATTGGTTGGAACCCTTTGGTATCTTCATGCCCTGATCTACATGTATTGGTTGCTCCATTTTGCCCTATAAATGTTTTACTTGCTCAATTATGCCCTATAAATTTTTTGTCTCATCTGTAGTGACACTTAGGTGAAAAACGTGATTCTAGCCCTCAAGTGCGTTTATGCTGTGTGTACAGGAGACATGGAAATCTATATAACCTTTATGTGTAATTTTTTGTCTTTGTGTGTGTGTTGTGAAAAATGTTAGAAGTCGGTTGTGTAAGAGATGTGTGAGCTAGTTCTAGGTGTTGTTTCGTGGATGTGTAATTGGTTGGTAAAAATCGATATGTAGACTCGAACTGGAATCAAAACCGGTGGCATAGTGAGGTTCCCAGTCGACCTCAATAGGGGATCTTCTCATTGTAATTAGAGATACGGAAGTGGGGTGTGTCGGGCAAACGAGAGGGAGGGAAATTGGAGATCGGACGAAGGCGCTCCGCTTTGTTTACAGAGGCCGAATTTAACCTCCGCGGACTATACTTCCTGTCGTGGTGTTTCAAATCTCATTTCCTGCCGTCTATTTATTTTTGGTGCGGCTCGGGGCTTGTTTTTGGAGTACGGCTTCTCCGACATCGGTTGGTCATTTTTTCAGTTACTGCTATCTCTTCGGAGTTTATTTAGATTTTCTGCGAAGATGGTTCCTAAAATTATGAGAAGTTTTATAAATACTTGTCCACAATGAAGAATTGCTTGTCCACAATGAAGAATTGCTTGTCCACAATGAAAAACTGTTTGTCCAAAATTAAAAAATGCTTGTCCTAAATTAAAAACTACCTCTTGTAGTTCGAAGATTTTACGAGCGGGCATGGTATAGATAAACAAGTAATTGATGAATAAAATTGGAATACAGTTGTATGGCATAAGTAACAAACAAAGGATGAAAATCAGATGAAATATAGGATATTGTCCCATGTTCGTCCATATTTTTGTAACTGGGGACTCTGAAATATTTGCTTGAACCTTATGAATTGTAGAATTTGAATGATTGGTAGGTTCGCAGTTCTCCTGTTTGATATCTTTAGGGAGTGGTGTGATATGATTGAGCTGGTTGTCAGGTTTGCAGTTTTTAACGTCGGGGAAGAGTGATGTAAATCGTCTTGTTGCAAAAATGGCAGGGTCTAAATGCCAGAAAGGTTCGCTGCTGGTGGGTTTGAACCTTAATGACTCTGTTGGGAATAATTCGGGTGTTAAATGTTTGAAAGGGAACGTGTAATTGGGGTTGTGTTTTATATGATAGGTGTTAACGGCGGGTGGTGATATATAATGGATTTTTTCTGTATACAGTTTAAGTTTGTTGACGTGGATTGTGTCAGTGTCTCTTTGAAGTGGTTGATTTGGTCGATCTATGCGGACCACATTTGGTGAAATAATTTCTAATATTGTGTGAGGTCCTGTGAAATATGGCGCAAGTTTCCCTGTATTTGGGTGGTGATATAATTTTACTAACACTAGATCACCTACTTCGAAATGTGGTTGCTTGTGTCGTTGGTCATAAGTGTTTTTGTCTTGTAAATGTTTGTTTTGTGTGCGTGTGTGTGCAATTTTTCTAGCTTTGTCGATATCTGGGTACGGTGTGTTATGATTAGAGATTTCTGGGGGTAGGATACCAAACATTAAGTATATGGGTGGAAAACCTGTGGTAGAGTGGGGTGTCTTGTTATATATAAGTGTAACCTTCTTGACCAACTTGGTCCATGCGACCTTAGGATTTTCTAGGTGTAATAACCTAAGTTTTCCCGTGAGGGTGGCGTTTAGGCGTTCACATAGACCGTTGGCCTGTGGATTGTTGCTGGTTGTGAGCAATGGGTGAATATTTCTATTAAGTAGAAAACTACGAAATTTGGGTGAAGTGAAGGCAGGGGCTCTATCCGTAAGAAGGCGTTTTGGAGAACCATCCTGGAATACTCGTTTAAGTACCTGTTGGTAGGTGGTGGTACTGGTGGATTTAGATGGAAAAGCCCACGCGTAGCGTGAAAAATGATCGACTACCACATGGAGGTATATCTTGGTGTTGCCATATTTGGCAAATCCTGCTATGGTGTCCAGAGATAAAAGGTCGAAGGGTTCTTTAGATTCCGGAGGTTGACTTAATTCTCCGTAAGTGGGTCCTACTGGACGTTTTGTTAATTGGCAGGTGGGACAGGTCTTAACTTTTTGTTTAATATCTTTTGACATACCTTGCCAGTAATATTGTGTGGAGATGATTCGTGACATTTGTGAAATACCGGGGTGATTGTATTGTGTGTGTACTGTTTGTAAGAGTTGTTGTATGAGTGGTTTTGGAAGTATAATCTTGGTTACACCTTTTCGGGAAACTGTATGTAATCCATTATGATCAATGGTCAAACTAGACTCTTTCGATGGAGGAGATTGGTGGGTCTTGATAAGGGTGGCGTCCAAGAATCCACAAAACGGGTTACGGGACAAGAGATCTGCTTCATATTGTAGTTTTCCCTTTATGTAGCGGACCTCATATTCGTAACTCGATAGTCGTAAACTCCATCGAAACAGTCTACCGGACGGGTTCTTGATGGTTTTCAACCACTGCAATGCGTGATGGTCAGAAAATATTGTAAATTTTCTGCCCATAAGATAGATGCGAAACTTCTCCACACTCTCAACGATTGCTAAGCACTCAAGTTCAGAGATGGAGTAGTTTTTCTCGTGTGGGCGCAATGTTCGGCTGAAATATTGAACTGGATATACGTTTCCGTCAGGGTGAACTTGTTTGAGAATGCCTGCTATACCGAGGGTGGATGCATCGCAATACACTTGGCATGGCAGACCTTCTTTGTAAAGGTGTAAAATGGGGTGTTGTGTGAGGTTTCCTTTCAGGTCAATGAACGCCTCTTGACAAGCTTCATTCCAGTTCCACACGACGTCCTTTTTGAGGAGATTGTTGAGTGGTGCTCGCAAGCGAGCGTATTCCGGAATGAATTTGTTATAGACGTTCACAGCGCCTAAGAAGGATTGTAGTGTTTTTCGGTTGTGTGGTTGTTTTATGGCGTGGATGATGTCGGTATTGCGTGTAAGTGGTGTAATTGTACCAGCTGTGATGGTGTAACCTAGAAAATTTATGGATTGTTTAAAAAATTCGCATTTTGCGAAGTTGTAACTTCTCCGCTTCGCAAAAGGCGAAAAATTGTCGCAGGTGGTTTTGATGTTCCTCCAATGTGTTGGAGTAAATGATGAAATCATCAAAGTAATGTGCCACACAGTCAAGTCCGTGTCTCTGTAGAACCTGACTTATGGCTCGTTCGTAAATCTGAGGACTGGTTTTTAACCCGAAAGGTAATCGAGTGGGTTGGTATAATCCTTCAAAGGTGGCAAATGCTAACAGTGGTCGAGAATCGGGGTGTATTGGGACTTGCCAATACGCAGAGGATATGTCGGCCGTGGAGAAATATTTGGCCTGTGCGAGGCGGTCTAGGATATCCTCGATTCTCGGGAGGGGATGGACATCAGAGCTGATTAGCTCATTCACCTTCCTATAATCGATACAAAACCGTTTGGTTTTGTCGCGCTTAGTGACGAGGGTGACAGGGCTCGAGAAAGGTGAAAAAGATTGCTCTATGATGCCGTTCTCCAGCATTTGTTGTATTTGGTTACGGATTTCTTGTTGGTCACATATCGGAACACGATATGGACGTATGGTGATTATTTTTTCGGAATTCGTGGGTATTTTTACTGGTGGAATACGTAAGCATGGTACGTTGAATTTGTCCTGTGAAAAAATGTGAGTGTACCTTTGTAGAAGTGTTGTGAACTGTGGTGTATAATGAGTGTTAGGTGTTGTGTTGTAGTATGCATGTGGTAAAGGGTTTTGTTGTGTATTAGTGTGAGTGTCGAGTTCGTTGTGTGGGTTGGTCATGTGAGAGTTGTGCAACGGTGTGTGATCACCTATGTTTTTGGTATGCGAGTTATCCCGCTGTGTGGGTGCGTTTTGGACAGGTTCATAAGTTGAAGTTGTTGTGGTTTGATTATTTGAGGGCATGTAAAAAGGGCAATTGGCTTTAATGAAAAAGGGGCATGTAGATAAGTGGGGTTTTCTCAATGAATGTACGCAATGGTTGTCATAGGCGGAAAGTTGGGATGTGGGGAAAATTTTTTGTGACATCGCCTGACATTGCCAGTACGTGCATACATTGGACACATGATTAAAATGGTAGGAAAGGGTAGACAATGGGGCGCCCAGCTGGAGTATAGTGCATTTATTAAAATCTATGGTTAATCTGAATTTATGGAGGCTATTGATACTAAGAATTCCGAATGGCAATGGTGCATTTACTACATGGAAGTACTCCTTTCGTGATATTTGTCCTATTGTCAGTGGGATAGCTAGTTTACCCATGGTTTTTGCAAATCCGTTTAAGGTTTGGAGGTGTAGTGACTGTCCCTCAAGGGTTAAATTAGGCAGGTGGGTTTTTAGCATATGATAAATACTATATGGCACTATACTCAGGCTGGCGCCTGTATCAATTAAAAAGGGGCATGATACATTAGGGGTTAGAAAAAGTTTGACAGTCAGTTGGTTTAGGGATCCTACCTCAGTCTCGAAAGGGCTGCTCGGCTGGGGTGTCCCTGGCTTGACTTGGTTGTTGTGGAATCGGGGCTGGTTGTTTTGGGACTGTTTGCACCGTCCGCACTTTTTCGTGGATCGTCGGGACTGGTCGACGTCGGCATTCGCTATGCCAGTGTCTCGCGCCGCAGAACTTGCAATTGGACGGCGGAAGAGGTGCATTCCATGCACCTGGGCGTCGGGGTGTGCTGTGGTACGGACCCGACATTGTGGGTGGTTGATCTTCTCTGGATCGCGTTGCCGGTACACTGGGCCCGTGGATCCGCTGTACCAGGCGGAACCATTCTCCTAGGTTCTCGGGAGGTACTACGCGGACTAGGCGCTGGTCGTTGAATGGCAGTCCTTCTGTCAGCGTCTCGAGGATCACCTCTTGTGGAAGTCCTAGTTGCAATCCCATGGCGGTTTTCTCCCGGTAGTAGGTCTCTAAGTTGGCTTGTCCAGTGAGTTTCATGGCGAAATATTTCGCAAAGGACGCTTCGCTTGACTCAGGGTAGAGATCTAGGAGGATTTGTCTCACCTGGAAATAACTCCGGTCGGCCAGCCGAAGTTTCCTGAAGAGTTCCAGGGGTTGTCGCACCAGGTAGTTTGGTAGGCGCAGTAATTTTTCTTGTTCCCCCATGGATGCGTCTTCCATTTTTCGGTCGAACGTCTGGAAAAACTGTGTCGCGCTGTATGTGCCGTCGAAAGGCGAGATCGCCGATTCCGCTCCATCAGAAATTTTTGCCCGGGTCAGAAGCGTTGACAGCTGATTGACGGCGTCCGCTAGGGGCGCAGTTGTCTCTCGGCCGATCACTTCCTGTCTTTCTCCTGCCCCTTCGTTCTCCCTTGCTTCTTGCCTTCTTTCCATTGTTTCCGTTGGACCGTCTGACTTTACGCCTATGGGATCCTGATTTAATTCCATCTCACTATCCTGTCGACTTAACCGTTCTGTGGCAATATCGTTGCGGGGTTTCTTATTGTTGGATGCGAATGGTGAGATTTGGTTGAAGCGCAGCCGTTTGAGTGGAAGTTGCAGCATACAGTTAGGAATAATCAGGACACGTGATTGAGTTTGAAAATAAAGGCAACGGGTTGGAGGAAAGAAAGTTTGATAAGAGCTGAGCGATTTGACTTATTAATTAACTGATCACATGGCGGTGATTGTACTTAGCTGTGGGATGAGCAGAGGGGGAGAGGTCTAGAGCCGATGTCACCTCCTTGGGAGCCAAAGCGTAACTGACATTTCTTGCTTTTCGATTTAACACCAAGCTTCAGTTTCTCTCTGATTGGTTGAGATATGATCACATGGTGTTTTCCTATTGGTTGACCTACTTAGTGGTTCCTCCCTAATTGGCCGGCGGCTCTCCTTGATGAAAGATGGCCTGCCTGGTATATCCGATTTCGTCAGGAAGTATTGGGTATCTTGACGCTTATAGCTTCGACGGATATTAGATACGTCCTGTTTTTGCCGGAAGTATTGAGTGCATCTTGGCTAAAATAACTTCTGCGGTCACTAGAGACGTCCGGTCTCTGCCCCTGCAATGTTGACACAGGGGTGCCAAAATAGTCGTGCCAGCTTTAGTCTTACTTCCTATATCTTTTGTTACTTTCTTTCCTCCAGTTACCTTGTTCTTTATTAAGTCTTTGAAAATCATACATGATATATACATAGTGGGTCGGGGTTGCATTTAATTATATACAAATTATGACATGTATATCTGTCTTTGCTCTTTTCTATAAAACTTTCTCTTCGCTTATTCCTTTTTTTTTACCCAGCCTATGACGCTTAACCGCCGATGCTTTGCTGGTGTTACTTTTTTATCTTTTTTTATACTACTATATTCTAACTAATTATTTTTTACTAAAAAATAAAAAATAATAAAACCTCACATGTTTAAACTAAATAACACATTTTATAAATCTTGAAATTCTCATAACGCGCGCGATACTATATATATATTTATTTTCTTGATTTATCAAGAAATTGAGTTGGCCAAATATCAGGGAACAGGCTAAATCAATGTTTTGTTGATTTCTGTTCCACCAGATGGCGCTCTGCCTTCTGTAAAGCACATGTGCTCCTGGTCAGGATATGCCATTTTTAATATTGATTTCAACACCTGATCTTTTCATCTTTTATTTTTTTCTTTCGTTTTTTAATATATATATATATATGTGTGTACCAAAAGAGGCACCTCTCCCTTTAAATGTACAATCAAAACGATGGCACTATTGCATCACCCTAGTAAAAACATTACTGGTGATGATAAATAATGAGCCACAACACCAGTTTTGGCAAATTCAGACAAAAAGCCAACAACCTGTATATCATAGTTTCAGGCTATGGCCCTCATCAGTACAGGGACGGCTTTTTGTCTGAATTTGCCAAACCTGGTGTTGTGACTCATTCTTTATCATCACTAGTAAAGTTTTATTTTACTAGGGTGATGCAATAGTGCCATCGTTCTAATACACATTTAAAGGGATAGGTGCCTCTTTTGGTACATGAATACCATCCACCCGTAATTTTATGTCATATATATAGGTAACATTATAAAAAGGTGAAACTGTTTGAAAGCAATATTTTAAGCACATATTAGAAAACATTTTAAAATGGCTCGTTTTTTTTTTATTTCTTTAATGTCAAGCACATATTGATTCTAAGTTAAAATTGCTCCGAGTCAGGATTATACCATTTCCCTCCATTTCAACCGAAAATTTAAAATCAATTTCCATTTAAATATTATTTATTGGGGCAAAAAAAAAAAAGGTGAATAGAAAAGTGTACCAGAACAAAGAACAAAAAAAGAACAAAACCTTAGGCCTAGAAATAAAACCCCATGTAAAATTAATTGGAATTCCCTTTTTTTTTCTTCGTCTGCTTTTAAATAAGAATCGTTTGACAATAAAAGGCTGATTAGAGAAAAGAATCAAAATGATAATAAAGGTTTAAGCCAACTAAACTAAAATATGCCATAAAAGTTGGAATGTTAATTAAATGCTAAATCCCCTGGAAAAAAATTACAATTTATATCAATTAGTGTATTGAAATATGAGCAAGGGGAATGAATAAATTGTATAAGTCTGCATGTACTACATATATATATATACACTTCAATAGAATTTTTTTTATTTAATATTTAAATTTTTGCAATTATTTTAGGCTTTCAAGTGTTTTTTCTTCTTTCCTTATTACCGGGAGCTTTCTGAAGTTTTTTATTGGTTTCGAGCCAGACAACGAATGTGCGCGAGGCCTAAGCAATTAAAGTTAATGGGGGGAAAGGGGGGGGGAGGGGGAATAATTTAAAAAGTAACGTTCCCTGACACAAAAAAAAAGACTTTATTGCCTTTCTCCTCACTCGCCTTAATTTGATATTAAATGATGAAAGACCAAATTATTTTTGGATTCTTAGCAAACATTTGGATTGGAGTAATGTCAATTTAGATGTGTTACGACACGATGGGTGGAGTTAGTTTAGTAAATTGTTGGAATACGAAAATAGATTTTTTTTATTACTAGATCGAATTGAGATGAAGTCTTTATTAGATTTCGTTATCGGTTCTTAGACTTCATTTTACTTGGTTAAGAAATAGAAAGATTGGACAACGATGGAAAAGGAAAAAAAAAGGCAAATGAATTTCTACTGAACTTATATTAAATTGAATTGATGTCGAATTTATGATACCCAAGATTCCGAGGTCGAATCCAGTATTGAATATAGATTTTTTAATTTATAATTTGAAGAATTTGTTCAATGGTCCTCAATTTGCATAAGTCCATGCTTTACCGGAAAGTGAAAGTAACCAAAGGGTCTTTTTATCACTTTGTAAGTGCAAATTCGAATTACTTTCGACCTGTGTAGAGATTCAGAATCATGTGGTTTTGATAATGAAAGAAAGAAATAGAAGACACTTCGACTTTTATTTTTCATTGTGTGTGTGGGTAAAGACAAAATTAAAGATTATTTCGAGAAAATATTTCTTCTCGCGTTTCAAGCTGAAGAAAGGCACTCGTAGGAAAGCTAGTTTACTATTTAATAGCAAAAAGTTCGAGGTATCACCTATTTCTTTCTTTAATATGTAGACACGTGTGATATACTTACAGTAAAATCAATCATTAAACACTCATCAAATATCCCAGGATCCGTATCATGATAAATGTGATGAGTAAAACTAAATTATTGATGGCATATTGCATATAGAGGAATGCTGCTGGACATTAACAAAATAATAAAAGGCAACACACATATCACAGATTTTATTTTTAAATAAATATACATATTTTTTTTTAATTTTAGATGTTATTTACCGCTTTTGTTATTTTCACACAAGCAATTGACCGTTATATCTTGATCTTGAATACTAACGCTGTCGGCGCGCTTTCGATTATTTATTTCCTACCATTGGAGAGATCATCCCTCAGTCTCTTACCCGATAACATTTTCCATCCTGAGTTCAACCAATTGTGTAAATTAGACAGATTCATCTTCTAAAGCCTTAAAAAGACGAGAAGTATTTTATAGCGGTCTCTCATGAGAGGTCATAACATAGTGCGCTGTGTAAGATCTGGAACTTGGCGCTGAGCAACAAAAGGAATCGAAGATGTTGTAGGAGGAGAAACGGAAACATGGGATGTTGCATAATACAACACCCGACCTCTTTCTTTGGTGTTTGTAAAAGGTCATTCTGTTGGTTGGCTAGTTCTTGTAAGAATGTTGTTACATCGTCCGCTTTCTATTTATTTTTACACCATGTTTTGGTGACTCCCTGTCACCTTTATTGATGGAAGTGTTGAATGTCCCTGTTGTAGAGGGAATACATGTTACACTAACCAATTTCTATTCAATTTTACATGCACCATGTATTTTGGTGACTCCTTATCACCTTTGTTAAAGTAAGTATTGTATAGCTCTTCTAGAAGGAATAAATGTTACATTAACCAAATTTCTGTTTAATTTTACATACTCTCTATTTTGACAGAGATGGTTGGCGTCGCATCGTGTTTGGGATATAATACGCACAGTGGGCCACAACGTTCGAAAGCGAATAAAATTATTTATTAACTCTCTATTTTGGTGACTTCTTATCACCTTTGTTAAAGTAAGTGCTGAATGTGGCTCTTGTAGAGAAAAAATGAACGCTACATTAACAACATTCTATCTAAATTTACTCTCTCTATATTTTAATGACACCTTATCACCTTTATTAATGGAAGTGTTGGATGACTTTTGTAGAAGAAATAAATGTTACATTAATCAATTTCTATTTATTTTACTCTCTGTTTTGGTGACTCCCTTTCACCTTTATAATGGGAAGTATTAGTAAGCTCTTGTAAAGGAAATCAATGCTATATTAACTACAATTAATTTTGCATACTCTCTGTTTTGGTGACTCCCTGTCACCTTTATTAACGGAAGTATTAGTAAGCTCTTGTATAGAAAAGGAATAATAATTAACTAATTCATATTAAATTTTATACCACCATTATTTTTGGTGACTGTGTTGTTATCCAAGACGAGGCAAGATTAACTAAGCATTAGTTTATTTCCTCTTATAATATATATTTTATATACAAGTCAAAAGAGATCACTAGCAGAGTATTATTCCTTTTGGTTTCCAGAGCTCAACAATCTATGAGCCTAATACTCTGCACATCTCCTCCCTTAACTTTACAGGAACCTTCGAGGTATCTTGACTGCCCTTCCATCTTGTATGCACGGCTGGCATTGAAGGGAGGCTCTTCTCTGGATCCTGGTCTTGGCTGTCCCTCCGTCTTGGATAACATAATCTTGCTTGATGTCGAATTTCAAATTTTCTTCGAACAACGACCTTCTTTATGAATTCAGTTTACTGCTTCTAAGCTTGCTTGATGTCGAATTTCAAATTTTCTTCGAACAACGACCTTCTTTATGAATTCAGTTTACTGCTTCTAAGCTTGCTTAATGTCGAATTTCAAATTTTCTTCGAACAACGACCTTCTTTATGAATTCAGTTTACCGCTGCTAAGCTTGCTTGATGCCGAATTTCAAATTTTCTTCGAACAACGACCTTCTTTATGAATTCAGTTTACCGCTGCCACCATGTGTTGTTATCCAAGACGAGGCAAGATTAACTAAGCATTAGTTTATTTCCTCTTATAATATATATTTTATATACAAGTCAAAAGAGATCACTAGCAGAGTATTATTCCTTTTGGTTTCCAGAGCTCAACAATCTATGAGCCTAATACTCTGCACATCTCCTCCCTTAACTTTACAGGGACCTTCGAGGTATCTTGACTGCCCTTCCATCTTGTATGCACGGCTGGCATTGAAGGGAGGCTCTTCTCTGGATCCTGGTCTTGGTTGTCCCTCTGCATCCTTCCATCTCTTGTAGATGAGCCCGTTGCTCCTGGTCATCCTTGCATCTTCTTGAGAGCCAGGTTGATGTCGAAGTGGGGGTCTCCTCATTTCTCTGCTCCTGGCGCTTTCCAGGGGCATCGTCCTATATGCTTGAAGAGTCAGATAGCAATCTTCTTCTTTCTTCTTGGACTTGGGCTTCTTAGATTTCTTCTTGGGAGGTTCTTCAGCTTCTACTTCCTCCTCCTCACTGTCCTCAGCTTGCTTCCTCTTCTGGGGAGTCTCTTCCTCCTCATTGTCAGAGGACTCCTCCTCATCTCCGGACTCTTGAGTTCCAGATTTGGGGCAGTCGTCCTTCTTATGGCCAAACTCCCCACAGGTGTAGCAAGCCTTCTTGGACTTGCGCTGGTTCTCCTCCTGTCCTCCATCTTCAGCCGTGTTGTTGGTACACTCATATTTACGGTGGCCAACTTCTCCGCAGTTGTAGCAGGTGTTGTTGCTGCCTCCATCACGGCTCTGTCCACGGCCACGTCCACCACCACGGCCAGGTTTGGTACATTCAAACTTGCGGTGGCCTTCTTCCCCGCAGTTGTAGCAGCCTCTGTTATCTCTACTTTCGAGTCTACCACGCTGTCCGCCGCGGCCTCCTGATGATAATTGCTGAATCATTCTCACAATGTTTAATTTTTCACTTGTCTCCCCAGAGAGAAGTGGCTGTTTTAGTTTATCAACAATGTATATTTTCGAGTTTAAGTGCTGGCCTTTATTTTGAAGTTTTACGTGGATCATTCCAACTGTTTCCAAGGGTATTCCATTTGGACCTTGTAATATTTTATCAGAATTTTCCAGTTTTATTCTTTGGAAACTTTGATAATAATTTTGTAGGGGGAGCACGTTGACATCAGCTCCGGTGTCAATTTTAAAATTAATTTGTCTATTATTTACCTTAATTGGTACTATCCATTTCTTGGAATTATCCTCTACAGATCCCAAAAAAGCTATCTCTGATTTTATTTCATGTATGGCTTCTGATCTACATACTTTGGCATAATGGCCCCTTTTCTTGCATTTACTACAATATGAGTTCATAGCTGGACAATTTTTCCAATCATGATTATTTGAATTGCCACACCTGGTGCATCCATGTGATGACCCTCCCAACTGGTTTGACTTGAATTGTCTTATTTTTGGTTCGTGCCTTTTTGCTTCTTTTATATGATTAGGCATTTTCTTTATTTGATCTACAGAATCTTGTTGGTAAAGGCTAGACTGCTGTTCTTTGACACTTTCTAATTGCTTTGCCATTAGTGTGGCTTTTACTAAGGTCAAGTCTGTATCAAGTTGCATTCTTTCAGATAATGCTCTATCCTTTACTCCAACAACTAACCTATCCCTAATCAACTCATCATGTAACATCTCAAAATTGCAGTGCTCAGCTAGGCTATGGAGTGCTGTGATAAATTCATTCACCTTTTCCCCTTCCTGCTGACATCTTTGATTAAATCTTGCCCTTTCATAAATTATATTACGTCTTGGAATAAAGTGACTTTCAAAGCATTCAATAACTTTACCATAATTTTCTAGTTGGTCACTTGCTATTTTACATGACAACAAAATGTCATCTGCATTATCACCCATGCAGTACACGAGCATATTAACTTGCTCATTTTCTGGGTTATTAATTAACCCGCTTGCCTGCCTAAAACGTTCAAATCTCCTAATCCATTTTGGCCAATCACCTGGATTTGAAAAATTAAAAGGTTCTGGGGCTACACAATTATAATTTTGGGACATTATAAAGATTTACTTATAATATAACTTACCAAAAAGTTTGCTTGACGTCAAGTTTCAAATTTTCTTCGAACAACGACTTTCTTTATGAATTCAGTTTACTGCTTCTAAGCTTGCTTGATGTCGAATTTCAAATTTTCTTCGAACAACGACCTTCTTTATGAATTCAGTTTACCGCTTCTAAGCTTGCTTGATGTCGAATTTCAAATTTTCTTCGAACAACGACCTTCTTTATGAATTCGGTTTACCGCTTCTAAGCTTGCTTGATGTCGAATTTCAAATTTTCTTCGAACAACGACCTTCTTTATGAATTCAGTTTACCGCTGCCACCATGTGTTGTTATCCAAGACGAGGCAAGATTAGCTAAGCATTAGTTTATTTCCTATTATATCCTATATTATTATATACAAGTCAAAGGAGATCACTAGCAGAGTATTATTCCTTTTGGTTTCCAGAGCTCAACAATCTATGAGCCTAATACTCTGCACAGTGACTCCCTGTCACCTTTATGTGAAGTATTTGATGACTCTTTTCAAGGAAATCAATGCTACATTAACCACATTCTATTTAATTTTACATACTCTCTGTTTTGGTGACTCCCTGTCACCTTTATTAATGGAAATGTTGGATGGCTCTCTAGAAGAAAGTAACGTTAACCAAATTCTATGTAATTTTACATAGTTATAACTCTCACCTTTATATATAGAAATTTGGTTTTGGATCCTGACAACCTCTATTTCTATACAAAACTACCTAAAATGTATATTTATATGTTTTTTTTTTAATATATTCCCACAAATACACTTCCCTTGATAAAAAAATAAAAGTTATATAGATTGGGGTGTGCCAAAACATATATAATAAGATTAAATAGAATTTCTTCAGTATTTCTTTGGTGGCTCCAAATAAACAATACTTACCAGCTGTATATATGATAATTTAAACCAACAACCCTATATATTATATAATACTTATAACAAGATTGACATGATTGTATATAAAAACACATCTATAAATAATTATACGCATAACTGACATGTGTCCTTGCTTCACCATATGTAATGTACTGAGGATGAATAAATAAAACTATATAATAGATTAAAAACTGAGTTAAAAGCAAGATTGAGAGAATTACAAAGGACTTCTAAAGATAGATTGGACCCCGTCAGACCGTCGCCAGTGTCCGATGTCCATCAACACGTGTGCCACGTGCATGACCCAATTCTCTTTGTCAGAGCTGAGGTATAAATAAGACCGGCCTTAGCGACAGTTAGTCAGTTGCAGTGAATCTTCCGGTCAGCGTCACCCCTTGTCGTCTCCAGGGACCAACTCATCGACCATGTAAAACAGTAAGGAATCTTCTATCTCCATCTTTGCTTTTGGCTCGACTTTTTATCTATTCAAGAAATTTTCCTTCGACAACTGTGTCGCTTCGTTTTGTGTGTGTGTCCTTACCACCCATCGCTCAACAACTACGACTGCTTCTAGCCAACATGCCACACTGCATTCATTCAACAGCATAAACTACTACTACATTACTACATTATTACAGAGAGTCGACAGGATCCCTAATCACAGATAAGGATCTCAACGTATTATCACAGAGAGTCGACAGGATTCTACAACTGGCTTACCAAACCCCAACCTATTATTACATATATATATTTCACATTGAGTATAAAAGGAAAGAATTCAAGAAAAGATTCCCGCAGGTCTCATATGAAGGCATTAAAAGAAGAATATATTAAAAGGAGAAAACCTGCTAAACGGAGAACACTATGTATGGATAACATCAAAGAATATCTGAACTTAAGAACTACACAGATATTTCACATTTCACACTTAACATAGAAGAATTCAAACAAAGACTCACACATGCCTCATTGAAGCATTAAAAGAAGATACTAATTAAACTACAGAAATCATAATTGTTATTTATGATGGAAATAAGTTTAATTCATTTTTATAAATGTGATCGCTCATGAGAGGTTTGTTCATAGTTGAGCCATGTTCCCAAGTAATCTCCATGTGTCTCAGCAAGAACCCCGAGACAATAAGACGCCTCAACTATGGCAAGAATTCTATAGCCTTTTCCCCACAATTAATTAGAAGTTTTCATAGAATTTTCCAGAAATAGCTCTTTTATTTTTCTCTCCCTCTATCCGCTTTGTCCAAGTTGGACGCCGTTAAATACTTCCATTACTAATAAAAGAGGATGCCATTTTCTAAAAACAGTTCTGTAGATGGTGAGTGATCTTTTTAAAGATTATTAATGACTTAACATCCCTTTTTTTGTCTTTCTTTCTTTTTAAAATATCCCAATTTTCATACGTAGATATTGATTTGATTATAGTAATAATTCGTTTTGTATCTTTGGGAAAGAAAATATAAAAAAAGAAATTGATTTCGTTTTTCATCAGCAACTTTCATTTGCACGACCAGAAGCTTCCTTTGGAATAATTATTGTTTTATTTATATATACAAAACATTCCTCTCGTTACATATATGTTGTTTTATGTAAATATGTTGGGATAGTTTGTGGAACAAAGTATTGTCATTCTGATTTTTGTATTCTCTCATATGATCGTTTACTATTTTAAAAGGGTTAATAAAGTTAAGGCTATAGAGAAAATAAATTAGAAAAACTATTGATGGTTGACTAGGGTGAATTGTAGTGACGAAGAGAACCAATTGAAGAAACCAATATAGACAGCCACAGGGGAAAGAAATAATCCGGCACCGAATAATTAATGGATTTCAACAATTAATGGCAATCCTTACAAGAAGTGATTATTTATAAAGCAAGATGGATGAAGAGGTATATCGTCTGTGTTCATTATTGTCAACATTCTCTAATCTCACTGTACTTCTTGTCGATAGACAGAGAGAGAATAGAAAATCGTAGGCTATACTTACTGATGACTGACGTCATCTATCGTAATAAATATCAACTAAATGTTGTTTTATTTCTTTACAATCCCGAAATATTGGCCAAAATATCTTTAATAGGTTAAGAAAAGTTAACTATGTACTCTTTTCGAATTGTTGACCCTTATCAGCGTAGTGCATACTGTACTTCAACAGTCTAAAACAAAGGTTTCCGATGGTATTGCTTTAGATAGAATTCGATATATGGTGCAAGCCATCAGCAACTTCCAGTTTCACAATGTTGCGTTGGTCCAGTTGGTGCATTCATTGAGGATGTCTGTGGTTAAAATAGTGCGGTGGCTTATTTCTTTAGCTTTGTGTAATTTTATGGCGTTGACTTATTAGTAGATTCATTCACCTTCAGAATCCGTTTCAGACTTCTTCACATTAAGGTGGAATTGGAGACTGGGTCATTCTGACTTAGCTACTCTAGGTGACTGCGACAGGTAGCGATTGCTGTTGAAAATTGTCGTGTAGGAAAAATAAGGAAGACAAACTTCAATATGACATAACATCATTTATTGTGCAAAAGATGTGACTATCCTGTGTATATAAATTAAATAAAGCAACAAGTTTCTAGAGATGAGTTTTTTCTTTCTTTTTTATTTCAATCTCAAATTTTCGGGAATTACCACCCTTCTACAGGAACACCAAAAATGAACAATAATGATTATCAATAGTTATTTTTGTACTCCTGTAGAAGGGCGGTAATGCCCGAGAGCTTTAGATTGCAAGAAAAAAAGAAAACCCTCATCTCCAGAAACTTGTTATCTTATTTAAATCATTTATTATGAACAAAAACACCCATACCTAACTAACTAACATATATGTAACCCAGGCTCCTGGAGCTTATCCATAGATCGCCAACTACCTAGGCTGTCCTGTAGTTTAAGTGTCTGTCTTGGTAGCCTTAGTGAACCAGTTCACCAAGTGTCTCCAGGCCTGTTTGTAATGGCAATCCTTACAAGAAGTGATTATTTATAAAGCAAGATGGATGGAGAGGTATATCGTCTGTGTTCATTATTGTCAACATTCTCTAGTCTCACTACACTCCTTGTCGATAGACCATAGAGAAAATAGAAAATCGTAGAGCTATACTTACTGATGGCAGTGTTATTGAAAGAGAACAGTTAAAGGAGTGTAGCCGTCTGGAATCTCTGTAGTTGGAATGATGGACAGCTGAAGAGAACAGTCTCCACGGCTTGTTCTTTCTTTTGACAATGTGGACATGTTGGATCAGGGACTTGTTAAATTCTGGCCATGTTGGCTTGTACATATCCATTTCCTGATAATTAGTTCGTGGTTCACCAAACTCATCTAAAAATATCTGACAGAAAAAGGAGATAGAAATATATTGAATAGTAGATTAGTAAAATTTAAAAGATAATCTGTAAATAAAATTTTAAAAAACAAAAATTTTCTGTTCAAATATTTAGAAAAACACGTGTCGTTGTGACAATTTATTTTTATCCAGGTAATGTTTTTTTACACCATGTGCTAATGCATTTAAAAATCAATTTTCCTTCTAGTACAGTAAAAAAAAAGTCTTTTTAAAAATTCTACAAATTGCTATCAGAAGAACAGGTAAATTTGTCAATTTAATTGAGATCTTAATTAATAATCAAATTATAAAAAAAGGCGAAAATACTTGTTAAAATAGTTAAGTCTTCTAACAATGGGTGTGGTTTTACATTGAAAGCATTTCCCTTTAGAGATTAAAGAGGTTTTTTTTTATTATATATTTTATTTTTTTAGGAAGTAAAAAGAAGGAGAAAGAGAGGTATTTTAGAAAATCCCCAAAATTCGAACGAATAAAAAAAAAGCCTTTTTACAAATTTAATCTTTACCAAATGTTGTCTGTCAAATTTATTTAAAGTCGATAATATTTAGTATATAGAAAAATAAAATTTTGGAGAAAAGGGGGGAAGAAGAAAATTTTTTCTTTAATAATAAAAAAAAAATTCCGTCCTAAAATTTTCGAATGTTATATAAAAATTTATTTTTTAATAATAAAAAAATTGTATAATATATATACAACCATCTTTTAAAATAAAAGTTTTTTTTTTAATATTGATATAAAATTTTTAAAAGTTTAACTTTCTCTTTTTTTTTTAAAGAGATTTTTTTTTTAACATGAAAAAAATTGCTTTAAAGTTTGTAGTTTGGTGATTGTTAAAACATTTTAATTTCATATTTTAGAAAAAAAATGGTTTTTGATAGAATATTTAAATATTAAAATTAAATTTTAAAATACGTCTATATAGAATTTGTTAGATTAAGAAACGACGGAAATCAATAAGTTTTAAAGAGAGATAGCTTATTTTATTTAACTATTTATAAAGAAACACTTTCTAAGGTGACTTATATATACAGGGTTGTCCATAAGTAACGGAAATTTGTATTTTTTATTAAAAATTATAAAAGGCAAACTAGAACTATTTTATTGTAGTTTTTGCCTTTTAATTTTAAATTTAAAAAATAAAAGGGTTCGTGACTTATGGGTCACCCTGTATATATATTCTCACTAGCCGAATGACCCGGGCAACGCCCGTGTTTTACCCGATTGAATGTTTTTATTCAAATACTATTTGTTACAATTATAAATTGGCGCCTTAAATAAATGTATATGTTAGTTAATATCTATAGCCTATGTGCTTTATCTGTCTATGTACTGTTGGCTTCCGTAGGCGTCTCTTACTGGGAAAAAGAAAGAGAGGATTCCATTTAGTTATTAACTAATATATGCATTTATTTAAGGAGCGACCTGCTCCAACACAATAGTTACAAAAACGAAAAGCGAGTACATGATGGGGGGGGGGGGGGCAAAGGTGGCGTGATCGTAGCCAACCAATAGGAGAGCGCCATTCCAAAAAAAAAGCAAACGGTGACAGAGATGAAAACTGAAGAATTGATTAAGAACGCATGACGCTCGTAACTGTATATAGAATGGACAAAACTTAAGGAATTGGAAAGTCTGTGATGTCGCCGGTCATCTGAGTTTTTTTTTTTGTTTGTTTGTTTTTAAGGAGATGTATGAAATTTTTTTCACACTAGGCTATCTCGTGTGTCTTCAATAAAGATCCCTGTGTATCAAATATCTTTCGGAGTTATTGTCTGAATCCCGATATACATGCTAAAAGGTAAAACTTCCTTAAGTTTTATCCCCATTAGTGTATATTTATATAACATAAAGTCCGGGAGGATATTATTCATGTACCAATATACATTAGAACAACTCATTATTTTTATCACTCTAGAAAAACTTTACTTCTGGTAATAAAAGAATGAGTCACAACACCTGTTTTGTCAAATCCAGACAAAAGCCAACCTGTATATCGGTACCTATGGTTTTGGTACTTATAAGAGCCATAGCCTGAAACCACGGTTTAGAGTTTGGTTGTTTTGGATATGGTATTTAAGGAACTAAATATATATAAACGTTAAGAGGAAAGAGTAAAATTTGAATGTAATTCTATTGTCCTATAAGCTTATGTCCATAGTTTTCTTGAACACCATTTCTGAGATTCCATCCTTCAGTGCTGCGTATATAAGCAGAATCGTCCAATACAGTATTAGAGCTCTGAGAAGCGGTCTGGTTGATTAAATTGGCGAAACCGCTGGGAGGGTTCACCACTGATGAGCCAAGCCCTCCCAATATATTTTTTCATCGCAGTAAGGGCAGTAAAGGTTTGTATTATGTATAAAAGAAGCATTCGTGCTTTTAAATCCTTTCATTTTATATATTCAAATGTATCGAGAAAAACTCTGTCAGCTATCAATTGTTAAATATAAATCAGTTAAGCTTTTATTTCTTAAATAAGTTGTTTCATTTATTAAAAGAAAATAACGCTATAAACTGTTACAAACTTCTTGAGTAGATGGGGGTTTAGGTTATTGAATTTTCAAAAAAATATATATGATATTCATTATAATTATCATTACGATCTCTTTATAAAATAATTTTGATGTGTTCTTTCATATCATATAGCAATTCTATCATTCCCATCATAGTTTCGAACGGAATAATTTAGTTTCCTCATGTTTTCTAAATCATTAAGATCATATCATTAGAATTGAAAGAAGAATTGTATTTTTACTATACAGTTTATATAGATAGTTAATGGCTACATCAACCACATTTTTTAAATTTAGTTATCTACGTTTCAGTGACAGCGATATTGGTTGAGATATAGCCATTTAATTTTCCAAACAAACTTCCAAATAACAATTTATATAAAAATAGATAGTTAATATATCTTGAAGATGATGGGTTCTCCGGGTTTGGATAGTTGAAAAGGGAGGGATTACACGATGTGACTTATTAAAGTCTCCTTACTTAAGTATATATATATATATATATAGCAATTTAGGCCAACAACCCCATGTATATAACCCGCAGCAAGACCTTAATGTTGTATAATAGCAGCACAGTTGTCAGTGATGCACTATCGGCATATGTCTTTACATCATCACATGTAATACAATTTGTGCAAACAGGATAAATAAAAATAAATAAAAAAGAAAAGGGGGGAAAAACTCTATAATTGATTAAGAGTTGAGCTAAAGCAAGGATTGAGCATATAATATTGTCAGTACAATGGTCTAAAGATGGAAACAGCTGCGACACTATTATACAATTTCATCAGATAACCCACGAGATCGTTATTAAATTGGGCAATCTATAAAACACTGAAACACAGACACTCGCGGCAATGTATGTGGCCGGTAATTTATGGGAGACTTGATTATTAGTAACATTCCCTTCAAATAGGTGATAAACATACAACATTTCATTTAAACAATTGGAATAGCACCATAAGGCAAGTTATGTATGAAATAGGTAACAGAGGAGACAAGAAAATTTCTCTAGATATTTATTTAAATATCTTAAAATTTGGGAACATGTCTAAACTGACGAGATATGCTATTTACATAGTAAAATTTAGGTAGAGGTGACCTGAAGTTACTTTATAGCCCTTTAGGGCCCATGCGAAATCTAGGTTGGCTACTACACAAAAGGGGGGGGGAACCTAGATCTCCATCTATTCTAGCGGGACAAAATATACGAACCCTAACACTCCTTTTTAAGTCACTTAAAGCCCTTTAGGGCCCATTCAGAATCTAAATAGATTAGCTTCTGTTCGAAAAATAAAAGGGGGGGCTAAGCCATAATGGCAAGGGGCTTACCTTCTCTCGAAAGCGGCGGCAAGGTCTGGTCTCCTCTACGTCTCAGGCCCGTCTAAAAATCGTCCTTCTCACTGAGCGACTCCGATCGAATCATCCCGCCTTTTGGCAAAGAACCTTCTTTTATATCATCTCATTCTCCATTTTCATTCGCCGAAAGAAACACCAATCAAAATGGCCAACGGCTCCAGTATCAATTTCATAGACGCCCCAGGCCTCTCCCCTTCAAAATAGAACATATAGTATTACCAAAACAAAAAAATCTAAAGAGAAAAACAACCCCTGCGGTAGTGTAAGATTTCAGACTCCAGCCTCCCGTCCTTCCACATGGGTTGAAATACAACCCTCCCTTTTTCTCGGGATGGTATATATATCGCCCCCCCGTCTTGGCTAAAATTGACCCAGGCCCTTTTTACCTGGACTGTAATGTGATGCTTTCCTTTCTCTGGAAGGATATTTTATAAGTTTCAGTCTTTAGAGATCTTCCTTCTCCATTTTTCTCCTTTTTTTTTTTTTTTCTGGTCACCTTTACCTAAATTTTTGGTGAGGGGAATATATGTACATATGAAACAACAGTTTCCAGCTCGGATGTCTCTGGATGTCTTCTTCTTTACCAGGCATCAGCTTTCGGCATGGAGGTCTGGTGTCACCAAGTGTCTAAGTTTCTGGGCAAAAAAATGGTCTGTAAGTCTATGTGGGAGGGAAGCCATGTATCCATTTGATTTGATTATACATACGCCTTCTGTTGGGGTATGGTTACAAAAACGTGCCCCAACAATCCTCCCCCTGCCAAGTAATGGACAAATGCGTTTGTGCTATTCATTATTCATCTGCCTTTCATCAGTTACTATGAAAGCAGGCCCATCTCTAGCAAAATGCATTTTCCATTACTAGGTGAAGTCAGGTGTACCGAAACCTATAGGGAAGATAAGGCTAATCAAAATGATGGTATGCTATTCTAGATGTTTATTATTCCGAACATTAGTGGGCATTGTGCATCCTGGCAAAGGGTTTTTTTTATGTGCTATTATTCTGTCAGAACACTGTTATCAAAATAGGTTATTGGGGACAGTCATATCATATGTATGGAAGTAAGCAAGGTCATCTGTCTTACCATTCATGGGTATATATACCACCCTTCCACTTTCTTCTTTGGTCTTGAGGAGTAGGCCTTCCTAGTGGTAAGTCCTCTCAACCCCATCCTTGCCTCTTGGGGTACTGGATTCATTGCTACCTTCTTTCTGCTAACAATACAGTTAGGACATTTCCCTATTACATATTATATATAAAAAAAAATTGGGCGCCAAGAAGTCGTTTAGAAATAACTGACTAGTCCAACTCCTAAAACATGCCAGCATCTTTATTTTCGTACCAATCAAGACATTCGTGTGGTATAGTTATATATATATACAATCAAAGGAAAGGATAATTATAGTTAGCTGAAAGAAATATCTTGGTATATAATGATTAGCCTATGACATGATGACTTTTGCTAAATAAAAAAAAGTTTACAGAAAACAAATTGTGAAAGTAATTATTAAATAAGGCACGAATATGTAATGATAAAATGAATCCTTCCATGTTATATGATGAGTATAATATATATATTGAAGTAAAACATATCATGTAGATAGTGATTAAATATGTTAAGTTATAAGTGATAAAAATCATCCCATGATAGATGACAAAAGAAAACTACTACAAGATTATATATGGTGACAAAATATATATAATTAAATATTTAATATAAATATTAATATCATGAATGTCAAAATAAAATTGTTGAAATGAATAGTATATGACTATAATATAATATATATGATATAAAATAATAACATATTGAAAAAGAAAATGTAAACATAATATATATTTGTGCGCTGAAGGTTCAAGGTTTAGTATCTCAGTTAAGTTTCAATCTTATCCAGTCTGGAATCACGAGTTGGTCACTGGGTAATATTCGTCTATCCCGATCCTACTGGAGGGTGTGTTTTCTCTTATGTGTTAGATTCCTCTAATTATAATACTCTCTCAACCCAAATGGGAACGTCATTTAGAATCTTGGTCAAATGGAGCATAGCCCAGACCTCTATTAAACTACACAGTCCATTTAAATCTAGGGTGACAACCGTATGAAGAGAATTTTTCTGTTTTGGCAGAGCGACTAATCAATTTCTACTATTTTGTTTGTGACTCCGTTTACCTTGTCTCTGGGGTGTGTACAGTTCAGCTACCTCCCCCTTCCAAGAAATCCATATTACTTTCGTCTACTAATATACTCTCTATTCATTGACCTGAATCCTATAAATCTACATCTTATAGGTTTGAATTTTTTTATCAATCTGAAATTTTGGTTCTTTTACTAATTCCTTCAGAATTCTACTCCTTGTATAACTGCTCTTAATCCTACTGTCCTCAATACAACACTTCTAAAACTTTGACTCATTGGCTCGTTCTGGTGTCTCGTTCGCGGTCCTTATAGTTAACTAATACTTTAAAATCTTATCCTAACATGGAACGAGTCTAAACTCGTTGAAGGTCCTAATAATTACTTATTCTGTCTCTCGAATCGGTCTTATGCTCGAATTCATTCCAACAAAACGTATGGCAGGGCGAATCCTTTATTAGAAGAAACTTCCGCTAGCTATGGGGGATCAAACTGGTACCAAAAAAAAAATTCAATAGACGGGAACACTTCGTCTAGAATAACTGGGCAATCTCTGCCTACATGCCAATCTTACAGGACCTCCCGTCTGCAACACCCTCGCTCCAGCCACGCTAAAAGCGTCGAAATTACGGTGTCAGATCGGTCACCCAAGGTCGCGCCGTTATACCCCAGGCTATACGGCATGGCTAAAACAAATCCCCCATCCTGCATAAAATTCAATCTATACCTCTTCGTTTCCTCTTGCGAGGAGGAGTTGAGTGGGAAATTCGGCTTGATCCTTGCCTTCCACTATCTCCAAGTCTGAGGGTCGGGATAGGGATCATTTATCCACAATCCTTAGAATTCAAGCTAAGCTAAGATAAAAGAAAATCAAAGGAAAATTATACCCCCTAACGAGGGACCTAACAAAAGGGAGCGAATATTTTCTAACTAGATAGAGTTGTAGTTGTCCTGTTTGAGGCTTCTCGGTCCTAACAAAATTCGAAATAAAAAATAAAATAAAATAAAAATCGATCCTATTAAAGTCCTTAATCCTAATCTAATGTATTTTGGGCTCACAGTGTAATAGTTTTTAACCTTCTACACATTCATTATTCCAATTCTTTCATACACCCTCCCCCCTATCATTCGCGGAATGCACTCATACTAAAGTTAAAAGCTGCTACAAAGGCCAAAATACTCGTTTATCAATATCAATAGATCCTAACAAATAATAACATATTTCAGGACACAATGTGAAATCAAATAAAATAATAAAACTAAAACAAATTGGGAACTAAAGCCCTATGTTACTCAAAAGAAATGCCTCTGTACAAGCTCTATATATACTAATACTTTATACTCGATAAATGATTGTTAACAATAATTGTTAACAATTCTAAATAATCTGGAAGCTAACCTACCTAAAAAAAAAATCAGTGTAACTTCAAAAACTGCCCTTGCCTTGACACTAAGCGATTTTTCACGACAATTCTATAAAGACATACACAAATTATAATGGCGAATAAAGGACCATTAAACGTGACACCTCATAAAAGCGGGATTGAGTCACTCCCCTAGCCACCGTGGGTGAAGTCACTTTCTTCCTACTTCACCTTGCGTCTGTCCCCTTTGCAGTAGTCCGACCTCAACACTCTATTGAAAGATGGATTTATAGGGTTTACGATTCACTACCCAACACTAACATTCTCAAGTGCTTTCCGAGGATCGACTACGATCTGGGCCTACTTAACTTCTACCCCTGGCTTAGGGTCCCTACACTTCACAACTTTACTCTGAAAGATTGACCTTTCATGTCCTCATTAGAAACCTATTTCAAAGCTACTACCTGAAGGCCAGGGATTATAGGGTTTCTGAATTACCCAACACAAGCCATAGGATGCCTATTAGGTTTGTTGTTTTAGACATAGCCCCCCTCTAAGTTGTGATTTCCTACACCTTCCTTCACCTATTACTCCTGATAATAACTAAAATTTCATATTTACACTAAATAGTTAATTCACAATGGTATACATTATTCTCATTGGTCTTTGAAACTCGGGTTTTAACAAGAAATAGTTTGTATTAAAAAAAAAAAAGGAATCCTAATGAAGCTCTACTTTAAAAAAAAAAAAGGTTTTTAAAAAAAAAAAGGTTGAAATCTCTAAACTTCTCATTCTATCGAGCTGATTCTCCGTACACACTCCAAAATCCTAGTTAGAGGCGACAGTCTAAGCAGAATTTACACTGTGTGGGCCTTTTCACCCTTGTAGACCTGCGTAAAGTTAAACTGTTCACACTAACTCTGTCAACTTCCTCTCGTCTCATTACTTCTGAGTTCGCTCTGGTTGTCACCCCTTGTTGGATAAAATTGTAACATAACAATAAAAAGAAACTAAAATTTTCCTAAATCATATCCTGACAGGTTGTACAAGCTCTTCAAAACGGTGTGTCATATTAAAACAAGGTTGTGAGACAACTCTTAATTATATACTATACTAAAAATGAGGCTGAGCCAATTCTACACTAGGAGAACACGAAAACCCAAGATGTAGTCCTTGTAGCGAGCATGGAGCCCTATCACAAAACCCGAAGTGCAAGGAGGACAGAGTTTCCTGGTATTCCCTCTTATCTGGCACGACCGGTCGGGGTGAACAGTCGCGTCACGTGAAAGGAGGAAATATCTGAGTTCCCCCCTCTTGCTCTAGCTATTGGGTCGATTTGGCTCATGTAAATAGTAACTCTTATACTATATCTAAAATCTCTCATATAATTTATTAAATAAAACGGTGTAAAAATGGTGTTCTATACAAGGATAAGGTTGTGACAATTTTCTCTAAATGACACACTAATATTAAAACAAATTGTGAAGATCTTTAAAGGTGGCAACAAACACTACAGTAAGGTTGTGAGACGGTATTCTGCACAAAGACAAGGTTGAGACAAATAACACACAAACCCTGAAACATGGTGTTAAAGCTCCTTTCAACACTTAGCACTAGAACACATGTTTAAAAAAAAAAAACTGCAAACTGTTTAAAGTTCACCATAACACTAAGACCTATTTGCTATTTAATATATAACCTAATATTGTAATTAATAAAGACCTATCTATATTAAATAGTGTATACAATCGCTGAAACTTATGTAAATCAGCTTACACAAACCCCCAGTGCATAATATGTCTTATTTTAAAAGAAATAGTTCTATCGAGGCGATATTGCGGTCGACAGCTACGCTTTATACATTAAATGTACTTTCTTCTATCAACCTTTATCTACTATTTACAAAACTCTTTATCCAACCCTTTCCAATTCTTTCTCTTTCAACATCTTTCTGCATCTCTCTATCTCTTTCTCATCAACATTCAACGCTTTCTCACTCTTTTTATCACTTTCAACACCTCTTTCATCACCTCTCTCTCATCTCTCTTCCATCATTTTCTACACATTTCACTGCCTTTTCATCCCTCTGGTGTTTCCTCGAAACCCGTCATCGGGATCTGGATCCCGATCTATTATCACTCTTAATTTTGAACTACTCTATTCCAACAGCCTATGACCCTTAAGCTTTATAACTCCATATACACTCGGCGGGGTAGTTACCTTGTTAAGAAAACCTATAATGTCATAGATCATTTAGAGAGAGAACATAACAAATTTGTGCGAATAGTTTGCTTCAACTATTGATTGTAAGCCTATTAAACTCGTTCTCTTTAGGTTGGCTCGCTCATTAGTCTTCGATTTTTTTTTCATTCAATGGTCATATTGAGTCCACATGGGTGCTAAACGTAAACTGTATTAAAATGGTGTAGTTTTCTAGTTTTCGAATTATATGACAGTTAGAAAAAAAATCCTGGAAATATCTCGCACTGGCTACTATTAAAAAAATTTGAATGGGGTACAACTCCGATCTTACAGGATACCTCATGGCTCATAGAATTGAATCGCTCATTTCTCACTAAAATATTCACACAGGGTATGGAGGTCTCCAGCGGTTCTATAGCTATTGGTCAACTAAATTAATTAATGGCAGGAATTGAAGTTAGTTTAAATGCTCATGTGCTGTTTTGTCATGCGTCTTTATGTCATCTGCACAGGAAAGTGTCGCCTCAAGGACCTAATTCTGGGACTAACATCCGCTGCACATTTCAGGAAGGAGTGGTCGTCCATACAATAGCAAGATATCATTTTGCTGCCAATGTACAATGTTGAGCATTTTCCATGTCGTCATTTTGTCGATCCCCAATCTTCTAGGGTGTTTCTTTAAGCATTTCTCGATATCGTTTAATGCTTTATGCGATCCCGCCCGGCATTCAATAAGTATTATTTGATCGTACCATCTCCAGGAGACCATCCCATTGCGGCCGAACCATTTCCACCCAACTTATAACGCCGTCCATATCGCGTAATTGAAATTAGTGTAAAACTCAAAGAATAAGACCTTAATCTCTTAATTCTTTACTAATTTCAGTTGGCTCAACATAAATCTTCTCAATTATTATCTTAGTACAGTGGCGTGACATGTCACACTTCTTCTAGTTCTTTCGCAAGCTCGATTAATCCCAGTGAAAAGCCCGTCCAGGCGTCAATCCCGTGCTAACCCGTCATGCATGACTTCAAATTTGGAAATTATTAGACCTGAATATTTGCAGTGGCATCTGCTTCCACTGAAAGTTTTTAAGACACAAGGCTGCCTCTTATCTTGTTTAAATCACTGTCTTTACTCCCATATGCCTGTGTTAACTTTAACCATGACCTTATCAATTCTCAAAATTCTGCCTATCGAATATCCTGAGGATCAATGTTCTTCTTGTCTACGGCGGATTAACACAATAATTGTTCTCTAGAGTTATCTGCGTCGAGTGGTCAGTCTGTACTACTAATTCTCCACTCTAACTCCAGGATTCCTTTATCTACTCAGGCTGTTCAAAAATTTTCAAGACAGTTGTTCAAATCCCCAATGATAATCTGCTAAATTTCGATAATTATTGGAATTCTCATTAAACAGAATAACTACACCTTTCTGACACAGAAATATCCAGCATCAAGATATAGCGCACCGTCCAATTTCTTTATTTCAAGACGGTGTCAAATTACAACTGAAGGAACATACTGAACATATAACTGGTTTAAATTTCATGTAATCTCATCATGCCTTCTGCTGGCAAATGTATACTGCAGATTTAATACTATCAAGATGGTTTTATTTGTCCTCATCCAAAAAAAAATGTTTCAGAAATAGAATCTTGGAAATCTCTACTTAAGGCAAAAAAAAAATTGCACATTTATCAATTTAAGATAACCTTCCCTTGTCAGAGTGTATACAGCTGCCAAGCCAAATACGCAGGGGAGACAGGAAGGAGAGTCAGCAATAGAATATATGAACATAGACGCAACGTTATTAATCAAGACAATAGGTCTCTAATTTTCCAATACTGCAAAGGAACATGTCACACTTTCGCATTAGGAGAACCTAGAATACATTACAATAACATAAACAGCAAATATCAAAGGCTTATAATTGATTTTCTATTATTCAGAAAACACAATAGCATTAATAGAAAATAGCCCCATAGACGTTTTACTTTGATATCAGAAATCAATGATAATATTAAGGTTTTGCCACAAACAATGTGAATCGTAAAAGACAGCGGCGAGAGATGCGGTATACACCGCCTCAACATAACTTTCATTGCCTGATAAAATGCCAGTGAAACGTAAAGCGTAAATTAAAATTCACGATTTATAATAGACTGTTAATCTCAGGATGCGTGGACTACTTCACCAATACTTAAAAATAGTATGGCTTTTCATTAGGTATATATTTCTAAAGTATAAGGGAAGAAACATATACTAAATTCGAGCCCCACGTTGGGCGCCATTGATGGGTTCTCCGGGTTTGGATAGTTGAAAAGGGAGGGATTACACGATGTGACTTATTAAAGTCTCCTTACTTAAGTATATATATATATATATATAGCAATTTAGGCCAACAACCCCATGTATATAACCCGCAGCAAGACCTTAATGTTGTATAATAGCAGCACAGTTGTCAGTGATGCACTATCGGCATATGTCTTTACATCATCACATGTAATACAATTTGTGCAAACAGGATAAATAAAAATAAATAAAAAAGAAAAGGGGGGAAAAACTCTATAATTGATTAAGAGTTGAGCTAAAGCAAGGATTGAGCATATAATATTGTCAGTACAATGGTCTAAAGATGGAAACAGCTGCGACACTATTATACAATTTCATCAGATACTGTAATGTGATGCTTTCCTTTCTCTGGAAGGATATTTTATAAGTTTCAGTCTTTAGAGATCTTCCTTCTCCATTTTTCTCCTTTTTTTTTTTTTTCTGGTCACCTTTACCTAAATTTTTGGTGAGGGGAATATATGTACATATGAAACAACAGTTTCCAGCTCGGATGTCTCTGGATGTCTTCTTCTTTACCAGGCATCAGCTTTCGGCATGGAGGTCTGGTGTCACCAAGTGTCTAAGTTTCTGGGCAAAAAAATGGTCTGTAAGTCTATGTGGGAGGGAAGCCATGTATCCATTTGATTTGATTATACATACGCCTTCTGTTGGGGTATGGTTACAAAAACGTGCCCCAACAAAGATAGAGGTTATCTGTATTCGCGAGGTAATATATTTATTTCCAAGATAAATTCTATATTGCTGTGATAAATAATTTTATATCAATTAAAAAGCCCTGTACGATTTATAAATGAATAAAATAAAGCATCAAGGGCTGCGTATCTTTATTATAATAATTATATACGAGCTTTCGGGCACATACGCCCTTCTACAGGAATTAATGAAACAATAATCCAACTAGTTTGAAATAAGATTTATATATAAATTTAAATTTAACGTGTATATCCACGATACACGTGCATATCAACTTGCAATATATATAAATCTTATTTCAAACTAGTTGGATTATTGTTTCATTAATTCCTGTAGAAGGGCGTATGTGCCCGAAAGCTCGTATATAATTATTATAATAAAGATACGCAGCCCTTGATGCTTTATTTTATTCATTTATAAATAATTTTATGTGTAATTTGCTTCAAGTAATTCAAAACAAAAACTACTTGATATATAAGTAAATATTTATTTCCTATTTTTCACGACTGCACCTCCAATTCTATCTGTTTCAACAACAAAACAAAAATAATCATAACATATATATTGCAAAAAAAGTTTTTCTGTTGATTGTTATGAATTTTTTTGTTTGATATAAAATTTATTACTTGCTGATTATATTTTGAAGATAAGTACATAAGTATGTTTGTGATATTGCAGTCGTGGTTAATATTAATAAAAAACAGTTTAGATCAGAATTAGCTTTAATTGAGCTTATGGAACACAAAAGACATAATTAAGGAAGAAATACCTGCTTTGAGGTGTAAAGAAAAAAATAAAAGATTATGTATTTACATATCTACAAAAAGATTTGAGCCGGCCAACGGGAAACAACAACAATGGATTTATATGTGGAAAGCGGCGTCCTCTGGCGGTCGTTTTAACAGAGTAGTTTGCTTTAGATATTATAATTTTAAAATAAAATAACATTTTTATTTAATATATATATATATATTAAAAAGATGCATATATTAAATTTATTATTATTTTATATCGCCTCTCTTTATCGAGGATGTTTGTGTTTTTCACTAAAACATGTGAGTACGCGTACACCACTCTCGTTCTACAAGGCCAATGAAAGAATTGTATCTTTGATTTAAATATTGCATTCAGTATATACACAGCTAATAATTATATTTAATATTATAGATTATTATTTTATCTATGAAAGAGAGAGAAATTTATATATAACAGTGTAATTGTAAATAATTGTGTGTATACATATTAGTTCTAAATTAATATAAATATATATATATATGTAAACAAGGAATACCCACAATCTTATCTTAAACTAAAAGTTACACAGAATCAATTTAAATAGTTATAATTAACTATCTCCCCCACGAGAGTTTTATAATAGTTAATCTATTTTTGAAAAAAAAAGAGCATTCAAATTCAATTTTAGATTAATTTGGTCTTCTCTCTGCGAGCGCTAACCATTTTATTTACATCATAAACTAAATTAGATACATACGTTATGCATTAAAAAATAAAAGAAACTATAAAATTTTTGGTCAAATTGTGCGCAATCAATATTCGTTGAGAAGTCTTATTAAATATTTAGAATTCTCTCTCCCTCTCCTCTGTGTGTGAGAGATACCCCCTTATTCCCCGGATATGTCTCCATTTGTTTTTATTTAGGTAAATTAAATATTTTTTTCTCTCTCCACAAATTTCTCTATATTCTCTAGGAAAACAAACCCATCCAGTCGAAACTAATATTTCTCCATAAAAATAAAGGGAGATATTTCTATGCAGCCACAAATATCCGTTATGGTTGTATTCTAATAAATATAAATGGAGGAGAAATATTTTATTTCTTTTCTTCTTAAATGGAATTTTCCATTGATTTAGATATTTGTTATATAATACTACGGTGTATTAATTCTCTATTGTACTATAATGTTTACTATTCAATTTTATTATGTTGTTATTTATTATTTCCTGAATTGGAACCTTTTTTTTTACTTATCCTTTTAGTCTAAATTAGACAAAATCTTGAAGGTCGTGCTCATAAAGAAGTTAAAGAAATCTTCTTGGTTCTCTGTACGGGGATCCCTTGTCTTTTCCAATATAATTTAGTATATGTTGGGGAATGGCCTCTTCGGTTTTGCACCTAGTGCACCTGGGGAAGCTTTTGGCTCCCTCTTTATAGACTAGAGGGCGCAGGTGACCAGATTTCCATCTGGCCAACTGTGTCGATTCCCTTCTGTTTAGTTGGAGGGTCTGTTTTTTGGGGTTTTCTATTTGGTACCAAGAATGATGGAAACTATCTCTATGGTTCCTTATAAGTTGTAGTTTCAGTTTGTTAATATGGTCCCTTGCTGAAAGGTAGGTCTCGGATTTCACCGCATCAGGATGTGGATTGGAACCATAATTATAACGAGTACTTATATATTATCACGTTAGTGATAAGTTGTTCATACACTCACAAATTAAAATAAATAAAGATTTAAGAATGTATCGATAGAATAAAAGTATTTAAATTTATGTGTTCAAGATTTATTTATATTATTTATTTGAGTAGACCCAGGTTCGCTAGTTTTGCGGAGATGGTCAATAGATAGCGACTAGTTTTGACGTATATTTTGACGAGAGAGACGCCCTGTGCTAGTTAGAGAGAAAAGATTGCAAGGTGAAGATTCGTTTAAAAGGATTATATCTAATAGTTAAACAGAGAAATTTTGTTGATTTCTTCCTTTAAAAGGTTTGAAAATATCGAACACTCTAATTATATCCTTCCTGAATCGATGACTATAGGATGATTTTTGAAGGCGTTAGCAAATAAACAAGGAGAACTTTCCTAACGTTTGTCTCTGTAAAAGTAACTTCGACTTGAATAACTTTAAAGCCGACATCAACACAGCAACAACCTCTCATGAGTGATCGACCGGATGAGCAACCACAACAACACAACAACTTTCTACAATACAAATTGACATTTTCTGATTTAATCCAGCCTCTGTGTAGCTCTATATTACCAGGAAATATTAGGAGTTTTAAGAAAATGCTTTCATTTCTAAAATATATAATCCTTTGCGCTATATATATATCCAGGGATGTGACAATTTTTGACAATTAAAATAGTTTATTGACATCTAGTCAACAGAAAGTTTACAACCATTTTTAAAATAGGGATAAATGTTTACAACAGACGGAGCCCTCTCCGAAGAGACGTCTGGATTTCATCAGGAGCTTAAAGCCGCTTTGAGTTCGGACAGTCCGTTGCGGATTATGAAATCCATGTCCCCGGCATACTCGATGACAGTGTTGAGGAATTCGACATGAATAATCTTGTGTTCAGGCGATAGATTTTTTTTAGATAATTTCTATCATCGCGGTATATCCAGGGATGTGTTTCTTACGATTTTTTATATCTTTCTGGCTTTAACGCCCTTCTACGGGAGTAGTTTTGACTAACTATAGCGCCGCTTCTTGGAGATTAAAATAAATCTACTGCCTTTTACTCTCGAAGAGGCTTAGTTATATAGTTAGTCAACAAAACTCCTGTAGAAGGGCATTGAGCCCGAAAGTTAAACTTATTAAAATTTGTATATTTACCAAACGCATTTTGGATAAATTTTGGCAAATAAAAACCTTCAATGTGTTTATTTTTAAGGTTATAAATAAGTAAGCTTCCGAAAATATGATCTCTCGTCTACAGGACTGTTAGAGATATGAAAATAAATAAAGATTATATATAAGTAAACAAATATTTCTCAGTATACGTATGCATAGTGACCTTTTGGAAGCAAACTATTTTTAAATGGTATTTAAAAAACGCTCATTTTTCTCTAAATAAAAGGAGTATTTTGGCAGTCACTTATTGAATCTTCTACCATGAAATCATTGCGATATTGTTATTCGAAGTAACACGTGAGGTATTTATCGTACAATCAGTACTACTCTTCTTTTGAATCGTACTAAATAACAATATTTGCGTTCTGTAAATAGATTTGTTAATGTACCAAAAGAGACATCTCTCTCTTCAACTATACATCAGAACTATGCAACGATGCGAAATGAACTCCGAGAGAAAAATGACAAAAACTATAACAAGATTTAGAACGAAACACTATAAAGGAATGACAATACATCCAGATGGCACAAGAACCTATAGGACATGCAACAACTGTTCTGGTGTGGAACTAACACCTACCCACATATTCTCATGCCAAGTAATGGCCGCAGACTTGCAGAATATTGACATGGACCCAGAACAGCAGCTTTACACGCCCAAGATAGTGGACATTGAGACTGCTGTGATAGAGATGTATGGAGACATCTGAGGCTCTTCATTGGACACGACAACAACAACAATGATGCATTATTCTCATCACCCTAGTAAAACCTTTTACTAGTGATGATAAAGAATAAGCCACAACACCAGTTTTGACAAATTCAAACAAAAAACCAACAACCTGTATATCATAGTTTCGGGCTATGATCCTTATCAGTACAGGGACGGCTTCGATTTCAAAACAACTTACGAGAGGGGTTATGGAATTGGTCGAATTTACAAAACAGGTGTTTAATACAGATTACAGATTTGCAAATATAAAAATACATTCTCCCCAGATTTCACAATTTTCTTGTAGAAATCCCATCTCACCAGAGAATTCAAGCAACTAAACAAAACCTTCATCAATATTCAGTTACACAGTGAAGAGAGATGCCCTCTCATTATATTCTACTCTATTAAAATAAAGAAACAGCAATATAAATATTATATCTATAAGTAAATCCTTTTACAATAAGATTCTTTTATATTAACTTTCTTAATAAAACTTAATAGAAGAAACTTATTGCAGAAGGATTTACTGTTAGATTCTACTCTCTATCTTCTAGTATATAATTATATTCATAACACAGTAAGCTTATTAATAAAATATTGAATTTCTTCACAAAATGTCCACATTTTCTTCTTGTTGTTGTTATTTTTATGGAATACGTAGTGATAGAATAAACTTTAAGGCAATATTTGATATATAATCACATTTTTAAAGTAATAAGTCATTTTCAATATACTTCACTCTTAATGAATATTTCTATTTATTTCGATAAATTCTCGCATTGGGTGATTTTTTTTTCTGAATCAAATATTTGTCCAGTGGCCTTCGAATTTTGGAAAAGTCCAACCCCATCAGTGAGTGGAAGTAACCAAAATGGGCTCTAAAACATTTGTAGAGGCAAAAGTCGAACTGCTTTCTACAATATGGTGCACTTACAGTAAAAGCAGTCGCCTACTACTACCCACCATGATTATCATGGCCTGTACCAAGCGTACTAGGAATAATATTAATAAATTTAGATAACACAAACACACACTTCTTCTAATTTAACATTTTTGTTTCAATCATTTTAAAAATAAAATTACGTTTTTCTTAACATCGAGTGTTTTATATTGAAATATTTTACATTAAATATAAATCTATTTATGTGGCAAATATATCAATACGATTGATCTTCTTAAAAAAAGCAAACATATCAATTTATTTTAATATCAAAAGATCATGCTTATTTTGATACAATAGTTCTAAAAATTTAGCCTATTGATTTACACGTATTCATTTTGTAAGAACAAAATAAAACAAATATACGTTTTAAATAAAAAGAAATGCTTTCTTTTAAATTAGAAAAACACATCTTGAAAAAAAAAATCACTTTATAAAAGTGAAGTTAAAAAAATCGATACAAATATACTTCTGGAGTAAAAGGAAGCTTCACAAATTGTTATAAAAATTCTGGTAGAATAATGAAGACGAAAATTGAATTTTGATGTGAAAATTGCCAGAAATTTCTTTATCTGTTTTTAAAAGCTTGTGTTATCCGAAATCGATGGAACAGTCCCTGAGGTAGAATCAATCGGCTGCTCTACTATTTTAAAGTAAGTAAAACAAATTATAATTAATCTGACAACACTGGGAAAAAAAAAATTTCTTTTAGAAAAATGACCATCCTAATAATCATTAGAAACCATGGTGATATTGTCTTTTTTTCTCTCTCTTTCTCCTCTCCTTATCGGTAATTATTTCTGTGTTTCCGAAAATATATCTGCGTTTTTAACACGCTCTTTTTTAATATATTTCAATTTCTTGTTAAAATTCAATTATAATTACTATTGTAATGGTAATTATATGTGTATTAATTAGGTTATTTTGGTATATTATATCGTAATTTATTATTAATTGGCTTTTAAACATGTAATTTTTTTGTGATCTTCTAGAATAGCAATGGCTCTCCTTCAATTTATCCTTATTTATTATAATGGTTATTTAAACACGGATACTCGCTTGTTATACAAATATTTTACTTGGTTTAGAAATATATTTTAATTATAATTCCTTCTTTTTTTATGTTTGTACTGTATTTTAAAAAGTTATAAAATAAGCGAGATATATAAATGATGTTTTTTTATGAAAAAAAAATTTATCAGAAAGATAAATTGAGAATTTGTAAATATACATTTGTTAATTTGAATATTTGATAAGTTGTATTAATTTTGTTTATCCCAGTTTGAATGTAATTTAATAATATTTGAATATATATAAAGTTATATATATAATTACATAGTTTGTTTTCAGTACCTTTTTCAAGAGTTTATCTTCAATATCAATGTAAAAGTAAAGTAACCCAATACAAAATCAGAGCGGGGTGGTAAATTAAACTGGCGAAACTGCTGGGAGGGTCCACCACTCATTCAGTAATTCATTGAGCAAAGATCGGATCTTGGCTGGTTGTCCCGTGCGGCGATATCGGCGGTTCAGGGAGGTGTCCGGTAGCATGACTGCGACAATGTGAACTGCCCTCGTTTCTTAAAAAAACTTCCATTTTATATCTTTTAGTTGATTGTAATTGGTCATTGGTCGGGACGTTACATTCAGCCCATTCGTTATTTTTCTGGTAATAAATATTGGCTCTAGGCCTAAAACCTCTTCTTTGCTTCACTTTAACATCGAGGTGAAATAGGATAGAGTAAATACAATGTAAGACCTAGAATAATGTAATAAATATATTGACCCTTGTATGATCTCAAATTGGATTAAACATTCGATTTAGTTTAACTTTAAAACAAAATAGCAATTAATGAAGCTACTTCAGTTTTACAATACCTAACCATCCCGGCCGACCAATCGAAGCAGACAGTGAACCTAACCGTTAGTGATTGTCGGCTGTAGGACTATCAACGGAGCCAGAGAGAAAATGAACAAAGCATGGGTCAACCAGATGGTGTTATGAAGCAAAGGAGAACCAATCAGCGGGAGAATTAAACGGACACCATATATTCATAAAATATAATCATTAAAGCGCCCATTATTCAGATTGTATACTTATTATCAATATAATATTAATCCATATGTCGGTGTAAAAGCCTATTTACTGATCTATGTCTCAGCAACCTGAAAAAAATATGTTTTATACCTTGGTTTATTTTTGAAATTGTAACTCATAAAGCTGCACACACACCACTTTTGTATGTGAAATTTAAGATTATTTATTATTAGGTTTTTCTTTTTGAGAAGATGGATATATACTCACTAGACGAATGGCCCGGGCAACGCCCGGGTTTTACCCGAGTGCGTATATATTTTAGTAATGTTTTAATTAAAATACTATTCGTTACAATTATAAATTGGCGCCGTGGATGTCTCTCTTGTGAAACGTCCCGCCCCAAACTGTGTGTGTCTTGAAAATATAAAATTAGAAATGTGGATTTTCATAAAGATATCATCATGTCTATTTTTATTTTTGCATTTCACCTACTAAATCGATAGAGATAATTACATTTGCAACATGAACCTAGGTATATTGACTAAATAGAAAACTGCATAGTAATAAAGATAATATTGTAAAATCATAAAATCGAAACAAATAAATATATCACAAAAATATGACCCTATAACTTTCCGCAAGGTTCTAAATGGTCACACGGCCAGTGTGAGTGTTTTTGTTGCATCATGCTGTGACTCACACGATGACCCAAGGTCATTCAGGGGTGGAGCAAAGCCTATCTCCGTCGTCGCAATGGTGGCGCTGCATGCGAGTTAAGTCTACATATCTGCAAATAACTCTAAGGAAATTCAAGATATTCAAGAAATTATTTTTCGGACACCTTTCCGGGGATATACCTAATAATATCCCAGAATTTCATGGCGATTGGATGTATGGTTTTTGAATAACAGGGTTGTCTAGAGGGGGGCAGGGAGGCCACGTGTTCGCTGGCGGCCAATGGGCGCGCATTCTATCCGTGAGCTTCAGACAAACAGACAAACAAACAGACAGAATAAGGCAATAATATACTCATGAATAAAAATTAAGGAATTTATACCTTTTAGTATGTATGGTTTTTAATTTATATATTTTATCATTATATTTTTATAAAGGAGAACGTTTTAATTTACATATATGTGAAATCCGTCGTTATATAAGCAAATAAGGAATTATTTATGGTTAAAATATGAAACTTCCTTAAGTTTTGTCTATGAGTGTGTGTATGAAAAAATAAAAATGTGTGTACAGCGTTTCAACACGAAGTTATATCAATTTTTAAAATAGTGCATATATATTAGTCTATTATATGGTGATTGTGAGGTTTTAAGAATTCCGATGGTATTGTGGTGGGACACTGGGAATATATCAGGTCCAGACTCAAACTTCTCTTCAAGCAAGCCCACCAGTCTCTATGCCAAGCCATTATAGGGATGTCTGGTGCTACAGAGAGGTCTATTTCGGTCCAAATCGATTGACAGACTTCAGAGAAAAGTAGTCAGCGCTTAGAGGTCACCTTGATGGTGCAATCTCAAATATGTTCTTTGAATCGTTCATTCTTTTATTTGAGCTATTAACGTTTTCGGGGAATTTCCCTCTTTTTTCATAAAAAGATACAAAAAAACGTAGTGTGAAATGGAATATTGATTATATCAGATTACTAATTTGTCTCTCACAATATTTGGTTACATAGCAGAATTGGTCTCATTGGGCTTCTCTATCCTTTTATATAAATATGTTTGAATGGTTCGGATATCAAAATGTAAATTACTCTAAATCACAATTATATTATAAAGGTATTAAAATACATTCAGATAGCACAAGAACCTACAGGACATTTAACAATAGTCCTGGTATGGAACTAACACCTACCCACATATTCTCATGCCCAGCAATGGCCGCAGCCTACCAAAAACTGACATGCGCCCAGAACAGCAGCTTTACACACCCGAGATGAGGACATTGCGACTGCTGTTATAGAGATGTACGAAGACATCTGAGGCTCTTCATTGGACACGACAACAACGCAAAAAATCAACGAAGGAATTGTCTTGGGGTGGAACTAACACCTACCCACATATTCTCATGTCCAGAAATAGCCGCAGCCTTGCAGAAAATTGACATGGACCTATAACAACAGCTTTACACACCCAAGATAGAGGACATTGCGACTACTATGATAGATATGTACGGAGACATTTCTTCATTGGACACTACAACAACAACCTAAACGTTTGTTCATTTTAATTTTATTACTTTTGCCAACAATTTATAATTTAGACGATCAATAGCTATTAAGGATGTATGTAGAGGATTACCCTTGCGTCGCATATATTTTGGTGAAAGGGGAAATATATAGCACCAGCTTCCACCCTGCTATAGAAAGCTGATGCTCAAGATACTGTAAGAAGAAAAGCTAATCACTAATTAGCACCATATAATGTATCTAGTCCTGTTTTATAGCCTATTTTAATCTTTATAAATTACTTGTGAGATTAACGCATAAACCGTGAATAAATATATTATAAAATTATCTTAATGCGGTATTTTCTATCCTGGATTTTGGTGGTCTAAAGTATCGTCTCTTTTTATTCCACTATACGTAATCCAATCCCCTTTTTCTTCTTTCCAAACTTCCAAATGTAATTTGTAATAGCAAAGCGCACAATTTAAAGCTCTGACATCACCTATATATAAACGCTGTAATAGGGGCATGGCTCATCAATTATTGAACGGGAATTAGACTAGGATTCAAATCGATGCAGGAGTGATTGGGTATCGATCTTGAAGAGGTTGGTTTTTTCTCTCCGGGCGGAATGATTTTTTGATGAGCTCGCTTGTCTTACCTGCCTCGCAGACAAATCGTCTGCCGCTCTACTCCTGATTGGCCAATTAACTCGCTCCATGTCAGCGTGGTCAGATGTTTGTGTTCCTTTTTATATCGCACTCATTGAATATATCATAGAATAAATGGGGGGTGGGATGGTTTTTTTTATTTTTTATTCTAGTAAAAAAGTTACGTTTTTTTTTTGTTTGTGCCTATTAAAAAGATTCTCTATTATAAAATATTTAAAAGAGAGAGACAGAGATTTTTTTGAGATTGAAATCACTTTTATTACATCGTTTATATCGGATTATATAAGGTTGAATTTATATATAAAATAAATATATATTTAAATATAAAAGAGGGAGAGATATTATTTTACTATTAACTCTATATTTCAAAGTAATAATATAACCTTTTCAATTATATTATTGTGTTTGGCTACACATAAAATATATTCAAAATTATAGTAACTAAGCAATGTTTATATTTAGTAACTCTTCAAAGAATATGTATAGAAATATTTTTGACTATAGGCATATATGCAAAATATAAATTATATTTCTAAATTTCTAGAATGAAATTATTTTAGAATTCCATACTGGAATAATATATAACTATATAGTTTTTGTGCGTGCCTTATATTTATTTTTTAAATGTATTTAAATATATTTTTTCTGAATCTCCCCCTTGACCATTTAAATTCACGGTGTTTTTTCTGCATTTTAAAAAAGAATGATAAAACTTTAAAAGGAACGTGAATCGAATTGACGTCTTCTTTAGAGATCAGTTATAAAATGGTTATAAAAAAAGACAATACCTCTCTCTCTCTGAAAGCTATGAAAGTTGGCCAACATTCAGATGACATCTCAAACCCATTTTAATCTTAAATTCTCAATAGATCTTAATTCTTAATAGTCATTATTTCCCTAAATTGTGTTTTGAACTCTCAAGGCGGGGAAATATCGGTCTTAAATCGTCTTGTCTTGAATCTGCTTAGTCTTAAATGGAAATTTTCAAATTAAAAGATTAGTTAATTGTTTTAAATATCTTAAAGGGGGAGAGAGAAAGATTGAAACTTCTTTGTTACATTGTTCATATAAGGTTAAATATAATATATTGAATAAATATGAATAAATAAGGATAGATATTGATGAATATATGGATAAAAATATCTAAATACAGTAGAACCTCCATGAGAAGACACTCGCGCTAGAGGACACCTCTCTACAAAGGACAGTTTTCATTTGCAAAATTACCATTTTTACAAATGAGCAACTCTCCGTTAGGAAGACACCTCTCCCTAAAGGACATTTTGGCTCTGCAATTAGGTGTCCTTTACAGGGAAGTTATTCTGTATATAAAATAAAAGAGAGAGGGAGTCTAGTTATTATAAAAAGATAAATTACCCGATATGTGTTATAGCATCCTATATTACCACAGTCCATAATTATTACTGTCTTTTTCTGCGATATTTTATCCTTTTAAAATTGGTATTTATTTTAACTTTTTAAAATGAAAAAATATTCCTCTCTTTATCAGATAATGAAATGGCATACCAACAATAAGATCCATATTTGCCATATTCTGTTCTACCATGTTGAGAAAGGTTGGAATTCAGCGCAGTAATTTCGTGATCTCAACGAACTTTTTGGCGAAATAAAAATCAGTAAGAACCAAGTTGAAATCGGGCGATGCAAAAAAAATTGAAAAATACCTCAAAATAATCAGAAACTGACCTAATATTGTAGTTAGAAAATGTTTATTTATAAAAGAGAATGGGAACAACAGGAATGTAATTGAGGTGTAAAAATATCTTTTTTAATTGGATGACGGAACCTACTTTCATTTCCTCTGTCACCAAATCCCATATTGGCTCGCAGTCAAATTAAGTGTGCTGGGTGTTTTGGAAGTTTTTTGAAAATATATTGTGAAATGTAGATTCATAGCAGTTTAGAAAGGATTGGACACGATAACACAAAACAATCATGCTATCAATCCGTCCATTCTTTCCAAATGGCGATGTATTTACACATCTCACAATATATTACTTTAGATTCTTAAAATAATTGCAAAAGTATAAACACAATATAGATCATCAAGATGAGAAACGTATTGCCATATATTTATTGGTATATTGTGTTTATAGTATTGCTATATTGTAAAAGTGAGGAAGGATGGTATTCACGTGTGTAAATAAGCACATTTCCTTTCAATAAATTCATTTTTATGCATTTATTAAATACTTCAAAATAATGCATTTACTCTCATGGACAAAACTTAAGGAAGTTGTACCTTTTAAGCATGTGTATCGGGATTCAGACAATAATTCTGAAAGATATTTGATACACAGTGACCTTTATTGAAGACACACGAGATAACCAAAGTGTAAACAAAATTGTCTCTGTCTCCTTAAAAAAAAAACAGTCTATCGGCGATATCAGACTTTCCACTTCTTAAGTTTTCTCAATGAGTGTATTTAATCATATTTTTTGCATAGCTCGTTAATTCATCCCAATTAAATACCATTTTGTCAAATTATGAAAAATCCACAATTCCTCTCGAATAACATCATAAAGATAGATCCAGAAAATTTGAAGCAAATTGGAAAAAAATTGTTAGGTTTTAAAATAAAAACAATAATGATTTTACTATGCCAATAATCCTATTAAAATATTTTCAAGTAGTAAAAAGAGGTCATTTTTCGATTACAGAAGTTAAATTATTAATATTTATTTAACTAAATTTTATAGTCTACATTTTTTATTTCAAAAATGTCGTTAAATAATTTAAAACGTCCTCTCATCGTAAATTTTGTTGGAAAACTATAAAATTAAATATATATTTCCCAATATCTCTTTGATCTAAAATTATTTCACAAAAATACATTTTAAAAAATACTTATTTAACTCATATATTTAAGCAGAAAACTATTTATTTTTAATATTATTTATATATGTTTTTATAACACGTTATTTATAGGCCTCTAATAAATTTTAAAGAAATGCGCAGGGACAAATATTTTAAAAATATCGTCTGGCAAGTGTTCAACGAAAAAAATATATTAATTTTTGACCAAATACTTTAAGGCACTATTAGAAGTTTATTCATAACGCTGATGAAATTCCAACTTTGAACCACAATATGAACCCCCCCACTCCCTCCCAAACTTTAGCTGGTAATCTACCCTAGGAATTTAGTGATGGCAGTCAACATGGCGTCGGTCGCCGCCATTTTGGAAGCATAATGTTCACTATTAAAGAATTTGGACCATTTCGCGCCAAATTCTCCCGGACAAAAAAAATCATTGAATAGAGGAAAATAAAAAAAGTGGTTTTCGATCATTAAGGGAGACATCTTTTATAGATATAGATTCTTCAAAATGCATATGTTTTTAGTAAATATTTAGAATTTCTATTTTTTATATAACCAAAAATATCTCTTTTGGCTTGATGCCTTGAAAAAATACAATTTATTTCGATCTAAGAATAATCGTCTGGAAAATTTAAAAAATGGATTTGATATCAGATAAAACTGTATGTGAGATATTTCTCATGGGTTTTTAAATATATACATATGTATAGTGTAGAATTATTTTGAAAAATGATATGTATATTTAATTATTTTATGTAATTAAAATATATATATATATAATTATATAATAATAATTAATATTTAAAAAATAATTAATACTAGTTGGTGTGTTTGTGTAGCATACAATATTTGACGGATCCGAGTGAAAATTTAACCCGATATAGATTTACTTATGGACAAAAACTTGGGAAATAAAAATTATTTTATTTTTTTGAAGGAAACAGAAGCAATTTTGTTCACACTTGGTTACCTCGTGTGTCTTCAATAAAGGTCACTGTAATAACTTTCAGAGTTATTGTCTGAATCCCGATATACATGCTAAAAGGTAAAACTTATTTATTCTTTATTTTTATTTATGTATTTCTCTAAATAACTATTCAGACAAGTATAGCGGCAATGGTAGACCTCTATATAAATACTTATAGATATAGTGGAATCATATAAGCTACTTATAGAGTGAAATGGGTAGTTCAATGGAGCTTACAGTACTTTCTGACCTACATAATGGAACGTACATGTTCACTCTTATACTCATTCATCCCGCACGCACCCTTGTCAGGTTGCTGCCAGAGTTTTTAATTATTATTATCCCTAGCATATATACACCTGGTATAAGTCATGCTGATAACTATGGGTGGTAGTAGTTAGCTAGTGATTTTACTATAAGTGCACCACATGTCTACATATGTGGAAAGCAGTTCGACTTTTTCCACTTACAAGTGTGCCATAAATCCGTTGGTTAATTTCACTTACTTGTGTGTGTAACCAAACGGGGCTCTGGCACATTTGTAAGTTTAAAGTCGAACTGCTTTCACATGTGTAGACATGTGGTGCGCTTACAGTAAAAAGCAGTCGCTAACTACCCACCATGATTATCATGGCCTGTACCACGTGTACTAGGGATGAGCAAAAAAAACTTACATGTGTGGTTGAAATTTTACAAGAATCAAGGATCACATTGAGAAGCACAATTTTTTTCTTCATAATTAAAGTTCCCAATGTGGGAATCGATATCAAAGCATGGCTGTTGAAAATGGACTTGTTTATATCCTCTCTCTCTACTTCCACCACAACCTTATTCCAACATAGAATGGTTTATAAGGAATGAAGACATTAAGACGCAAATTTTTCTTTTCACAAATAAATCAAACTTCTACTGTCCTTACTGCGATGAAAAGAATATTGGGAGGGTTTGGCTTATCAGTGGTGAACCCTCCTAGCGGTTTCGCCCATTTAATCTACCAGAACGCTTCTTTAGAGTTCTAATAATGTATTGGATCATTCTGCTTTTATATGCTACACTGAAAAATGAAATTTTAGAAATGGTATTTGAGCAAACTGTGGACATAAACTTTTAGTAGAAGTTTGATTTATTTGTGAAAAGAAAAATTCGCATCTTAATGTCTTCATTCGTTATATATAGATGGCGCGATATTGATTTGTATTAATGTAATGGTTTACCATCTCGATGTGTCTACACGTCATTATACAGTGTTGATATCTACTAGCTATGAAGATGCAACGGTTCAATCTACCATTAATAACGGATAGATGCGATGCTAACCTAACCTAACTGCCGTTCAGCTGGAGTACAGTCAGACGGTCGGAGCAGACGACGTGATCATTTAATGACCAGAAGAACTTATTGATCTCTCTCTCTCTCTCTGACCGTTCATCTCCAGTGGAACAGCACAAATTCCTCCTGCTCTCTCTCATCCTGTTTGACTCGTGCCACGAAATACAGTATAACATGGATAATTCGATGTTCTTTAATTCAAATATTTATCTGAATTTTAAACCTTTTTTTCAAAACCTTTTTAATTCGAATTTTTTGATAATTCGATTTTTTTTCTTTTTGGTCTCTTGGGCTTCAAATTATTCAAGTTCAACTGTATATATACAATATTATATTTTCAAAAATATTCTATTTTATTCCATTATTAATTATAAACATTTTGACCAGTTTTTAAAAATTCTTTTTCAAAAATTAATTAATATCATTGATATTTATTACATATATTACATTGTGTTTTTATTTTGATTATATTTACTTTGTTTAGAATGTATATCATGGATGTTTTTTTTTTGTCCAATAAGCTTATAAAATGTCCGTGGCTCAGTGTGGTGCAGACTCTACCTCAACGACCAAAAATACTGGTCATTCAGGTATCCTGAAAAACCATGAAACGGGTAGTTAACGCCAGAAATGCATCAATGTGTGAATTTCGCTTTAGTATAGTATAACCAGCCTTTAGCGGACACTCCGCTAGAGGACACCTCTCTACAAAGGACAATTTTCTTTTGCTAAATTACCATTTTTACTATTTAGCAACTCTCTGGTAAGAGGACACCTTTCCCTAAAGGACAGTATGGCTCTGCAATTAGGTGTCCATTACAGGGAGGTTCTACTGTACTATCTTTTCAAATTGATTAAGTTTCAATAAAATATTTTGAATTGTCAAAATGTCAAAAATCTTCAAGTAATTGAAGTTGATAGGAAATATGTTTAGGAATAATGATATTTAAGGATTATTTATGTCAAAAAAGAAGCTTCAATAATTACGTAGCATCTACCAAATGTCAAGATAGTTCTATGTGCTAATGACGCGGTATGACCTCGAGCGTATATTCGTTCAGATACCATTTAAGTCTCTCATCAAGACTACCTAACCTGATCTAACCTAATTTAACACACCTGAAACTAACCTAATTTAAAATAACTGGACCTAACTTAATTTAAACTAATTAAGTTTAATCTACCCTTCCCGTTATCAAGCATGGAACAGTGTGGAAAATTGTTGTGTGCTGTTCTGTGAAAAGTATTAGAAAACATTTTATTAACTCGATTCCACTGGGTGAGGTGGTTCAAATGTCACCGAGGGTTATATTTACCATTCTCTCTTGGTTAATTCAACTTTTATATTCCCTCCTGAACATTATCGCATGTACGTCGGAACATTTAGATGGTAAATTAAAACTTAAACATTTTGTGTCGATATACATTCATGGACAAGAAAGTTACACTCATGGACAAAACTTAAGGAAGTTGTACCTTTTAGCATGTATATCGGGATTGAGACAAGAACTCTGAAAGATATTTGTTACACAGTGACCTTTATTGAAGACACACGAGATAACCAATATACACTCATGGACAAAACTTAAGGAAGTTGTACCTTTTAGCATGTATATCGGGATTGAGACAATAAATCTGAAAGATATCACAGTGACCTTTATTGAAGACACACGAGATAACCAATATACACTCATGGACAAAACTTAAGGAAGTGGTACCTTTTAGCATGTATATCGGGATTGAGACAAGAACTCTGAAAGATATTTGATACACAGTGACCTTTATTGAAGACACACGAGATAACCAATATACACTCATGGACAAAACTTAAGGAAGTTGTACCTTTTAGCATGTATATCGGGATTGAGACAATAACCCTGAAATATATTTGATATACAGTGACCTTTATTGAAGACACACGAGATAACCAAGTGTGAACAAAATTGTCTCTATCTCCTCCAAATAAATAGACGATCAGCGACATCAAAGACTTGCAACTTTCTTAAGTTTTGCCCCTCCCTCCATTAATGTATATAATTAAAATAAGAATATTTGATAGAGCGTTTCGACACTTTACTCCGCGATGACTTATCCGTCCTTCAACAGACCTTTGGACTAGAACTGAAAGCAAGAGGATGCTTATATATATAATAACTGTGAAGTTTTCAAAACTATAGTTTTTAAAACAGATGATTGAATAAGACTATCAATAAAATGTTTGATAGGTTCTACTTGGAAAACACGAAGCAAACATATGAGGAATCATCGAATATCATTGCTAAGTCAGAGACCAAAGGTAAAAGTGACGCGAGTTTTCTTTATTTATTACTAGCGGATGTACTCGGCTTCGCCCGGGTTTTATCCGAGTAAAGGTTTGTCTAACGAACATTTGTTAAAACAATTCTCTATAAACTTATAAAAAAAAATAATTGATATATTTTGATCATTTGAAACTCTTAAATTTGAATCTCTCGATAAAGTGAACATTTTTTCCCGGTCCCTTGAAACATACTCGATAAGTTGAATAAAATCAATATTAATTGGTTCCCTCGGTAATTGGAAGTTAAAGGAATAGTATCTTGCCTTGGAATTGTATCATTATTCTTGTCTCAAATAAATTGCCGTGTCATCCTGAATTTTGTCTTTCCTAATTTTCTACATTACAAAATAATCGTAATCATGATAATATTTAGAGCAGATTGTTGAATTATAACAGATAAATTAGAATATTTATCTTGATTATTTATAGGCGAAAAGTTATTTCAAAAATTGTATTTGCTAGAAACCTTCCCAGTACTATACTAAATAACTTCCCAAAGTTTCATGGCGTTCCAATGAGTGGTTTGGTCAGGCATAAAGGACAGACACACACATACATTCATTTTTATATATAGAGATTTACATAATAAATAAACTCGTCGATTTTTACCTTTGGTCTCTTCTTACCAAACATATGAATACACGATTAACCTGGTAAGCTATTGGGGTGGGAAGGGGGGGGGGGGGGGGGTTTAAGGGGATGTCAAGATATTATTTACTCGTTTAGATTCAGTTTGGTTATTTTTATTGTTGTTCAATCAAAATTGTGCTGATAAATTGAGGAAACTTTCATTGTAATGATACGAGTTTTGGAATAAAATGGAACGGGAGGTGGAAAACAATTTCCGCTAGCGTTTGTGGCGAGGCGCCCGTGTTTACACGATGGTGTAATTAAAACATACTTGTCTCTGTTTTAATTACAACCATGTCTTGTATTGACACGGGCCGATCAGCGATTTTCTTCCATAGTACGTATGTATGTAGTATTCTGCGGACATTTGCACAACAAGCCTTACAGGATTTCATAGTAGAGGTGGTTATGGCATTGACAATTTGTTCAGTTTTACAATACCCTATAATAGGTTATCACTATGAACAATATATTCAGTTTTACAATATTCCATAATAGGTTATTACAATGGACATTTTGTTCAGTTTTACAAGATTCCGTAATTAGTTATCACCATGGACAATTTGTTCAGTTTTACAAGATTCCATAAGTGGTTATTACAATGAACATTTTGTTCAGTTTTACAAGATTCCATAATAGGTTATCACCATGAACAACATGTTCAGTTTTACAATGTTCCATAATTGGTTATTACATTGGACATTTTGTTCAGTTTTACAAGATTCCAAAATAGATTATTACAATGAACATTTTGTTCAGTTTTACAAGATTCTAAAATAGATTATCACATTATGTGTGGACAACACGTTCGGTTTTACAAGATTCCACAATAAGTTATCACCATGAATAACATGTTCAGTTTTACAAGATTCCATAATAGGTTATCACACACACACACACACACACACACACTATGACAAAATGCCAGAGTTATTCCTCTCGTTTGAAAAAACTATTTTCTTTCCTTCCACTCTTCATAGTTCTCAATCAAACGTCTAAATGATTCTGTATTTCTCATATTGAAAAATCAAATCGCAGAATCTCGTGTCCAGTGATATCATTTCTAACGATATCACATTTAGAATGTAAAAGAATATGAAGGGAAACACTCAAACCACCCACTGAGCTAATAGCCAGTAAAAAATTACAATGAACAATCCCCAGAACAATAAAGAACTAATCACTAAGGCGACCATTTCTTTTAAATAGATTCTACAGTACTTGGGTTTTACATCTTCCTTCAAATGGAATGATCCTTTTAAAACATTCTCGATTAAGTTAATGTTGAAAGGATGATTGATTATTTCGGAATATTAGATTTCTCAAATGGCTTGATATATTCTCACAATAGTTTATCCTTTGAGTAAAGCTAAACAATTTATACCACGATCGTTTCTTTGTAATGTGAAATTCATAAAACAATTTTTACTGCCCTTACCGTAATGATTTAATTATTAGGAGATCCTAGCTCGTCAGTAGTGGACCCTTTCAGCGGTTTCGCCAGTTTATTATACCATACCGGCTCTACTCTTGTATATTGGACTGTTTTGCTTATATATGAAGATGAACTGTTAGCAATGGTACACTCATGTACAAAACTTAAGGAAGTTGTACCATTTAGCATATATATCGGGATTGAGACAATAACTCTGAAAGATACACTCATGGACAAAACTTAAGAAAATTGTACCTTTCAGCATGTATATCGGGATTCAGACAATAACTCTGAAAGATACACTCATTGACAAAACTTAAGAAAATTGTACCTTTCAGCATGTATATCGAGATTCAGACAATAACTCTGAAAGATACACTCATGGACAAAACTTAAGGAAGTTGTACCTTTCAGCATGTATATCGGGATTGAGACAATAACTCTGAAAGATACACTCATGGACAAAACTTAAGGAAGTTGTACCTTTCAGCATGTATATCGGGATTGAGACAATAACTCTGAAAGATACACTCATGGACAAAACTTAAGGAAGTTGTACCTTTCAGCATGTATATCGGGATTGAGACAATAACTCTGAAAGATACACTCATGGACAAAACTTAAGAAAACTGTACCTTTCAGCATGTATGTCGGGATTCAGACAATAACTCTGAAAGATACACTCATGGACAAAACTTAAGAAAATTGTACCTTTCAGCATGTATATCGGGATTCAGACAATAACTCTGAAAGATACACTCATGGACAAAACTTAAGAAAATTGTACCTTTCAGCATGTATATCGGGATTCAGACAATAACTCTGAAAGATACACTCATGGACAAAACTTAAGAAAATTGTACCTTTCAGCATGTATATCGGGATTCAGACAATAACTCTGAAAGATACACTCATGGACAAAACTTAAGAAAATTGTACCTTTCAGCATGTATATCGGGATTCAGACAATAACTCTGAAAGATGCACTCATGGACAAAACTTAAGAAAGTTGTACCTTTCAGCATGTATATCGGGATTCAGACAATAACTCTGAAAGATATTTGATACACAGTAACCTTTATTGAAGACACGAAAATAACCAATTGTAAACAAAATAGCTTCTGTCTCCTTCAAAAATAAAAATAAAAAAGTAGACGACCGGCGACATCAAAATATGAAATTCTCAAGTTTTGTCTATGAGTTTATTTTAAACGAACTTTAAAAATTATCTTTGAGGACAGTATAATTAAATATCAATATACATGCTTCTAGCATTTTTCCGCCGAAAGCATTCATAAAAACTTTTTGACCTAATTTAAACAGATGCACAACTATATATTTAAACAGATGCACAACTATCTTTATTCGGGAAACTAAACTATGTGTAACCCTGTTTCTCTATTATGAGATATACACCCGCTCTTTTACCTTTTAAGGTTTTTTTCTCTTTAATAAAGATGGCTGACCCTTATCTAGAGTGTCTCTATAGTCTCAGATATCATATGAATCTTCCAAACAGGGCTCTGGCACACTCGTAAGTGCAGTGTCGGACTGCTTTTCACATGTGTAGACATGCGGTACATTTACAGTAAAAGCAGTAGCCTACTTCTACCCATAATGATTATCATGGCCTGTTCTACGTGTAGAAAAAAATTGATATTGGATTTCAGAAATATCATCATCAACAACTTTGTATTATACGCCAGACAACCTGAACTTCCGCGTTTCACGATTCTTCCTAAGACATATTGTACATAGCTAAAATATCCCCATCGACTTAGCGCTGTCTATTGCTGAAAATGAGAAATAATATCTTAACGCGCTACTTTTCTCTTATTTACATATATATATATTATTATTATTATACCTAGTGTACACGTGGAACAGGCCATGATAATCATGGAGGGCAGTAGTTGGCGACTGCTTTTACTGTAAGTGCACCACATATCTAATCATGAAGAAAGCAGTTCAACTTTTGCACTTACAAATGTGCCAGAACCACGTTTGGTTACTTGTACTTACTGGTAAGTTGGCCTTTTGCAAGAATCGGGTGCCATTATGTTTAAAAAGTGTCCAATGCGGGAGTTGATTCCGGGTCGTGTCTGTCGGAAATCGACAGTTTTTACCTCTCGTCTACTGTACACCGTAGACACTCACTCGTCCACAGCTCTACAAATCAAGAATGACATGCCCTGGTATAATCCAACCTCCAATGAACGACCTCCTACAGAAGAGACCAGATGTATCGATTTTTTAAAAATGGCTTTCTATATGAGATTCTACTCTAATTATAATTAATGTAAATAGAAACTATGCCTATATATACAATATGCAAATAAAGTTTCAAATTCTCTACATCTTATTTGCATAGTGTGAAATATTTACATCGCTATTAGACTATGACGGTTTCTCAAACACATGTCAATATTTATTCCCCATATATATTTCTTCAAATAAAAGACACTTCAGCCAGTAAATCTTTTTATTTTTTTAATTTTTGTTCGCTCCTGACGAGGACAAAAGATTTTTGTCGAAACGTCGAGACAATAAAAAGATTTACTGGCCGAAGTGTCTTTTATTTGAAGAAATATGAATGCCGGCCAGACAGCCTCTATCTTTACGATTCCCATATATAGTTTCAATGAATAGCTGCTTAAAAAAACTCTCATATACAACTTGAGAAGAAGTAAAAAAAAGGTATCTCAAGTCACATTTTTTACCAAAGCACCTCAATATTCCGACAAACGTGTATACATTACTTTTTAAAAACAAATTCCAAACAAAAACAAACTGAAAATGCATCACTATAGTAAACATTAAAACTTTTTTTCCGTATATCGAAAAAAAAAATGGCAGCGCCATATTCTTTATTTTAGGTTTAAAAAAATTACAAGAAAATCAGAAACCCACGTAAATATCGATTCCAAAAGAAAACAAACAAAAAAAGAAAATGTATGAAAAAAAAATGAGGAAAAGATGCGCCAGACGAAAGAGGCCAAAAGATCCCGCCAAACGACACCATTACAGTGGAGATGGACCGTTGGAAACATAAATTAGGCCTACGAAAAGTACTTTTCGAAAAAAAAAGAACATTTGGCACTGATAAAAAAAAGCAATCTAAACCAAAATTCTCTATCTTTTCTCCTTTCTCCTTTTCTTGATCTCACTTTAAAACTTTATTTAATTTAATGAAAATTGACTCTTCTTTATTGATGGTAACCCTTCAGAAAAAAAGTGACATTATCATAAAATAATGATAATTTATTGTGTAAAACATATATATATACATTGTTCAACATAGTAAAACACTATAACGGGTAAATAAAAATATAATATTCGTGTAATGTGTGTTTTAAAAACAACACACTTCGAATATCATACTATTTTATCTATATAAATGAAAAATAAATATTTGACCTAACCATATGAAACACGATACAGTTGGGTATGGAAAGAGCCACCTTCATAGTTTATGCAATATGCAAATTAGGTATTTGCATATTGCATATTTGCATATTGATGACGGTACTGATACAATTTTAATGAAATCTTAACTATTACTACACCAATTATTAACCTTCAGTTTAATACATATATTATAAAATGTTTCGCTATTTTAAAGCTATGGGCTGTTGAGATATAAGGTGTTGTTGATGTAATGCTATTATTGGATTGCTAGTGTCTTCTAATTTTTTTCTTTCTTTATCCAGTTATTAGGACAGTAGAAGTCACCCCCATATATACATTCATGGAAAAACTTAAGGAAGTCTAAAGTCGGTCGCCAGTCTTTTTTTTTTTTTTTAAGGAAACAGAAATAATTTTACACAAATAAATTTACTGGCAATGCGTTTCTTTTAAATATCATCAAATATTATCACTACAGACCTTACTGCAATGATATGAGTTATTGAATGAGAGGGCTTGGCTCATCAGTAGTGAACCCTTTCAGCGGTTTCGCCAAATTAATCTCTAGACCGCTCTACTATTGTATTGGATTGGTTTGGAATATACCCTGTATTTTATATGGAAGGCAGCTTAGGGGTGTTTAGTGAACCTATGGACATAAGCGTATAGGTCTGTAGAGGTACATACATATAATTTCAAGGTATTGCATCGAGCAATGCTCTTCCGCAAAATATTTTTTCATAACAAATATATATTAGTAAATTAAATTTATAAATTTTGTTCATACTAGCTTATCTCGTGTGTCTTCAATAAAGGTCACTGTATAACAAATGTCTTTCAGAGTTATTGTCTGAATTCCCGATATACATGTTAAAAGGTAAAACTTCCTTAAGTTTTATTTATGATGGTAAGATTTTGTTGATGTATTGCCAGTATTTACCCAGTTAGTAAGATTGTATAAGTCACCCCCATATACATTATCCAAGTAAGATGTATGTATGTCCTATTTCTCAATACCTGTGTGAGATATAAGCCTATGGTTGTTCCAGGAAGGAAGCTGAACCCCCAACTCTAGCCCCTGAGCAAGGTAACTAACTGCCTCTATACATAACTTCTCTAATACAGTACTTTGTGAAGTTAGATGGTAGGTTTGACCGATGTTTAAAAAACATGTAAATAATGATGAAGAAAAATCGCTTGATATTGCTGAAAGATCGTAAAAAAAAAAAAGATTATTACACCCATCTATCGTAAAAAATAGAGGCTGCCAGGCCGGCATTCATAGCTCTTCAAATTAAAGATAGAATAATTTATAACGCTTTGCTAATTGTTTTAATTTTTGTTCGCTCCTGAATCTATTGGTTAATTGTCGGGGAAGAGTTTATTTTTATATATCAATATCCTTCCAGAAAAATTTCCATCTATATTTCGGCCATAGATATAACCTAGCCACTCTACCAGCTAAACACCTCTTTGACAGATTGTGAAGATTCCATTAGATTCCTTGTAGATCTCATGGAATAAAGTCCGTTCTGGACTCACGAAGGCTATTAGCCCGAAATCTTAGTCTCCAGGTGGACACTTCTCAGTTTTCCAAAGCTGGTGTTGTGGCTTTGTCGCCGACCTGAGACTGCTAGTTTGCGGAGACGGTCAATAGATGGCGTCTAGTTTTAATGTCTATTTTGCCGAGAGAGGCGACCTTTATGTTTATAGATTCTCATTTTAAATTTTAAATTAATTTAACTTTTTGCTTTTTATTCATTTCTCTAGATAGTACAGTAGAGATCTTTGCAATTTTATTTATCTGCTTATAGAAAATAAGCACCTAGTTACAGAGCCAAAGTGTCTTTTAGAGAGAGGTGTCCTCTTACCAGAGAGTTGCTACAGTAGAACAACCTCTCTATAAAGGACATTTTTGAATGTTAAAATTACCATTTTTACTATTTAGCAACTCTCCAGTAAAAAGACACCTCTCTAGAAAATATTTTGGTTCTGTAACTAGGTATTGTCCTTTACAGAGAGGTAGTTCTACTGTAGCAACTCTCTGGTAAGAGGACATCTCTCTCTAAAGGACACTTTGACTCTGTAACTAGGTATTGTCCTTTACAGAGAGGTAGTTCTACTGTAGCAACTCTCTGGTAAGAGGATATCTCTCTCTAAAGGACACTTTGACTCTGTAACTAGGTATTGTCCTTTACAGAGAGGTAGTTCTACTGTAGCAACTCTCTGGTAAGAGGATATCTCTCTCTAAAGGACACTTTGACTCTGTAACTAGGTATTGTCCTTTACAGAGAGGTAGTTCTACTGTAGCAACTCTCTGGTAAGAGGATATCTCTCTCTAAAGGACACTTTGACTCTGTAACTAGGTATTGTCCTTTACAGAGAGGTAGTTCTACTGTAGCAACTCTCTGGTAAGAGGATATCTCTCTCTAAAGGACACTTTGACTCTGTAACTAGGTATTGTCCTTTACAGAGAGGTAGTTCTACTGTAGCAACTCTCTGGTAAGAGGATATCTCTCTCTAAAGGACACTTTGACTCTGTGACTAGGTATTGTCCTTTACAGAGAGGTAGTTCTACTGTAGCAACTCTCTGGTAAGAGGATATCTCTCTCTAAAGGACACTTTGACTCTGTAACTAGGTATTGTCCTTTACAGAGAGGTAGTTCTACTGTAGCAACTCTCTGGTAAGAGGATATCTCTCTCTAAAGGACACTTTGACTCTGTAACTAGGTATTGTCCTTTACAGAGAGGTAGTTCTACTGTAGCAACTCTCTGGTAAGAGGATATCTCTCTCTAAAGGACACTTTGACTCTGTAACTAGGTATTGTCCTTTACAGAGAGGTAGTTCTACTGTAGCAACTCTCTGGTAAGAGGATATCTCTCTCTCTAAAGGACACTTTGGTTCTGTAACTAGGTGTTGTCCTTTGCAGAGAGGTTGTTCTACTGTAGCAACTTTCTGGTAAGAGGATATCTCTCTCTAAAGGACACTTTGACTCTGTAACTAGGTATTGTCCTTTACAGAGAGGTAGTTCTACTGTAGCAACTCTCTGGTAAGAGGATATCTCTCTCTAAAGGACACTTTGACTCTGTAACTAGGTATTGTCCTTTACAGAGAGGTAGTTCTACTGTAGCAACTCTCTGGTAAGAGGATATCTCTCTCTAAAGGACACTTTGACTCTGTAACTAGGTATTGTCCTTTACAGAGAGGTAGTTCTACTGTAGCAACTCTCTGGTAAGAGGATATCTCTCTCTAAAGGACACTTTGACTCTGTAACTAGGTATTGTCCTTTACAGAGAGGTAGTTCTACTGTAGCAACTCTCTGGTAAGAGGATATCTCTCTCTAAAGGACACTTTGACTCTGTAACTAGGTATTGTCCTTTACAGAGAGGTAGTTCTACTGTAGCAACTCTCTGGTAAGAGGATATCTCTCTCTAAAGGACACTTTGACTCTGTAACTAGGTATTGTCCTTTACAGAGAGGTTGTTCTACTGTAGCAACTCTCTGGTAAGAGGACATCTCTCTCTAAAGGACACTTTGACTCTGTAACTAGGTATTGTCCTTTGCAGAGAGGTTGTTCTACTGTAGCAACTCTCTGGTAAGAGGATATCTCTCTCTAAAGGACACTTTGACTCTGTAACTAGGTATTGTCCTTTACAGAGAGGTAGTTCTACTGTAGCAACTCTCTGGTAAGAGGATATCTCTCTCTAAAGGACACTTTGACTCTGTAACTAGGTATTGTCCTTTACAGAGAGGTAGTTCTACTGTAGCAACTCTCTGGTAAGAGGATATCTCTCTCTCTAAAGGACACTTTGGTTCTGTAACTAGGTATTGTCCTTTACAGAGAGGTAGTTCTACTGTAGCAACTCTCTGGTAAGAGGATATCTCTCTCTAAAGGACACTTTGGTTCTGTAACTAGGTATTGTCCTTTACAGAGAGGTAGTTCTACTGTAGCAACTCTCTGGTAAGAGGATATCTCTCTCTAAAGGACACTTTGACTCTGTAACTAGGTATTGTCCTTTACAGAGAGGTAGTTCTACTGTAGCAACTCTCTGGTAAGAGGATATCTCTCTCTAAAGGACACTTTGGTTCTGTAACTAGGTGTTGTCCTTTACAGAGAGGTAGTTCTACTGTAGCAACTCTCTGGTAAGAGGATATCTCTCTCTAAAGGACACTTTGACTCTGTAACTAGGTATTGTCCTTTACAGAGAGGTAGTTCTACTGTAGCAACTCTCTGGTAAGAGGATATCTCTCTCTCTAAAGGACACTTTGGTTCTGTAACTAGGTATTGTCCTTTACAGAGAGGTAGTTCTACTGTAGCAACTCTCTGGTAAGAGGATATCTCTCTCTAAAGGACACTTTGACTCTGTAACTAGGTATTGTCCTTTACAGAGAGGTAGTTCTACTGTAGCAACTCTCTGGTAAGAGGATATCTCTCTCTAAAGGACACTTTGACTCTGTAACTAGGTATTGTCCTTTACAGAGAGGTAGTTCTACTGTAGCAACTCTCTGGTAAGAGGATATCTCTCTCTAAAGGACACTTTGACTCTGTAACTAGGTGTTGTCCTTTGCAGAGAGGTTGTTCTACTGTAGCAACTCTCTGGTAAGAGGATATCTCTCTCTAAAGGACACTTTGACTCTGTAACTAGGTATTGTCCTTTACAGAGAGGTAGTTCTACTGTAGCAACTCTCTGGTAAGAGGATATCTCTCTCTCTAAAGGACACTTTGGTTCTGTAACTAGGTATTGTCCTTTACAGAGAGGTAGTTCTACTGTAGCAACTCTCTGGTAAGAGGATATCTCTCTCTCTAAAGGACACTTTGGTTCTGTAACTAGGTATTGTCCTTTACAGAGAGGTAGTTCTACTGTAGCAACTCTCTGGTAAGAGGATATCTCTCTCTCTAAAGGACACTTTGGTTCTGTAACTAGGTGTTGTCCTTTGCAGAGAGGTTGTTCTACTGTAGCAACTCTCTGGTAAGAGGATATCTCTCTCTAAAGGACACTTTGGTTCTGTAACTAGGTATTGTCCTTTACAGAGAGGTAGTTCTACTGTAGCAACTCTCTGGTAAGAGGATATCTCTCTCTAAAGGACACTTTGGTTCTGTAACTAGGTATTGTCCTTTACAGAGAGGTTGTTCTACTGTAGCAACTCTCTGGTAAGAGGATATCTCTCTCTAAAGGACACTTTGACTCTGTAACTAGGTATTGTCCTTTACAGAGAGGTAGTTCTACTGTAGCAACTCTCTGGTAAGAGGATATCTCTCTCTAAAGGACACTTTGGTTCTGTAACTAGGTGTTGTCCTTTGCAGAGAGGTTGTTCTACTGTAGCAACTTTCTTCTAATTATTATAACACATCTTAAGACAAGGATAATCTCCCGATTCCCTATAGAAAAAAAAGAAACCCAAGTCAGGGAGAAGAGCTTTTTTATTTAGATGACGATGATACAAGCTTTTCTCCACGACTTGTGTTTCTTGTCTTTTATTTTTATTAAAATCTCGTTTTAAAATGTACACGCAACAAACTAACATATATTTAAAAGTAAATAAATTAGTATTTATATATAAGATATCCGTTAAAGAGTATAATTGATATATATTTATTTAAAATTCTATTGTAAAATAATTTCAAAAATTGCCGATAGATGGAGCTCCATCCGTGTCGAGATGTTTAAGAAAAGAAGCTGTGACTACAGCGAATGGTGGCCACCGGTTTTCAATTTATACAATTACTCATCATAGAATGAATTGTTGTCATTTAAAAAATGAACAATCCATAATTTATTAACTTTTTTTTCGCTTTGATTTTTAGGTATTTCGTAACTTTCGACTTCTTTGCGGTCTTGTAGATGATACGGTTGTTGTTGTTGTCGTGTCCAATGAAGAGCCTCAGATGTCTCCATGCATCTCTATCACAGCAGCAGCAATGTCCACTATCTTGGTCATTGGAAAATGGGTGCCGTTGCCACGTTAGTCACCTTGGAATACGGTATTGATACGGTAGAATCTTCAATACACAATTTGACAATTTAAATAATTGTATTAAATCTTCTGATCAATTGTTACAGAAAAATACGATAGAATGAAGAGATATATATGATAAAGGGGTAAATAAAGGGTAAATAATATGTAGGAAAATATGTAGATGTGTATATAGATGGAAATTTTACTGGGAGGAAATTGATCTAAAGAGACAAGGGTCGCCTCTCCCGTCAAAATAGACGTCTAAAACCAGATGCAATCTATTGACCGTCGCCGCAACTAGCGGCTTCGGTGACAAAGCCACAACACCAGCTTTGGCAAACTGAAAAGCGTCCACCTAGAGATGTGTATGTGTACAAATTTCTTCAGCAAGGAAGGCTTCCCCACCTTGAGAGAGTTCTCCTCCAGACAAGGTATTCTTGAACACTCCTCAGTTCCACACCGAGGAAGTACTTATAAATGCGTGTCTTGGCAGAAGCCAGAATGGCGTCGTCCTCCAGGCCATGCCCGAAGACCCAGTTCTGCAGGTCATATCTCCCATAGAGACCATAGACTAAAAACATAGATAAACCTTATCTGTCTTAAGAATGGTCTCTCATCAATGACTGATTCTGACAAAGGACCTCAATGAATTGGCTTAAAAGAGTTTCTGTTAACAGACCACCTCCAGGAAAAACAAGTTTTTTAGCCACATTTTTAGATGTTCCCTCATGGGAGACTCTATGTTAAAGTATCGTTTCAATACAAGATTTTGAAAATGGTTTACAGGTTTACAAACTTGGTGTATGCATAGACTACTAACTTGAGTTAATATATCTTGTGGAATTCTTTCAATTTCTCACTCTAATAAAATAGAGAATTATTGCAACATTTGACATCCATTATTATGGAAGTATAAACATGATATGATGCATTAGCTCACCATCTGTTATATAAGATATTTAAATTATTTTAGACGCGTCAAATTCCAAGTAGTCATCTTCAGTATCGGTATAAAAGAAAACAGAAAAATGCAATATTGTATGGTAGATTAAACTGCCGAAAACGCTGGGAGGGTTCACCACTGATGAGCCAGGCCCTCCCAATAATTTATCATTACAGTAAGGGCAATAGATAATTGTTTTATTTTAAAAAGAATCATACGTGTCTAAAATAGCTTCGGTTTTTCAGCATATAAACATAGAAATATACTTTACAAAAATAAAGATAAATCAAGAAAAACAACTAGAGATATTGGGGGATAGTTAAAAGTAATTCTATTCTTATATTGAATAAATATTGTTCTCTCCTATACCTTACTGTGATAATAGAATTTGTCTATTTACACTATACACGGGGAACACATTTTATAAACTAAAACAATTATTAAAAAAAAAAAAAACAGTTTCATGTCTTTTTAAACCATAACCCTTACTATACATATGTTCACTATCCTATTTTCACTAGTACTGTTTTCAGTGTAATCGTAATTTTAGTGATTTTTACTTCAACTGGTCTAGTTTAAATAGCGCTTATAATATCATTAGCCGAATGACCCGGGCAACGCCCGTGTTTTACCCGATTGAATGTTTTGATTCAAATACTATTTGTTACAATTATAAATTGGCGCCTTAAATAAATGCATATGTTAGTTAATAAATATAGCCTATGTGCTTTATCTGTCTATGTACTGTTGGCTTCCGTAGGCGTCTCTTACAGGGAAAAAGAAAGAGTGGATTCCATTTGGTTATTAACTAATATATGCATTTATTTAAGGAGCGACCCGCTCCAACACAATAATTACATAAACGAAAGGGCGAGTGGGGGGGGGGGGCAAAGGTGGCGTGACCGTAGCCAACCAATAGGAGAGCGCCATTCCTAAAAAAGCAAACGGTGACAGAGATGAAAACTGATGACTGATTGTTGATTAGGAGATGAGGAATGACGCTCGTAACTGTATATAGAATCATTTCAATTGTACCCTCTATCGATGCATTTTGACATTATTTTTTGGCAATATTATTCTTACGACATACACTCATTGACAAAACTTAAGAAAGTGGAAAGTCTTTGATGTTACCAATCGTTTTTTTTTTTTTTTTTTTTAAGATACAGAGGCAATTTTGTTCACACTAGGCTATCTCGTGGGCCTTCAATAAAGGTCACTGTGTATCAAATAATTTTCAGAGTTATTGTATCAATCCCGATATATATGTTAAAAAGTTAGAACTTTCTTAAATTGTTTACATAAGTGTAGATATCGGTGTAAATCTTGTAGCACATCAACAAGAAGCCTGGTGGAAGTTGCGGTGTGTTGAGAGGAAGGAAGGAAGAAGTGACAGCAGAAGGTTGACAGAGGTAGATAAAGATGGCCACAATAAAAGATGACAACAATGGGACCATCGTGGCTGATGGAGCGGACAGATACTCTCCAACTGACAGCCGGTCGATTCTGTCTATCCTCTTCTGTCTATGTAACAACCCTTTCTGGCGCCTGTCTGTCTGTGTTTTAGTGCCTCTCTACCAACCATCTCTGGTTTTTATCTGTCTATTTGCCAGCCCTTCTGGAGCCTGTTTGACTATACAACAACCCCTTCTGGTGTCTTTCTGTCATTGTAACCTCCCCCTACGGTGTACCTTTTGGCGCCTGTCTGTCTTTTTAATAGTATATTACGGTGCACCTTTTTGCGCCTGTCTTTGTAACCGCCTCCTACGATTCACCTTCGGGCGTGTGTCTGTCTTTGTAACAGCCCCCTACGGTACACCTTTTTGCGTCCGTCTGTCTTTGTAACAGCACTCTACGGTGCATCTTCTAGTGCCTGTCTATCTTTGTAACAGCACTCTACGGTGCATCTTCTAGTGCCTGTCTATCTTTGTAACAGCACTCTACGGTGCATCTTCTAGTGCCTGTCTATCTTTGTAACAGCACTCTACGGTGCATCTTCTAGTGCCTGTCTATCTTTGTAACAGCACTCTACGGTGCATCTTTTAGTGCCTGTCTATCTTTGTAACAGCACTCTACGGTGCATCTTCTAGTGCCTGTCTATCTTTATAACAGCACTCTACGGTGCATCTTCTAGTGCCTGTCTATCTTTATAACAGCACTCTACGGTGCATCTTCTAGTGCCTGTCTATCTTTATAACAGACCCATACAGTACACCTTATAGTGCTTGTGTTTCTATGTACCAACCCTCTCTGGTGTCTGTCTGTTTATGTGCTAGCCCTCTCTGTTCACTAAGAAAACCGATAAATCAGTCAGCAGGAAGAATTACATTTTTTACATAAATGTTAGATGTGAACTTCTCTGATATGCAAATAAATAAAGTTGCACACGTAAAAACCTCGTGAAATCTCAGAAAGAACAAGAGTGTAGAGCAACTTATTAAGTTTTATCTCAATTAATGTTCAATGAATATATAAATATTTTTAATTTTCTCAACAAAATATGTATAAGAATCGGGAATTAACAATAATCCTGATTGTAGGATTGTTAGATAACAATAAAGGCTATTAGACTCGAGGTCTACCTTATATCCTTGCTTTCTACCGAGGTCTGCAGTTAGAGACGAATGGACTTTTTCGTTGTGATCTTCCTAAAAGTTATTTCGATTACTATATATTGTTCTGTTTCATTCAATCTTTCTTACACCAATGACACATTTCATATTTGTATAGGAGTTGGGGCGACAGGAAGGTACCGCGCGCTGATCAGAAATATGTATTTAAGCCGTACAAGAAGTTTGAGAAGACCTTTTACAGAATGATTACACATTTCCAACATTATTACACATTCCCAATCCTATTACACATTTCCAACCTTATTACACATTCCCAATCCTATTACATATTTCCAATGTTTTTACACATTTCCAACCTTATTGCACATTCTCAACCTTATTACATATTTCCAACGTTTTTACACATTTCCAACGTTATTACACATTCTCAACCTTATTACATATTTCCAACGTTTTTACATATTTCCAACCTTATTACATATTTTCAACGTTATTACATATTTCCAACGTCATTACACACTTCCACCGTTATATATATATTACACATTTTCAACCTTATTAAAAAATTTTCAACGTTATTACAAATTTCACGTTTTCTCTATACACTTAATTTACGTCACATCACAAGGTTAACAGCTAAAGCTTATATAAGCGACCAAAGTTCTCCTCCCAATTGAGGAGACATTCCCTACGTGACAGGGGAAGTTCGGGAGTAGTTTAGTTGACACTAATAAATGGTTTCCAACATATTATTTGATAATTGGCGACCTGCCTGATGTGAACTCTCTCTCTCTTCTATTCCTTTGGAGAAATCCATCCGGATTCTACTCTTCGCTAATTCTTCTGTCAAATTATTTTACAAACATAAGCAGCTTTGAACTTTTCAGTTATGTGGAAATAATGTTGTTTATTTGTTAAGTGAACTTATCTCCCACGCCTTCTCTTTGGTCGAATGTGGTCTTGTAAAGGGGGTTTATATAGAATGCGAGAGGACTCTTCCAGGAGTTTGTTGTGTGGAGACACTTAAAGCGTTCTCTGTATTCGTGTCTGGTGATCTCACATACCCGTATAGCCCTGGTCCACTCCTTATCAGCGCTGCACTAAAAGATAAGTACTAGCTTTGTTATAAATAATCGTGTTTTTTTATTGTTATTTACGTCCTTCCTTTTTATTTTGCTCTACTTTTGAGTGCACGCGTTTCTGCGTGTTAAATTACTTTTACTTTAGACCTTAGTGCTTTTAATTTTTGTGTGTAACACGTAAAAGTAACTTTTGTCACTTCTAAGAAGATTTCAGCCAGGGAGAGACATCGCCCTTACTCCGGCCCCACTACGTAAGCTGATACTTCCCTCCCCCACACGTCTCTCTGGCCAACCTCCCTCATCGAAGCTCCCAGCTCTCTCCATGTGATGTCTAAAATACAAGGTTGTTCTCCACGCTATAGTATGTAAGGTGACCTATGTGTCATAAAGACTCCCCAGGGGAGGGAGAGAAACAAAAGGGATCACCATAAGAAAGTGACGGAAGAAACAACGGAAATTGGCCTTTTCCTTCCTGAAGGTCCGCCCGCATCCATTGATCTTTCCATCGAATGGCGGCCGTCCGGGAGGACTTACCTCTGTGCGGGGTGGGAAACTCACCTTCAATTGGAGGAAGGGTTTTTTGTTGTTCGGGGATCTGACAATTTGACTTATAAAATATTGACAGCAATGCTGATTCAATCCGTTATGGTTTACTTTGTTCTGCGTGAAAAAGCATTTATTGTCTTCTGGAAACTTTTTAATTCTTGGTTGAAATTATCGAAAATGTCTTTTGAAGGTTTTTTTACCCCGCAGGGTGACTCGAACCACAAGGCGGGTAACACCTAATGATAAGGATCCTGCACGATGCACCATTGATGTTTTTATTTTTATTTATTATTATTTTTTGCTTATCCCTAGTACACGTGGTACAGGCCATGATAATCATGGTGGGTAATTAGCGACTGCTTTTTACTGTAAGCGCACCACATGTCTACACATGTGAAAAGCAGTTCGACTTTGCACTTACCAATGCCAGAGCCCCGTTTGGTTACTTGCACTCGCTGGTGGGGTTGGACTTTTGCAAGAATCGGGGGCCTTGGAGCATTTTTTTTTTTTAACAGAAAAAAGTGTCCAATGCGGGAATCGAACCCGGGTCCTAGTGGTCGAAAACCAAACGGTTTAACCAGCGATGTTTTTATTACTCAGGTGACTCGAACCAGGGCGGGTAACACCCAATAATGAGGATCCTGCACGATGCACCATTGATGTTTTTATTCCTCAGGTGACTCGAACCAGGGCGAGTAACACCCAATAATGAGGATCCTGCACGATGCACCATTGATGTTTTTATTCCTCAGGTGACTCGAACCAGGGCGAGTAACACCCAATAATGAGGATCCTGCACGATGCACCATTGATGTTTTTATTCCTCAGGTGACTCGAACCAGGGCGAGTAACACCCAATAATGAGGATCCTGCACGATGCACCATTGATGTTTGTATTCTTCAGCTGACTCGAACCAGGGCGAGTAACACCCAATAATGAGGATCCTGCACGATGCACCATTGATGTTTGTATTCTTCAGGTGACTCGAACCAGGGCGAGTAACACCCAATAATGAGGATCCTGCACGATGCACCATTGATGTTTGTATTCCTCAGGTGACTCGAACCAGGGCGAGTAACACCCAATAATGAGGATCCTGCACGATGCACCATTGATGTTTGTATTCTTCAGGTGACTCGAGCCAGGGCGAGTAACACCCAATAATGAGGATCCTGCACGATGCACCATTGATGTTTGTATTCTTCAGCTGACTCGAACCAGGGCGGGTAACACCCAATAATGAGGATCCTGCACGATGCACCATTGATGTTTGTATTCTTCAGATGACTCGAACCAGGGTGGGTAACACCCAATAATGAGGATCCTGCACGATGCACCATTGATGTTTTTATTCTTCAGGTGACTCGAACCAGGGCGGGTAACACCCAATAATGAGGATCCTGCACGATGCACCATTGATGTTTTTATTCTTCAGGTGACTCGAACCAGGGCGGGTAACACCCAATAATATGGATCCTACACGATGCACCATTGATGTTTGTATTCTTCAGCTGACTCGAACCAGGGCGAGTAACACCCAATAATGAGGATCCTGCACGATGCACCATTGATGTTTGTATTCTTCAGGTGACTCGAACCAGGGCGGGTAACACCCAATAATGAGGATCCTACACGATGCACCATTGATGTTTTTATTCATCAGCTGACTCGAACCAGGGCGAATAACACCCAATAATGAGGATCCTGCACGATGCACCATTGATGTTTGTATTCTTCAGGTGACTCGAACCAGGGCGGGTAACACCCAATAATGAGGATCCTGCACGATGCACCATTGATGTTTGTATTCTTCAGGTGACTCGAACCAGGGCGAGTAACACCCAATAATGAGGATCCTACACGATGCACCATTGAAGTTTGTATTCTTCAGGTGACTCGAACCAGGGCGAGTAACACCCAATAATGAGGATTTTGCACGATGCACCATTGATGTTTGTATTCTTCAGCTGACTCGAACCAGGGCGGGTAAGTCCCAATAATGAGGATCCTACACGATGCACCTTTGATGTTTGTATTCCTCAGGAGACTCGAACCAGGGCGGGTAACACCCAATAATGTACACCATGTACCAGCCGGATGGTATGTAATGGGATCTCCCCGTACTAAGCCGAGCCACAATTAAGGTGAGTGACGGAAGAGCAATAAACACCTCGCCTTTTTAAACCATCGATCACGGCATTGATCGGGAGGTGAAGTTAATCGCTCGGCAAACATTCCTTCCTTCGCTAATGAGATGGATGACTCACGCTCCTTCATCCCACGTCTCCGCTACTGGCTGGGTTTGCTGCTGAGGGACCACATAGCAGTCTATCTGGTCTACAATAGTCTAGGTTGTTATACGATATAGAGGGAACACTGGGGAGAAGACGAATGTGTAGATAGAGATTTTCACTTGAGAGACCGCTGAAAATTTGTCTAAACTCGCGGCCTCTCCTGGAGGTTGTCTCTTTTTAGAAACTATCATGTCAGGCTAAGTGAGGAGGGGTTTCTCAACAGAAACAGAGCCTCTTGTGATGAACAACCTCCAGAAGAGACCCGGTTTAACCATTTTTACAGGCTATGACCTCTCATGAATTCCTACTGTACACCCGTGGTAGCTTGAAGACAGTTTGCTATTCAGACGCCAATATACACTCATGGATATAACTTAACCCTTATTGCGCTCAAATAGGAAAGATAATTTTGTGCTTTTTGGGCCCGTGTATGAATAGGGGTGTCAGCAGGAGTAGGTTCTGAAAGGTGAAGCATCCAAAATATTTGTATAAGTGTATAATGTATTATATATAATATATAAAAGACAGAAAGAATGAATTTAAGCTGTTTTCGTCCTTTCTTAACTTTATTTTTTAAATCGACAAATATTCAATTACCCAGTAATGCTTTAAAATAGGAACAACTGGTTGTTGGGCAATGCGATCTACACCCATGTACAAAACTTAAGGAAGTTTTTGCATGTATATCGGGATTCAGACAATAACTCTGTAAGATATTTGATACACAGTGACCTTTATTGAAGACACATGAGATAACCATGTTTGAACAAAATTGCCTCTGTCTCCTTCATAAAATCAGACGACCGGCGACATCAAAGATATTCCACTTCGTTTAGTTTTGTCAATGAGTTTAAGAGACCCGATGTGGATAATCTCTCTCCACACAGATACTGTCCTACTGAAGATATCCTTTGAGGAGAACTATCTCAGAACTAGTTCAAAGAAAAACTCTTTCTTTTGGCGTGAAGATTCGTACTTAAAACACACCCACACTGAGAGAAAGAGCCACTCAATTTAAAAAGAATTACCATCAGAACATGTGGCTAATAATGGGAAATATAACAATAAACATACATTTCATTGATAGAGAGAGGCGTCTTAATATTATAAAATACTTTTATAAGGAGAGGATCTTTTATATTTGAAATACAAATGGTTAAATCTCTCTTCGACAGGCTGATATCAAGAGAGAAACGTAGACTATTCTCTAACTAGAATAATCTACGTGTGTACGACTGTAGCGGGGGTATTTACATGAGTAATGTCTTCAAATATTTTATATTTTTATAAATAAATACATCTCAAAAATCAGTCTACTTTCATGGACAAAACCTAAGGAACTGGAAAGTCTTTGATGACGCCCTGAAGGAGACAGAGGCAATTTTGTTCACACTTGATTATCTCGTGTGTCTTCAATAAAAGTCACTGTGTATCAAATATCTTTCAGAGTTATTGTCTGAATCCTGATATATATGCTAAAAGTTACAAATTTTTTAGGTCTTGTTCATGAGTGTATATAACCTAAATTTCATTTTAGCTAAAAACTCGAGCTAGCTTTCAATAGAATCATATATCAGTAATATATAGAAAGACCTAATGAAAATGAAAGTTTCATGTAAGACAAAATTAGCGATATGCTGTGAATGTAGTTGTACTGAAGAAGGGTTTTCTGAAGGACTCAATGAAAGGAATCTCGACGAAGACAAGCGTGCCATGGGAGTCAGGTTACCTCGAGCGGGACGACCTTGGCTTACTCAGCGCTCAAATTCTTCCTTCTGGAGCAAGTCGATCTTACATTGGGCTCATTTCCCATTAGTCAAATATCTCTTTTTCACTATATATCACCTTTATAAACGAAATGGGCCATCAAGGATTCAATTTTCACTATATATCATCTTTATAAACGAAATTAAATACTGAATCTCACGATTTTTTTTTTTACTTCAAATTAAACAATTCTCTTATCCTCCTTACTGTGACGGAACATATTTGGAGGGCCTGGCTCATCAGTAATGTCAGATATGTAAGTAGACTCGTTTAAAACAAAAGTTGAGCTCTAAAAAACGGTTTGATAGATTAAACTGGCGAAACTGCTGGGAGGGTTTATCAGTGATGAGCTAGGCCCTAATCAATATTTTCCCGCGCAATGTGGATAGTAATATGTTTGTTTTATATGAAAAAGAAAACAAATTGCGATTAATTGCATGTTAATTCCGACAAAAATGAATTGTTTATTTCTATAGCATTTAAATATCATCGTTTTAACCACACCGAGTTCAACTTAAAGGTTTCAAGATTTACTCCATCTCAAAGAAACTTGATACAGAAACCCACATGTGTAGTTTTCTAGCCATTTATTCTTCAAAGATAAATTGAGTATGTAGAAAAGTCTTTAGAAAGGGGGGGAGTTGTCACATCGTGAATAAATGGCCGCAATAAAAAGTAATTCATTAAAAAATCTCGAGTTATTTCCGCAGTTTTCTGTGAAAGGCCTTATTGAATAGGGTTTCCTTTTTTTTAAGAGTGAAGGGGCTGTTGCTTCGGGTTTTTTTAGTGGCGCTTGTCTCTCCCCATTTCTTGTCCTATTGGTTGAGACGGTCACTTGGGACACTCCTTGTCTCGACAAGATATCGACTTTATACATTGGTAGGGTCACTTGTACATTTGGGGAATGTCTGAGGAACACTTCATATTTTAACCTATGTAGATAAACATGAAATTTGTATTGGTTTGTTCCGTAAAAATGTCCACAATAGTTGACCTATCGAATCATAGTTTCGATCAAGGATTATGCAAATTCGACTTCCTATAACTTAAATACATAACCGACTAATTCACATATTTCGAAAAATGGGAAAATTATAATGGGGTAATATATTGATTCATTCTTATCATCAAAGATTAAGATAATAAATGTAAACTATTTTGTTTTGACACGTATGATTATTTTAGAAATGAAACAATATACAAAATACTGCCCTTACTGCAATATTGAATTAATGGAAGGCCTGGCTCCTCAGTGGTGGACACTAATATAATATTGCCACGTGAAAAATTAGGGAAGACAAAAACTTCAGGAGGAGACAAAATTTATTTCAGGCAAGAATAAACTATGAATGGACAACAAAAGATAAGCCACGAGGGAAATTTACAGAGTAGCAAAATATAAACATAAAAATGACCACTCTGTTAATAAAAATAATAAAATTAATATATTTGTTACAATATAATAGATAATAATTACTACTCTATCTCATATAGCCGGCATCTCAAATTCTTCGATTCAATAAATTCGTTATAGAAAATCATATCTACCTTCACCACTACGTTTTCTCTCTTGAAATATTTTAGCCGTTTTTGTATATGGACCGTACATTGGTGGTGTTCTGACATATGTGAATAAATTCAGACTTAAAATATATTTTATAGTTTTAATTACTGTTTATAATGATGACAATCTCACTTTTTTACATTGTGATATATATTTTAGCCATAGATTTGACATAGCCACTTTACCAGCTTAACGCCTCTTTGGCAGATTGTGAAGATTTCAGCCATAGAGAATTGTCATAGCCACTTTACCAGCTAAACGCCTTTTTGGCAGATTGTGAAGATTTTTGCCATAGATTTGACATGGCCACTTTACCAGCTAAACGCCTTTTTGGCAGATGGTGAAGATTTTTGCCATAGATTTGACATAGCCACTTTACCAGCTAAACGCCTTTTTGGCAGATTGTGAAGATTTTAGCCATAGAGAATTGTCATAGTTACTCTACCAGCTGAACGCCTTTTTGGAAGATTGTGAAGATTTTAGCCATAGAGAATTGTCATAGTTACTCTACCAGTTAAACGCCTTTTTTGGCAGATTGTGAAGATTTTAGCCATAGATTTGACATAGCCACTCTACCAGCTAAACGCCTTTTTGTCAGATTGTGAAGATTTTAGCCATAGATTTGACATAGCCACTTTACCAGCTTAACACCTCTTTTGTAGATTATGAATAATTTAGCAATAAATTTGACATGTCCACTTTACCAGCTAAACACCTCTTTGGCAGATTGTGAAGATTTTAGCCGTAGATTTGACACAGTCACTTTACCAGCTAAAGACTTCTTTGGTAGATGTGAATAATTTAGCAATAAATTTGACATGTCCATATTACCAGCTAAACACCTCTTTGGCAGATTGTGAAGATTTTAGCCATAGGGAATTGTCATAGCCACTTTACCAGCTAAAGACTTCTTTGGTAGATTGTGAAGATTTTAGCCATAGATTTGACACAGTCACTTTACCAGCTAAACACCTCTTTGGCAGATTGTGAAGATTTTTTCTATAGATTTGACATAGCCACTTTACCAGCTTAACACCTCTTTGGCATATTGTGAATATTTTAGCCATAGATTTGACACAGCCACTTTACCAGCTTAACACCTCTTTGGCAGATTGTGAATATTTTTTCCATAGATTTGACATAGCCACTTTACCAGCTAAACACCTCTTTGGCAGATTGTGAAGATTTTAGCCATAGATTTAACACAACCACTTTACCAGCTAAACACCTCTTTGGCATATTGTGAAGATTTTAGCCATAGAGAATTGTCATAGCCACTCTACCAGCTAAACGCCTTTTTGGCAGATTATGAAGATTTTAGCCATAGAGAATTGTCATAGTTACTCTACCAGCTAAACGCCTTTTTGGCAGATTGTGAAGATTTTAGCCATAGAGAATTGTCATAGTTACTCTACCAGCTAAACACCTCTTTGGCAGATTGTGAAGATTTTTGCCATAAATTTGACATAGCCACTTTAGCAGCTAAACACCTCTTTGGTAGATTGTGAAGATTTCATTTGATCCCTTGTGGATCTCACGAAATTAAAGCCCGCCTTGGACTGACGAGGGGCATTAGTTCTAAACCATGGTCTCCAGAAGGGCATTTCTTAGGTTGCAAAAGCTGGTGTTGTGGCTTTGTCACCGTCCCGTGGCCGCTAGTTTGCGAATAATATCAATAGATGGGAGTTCTAGTGTCTATTTTGACGGGAGAGGCGACCTTTATTTCCATATATCAATAACCTCCCAGCAAAATTTGCATCGATATCGTGAAAACAACGAAACCATATTAAGGAAGTGTGGTGAAGTTGGCTGGAAGTTAATTAGTTGATTGGTTCTTTCTTGACTTCCTCTAATTCATACTTCTGTTAATTAGCTTTTTCCTCGAGTCTAATACTAATTAAAAGAGGCTTCTAACCATGTATGGCTTACGTAATTAATAAATATAGAAATTATCTGAGGTATTTTCCTTTTTGAATAAAAATAAATCCTGTATCTGTTTATTTTTTTAAACCAAAATGTGTGTTGCGGTTGATGAGAAATAATAATGCAGTAAAATCTCATTAAAAATAGATAATGGGTAAAAAAATAGCTTTTATGAGGTACTAATTATTTTAAAGGAATATGACTAAGGAACAATAAACGATCGTTATATTACTTGCGTCAGACAGATGGATTGCTCCATCTGTCGGAATAAATATCCACTAATATTTGCTTTTTTAATTATTATTGGCGCAAGTCATTAGAAACTTTTAGTTGCATGATCAGAAAATGTCTTTTTCTTAATTTATCCATCTGATCTCAGTAAAATTTCACTTTTGTGCTATTTTTCACATAGTTTAGCGTTTTCACGCTCTTCCGGCCTAAATACCTGTTTCATGATTTTTCAGGATGCCCAAAGACCAGCTTTTTTTTTTTTTTTGTCGTTGAGGTACAGCTTGCACCACGCTTATGAGGGCCAACAGCCCAAAATGCGTACATGGTTAGCTTTTCTTGATTAATAAAGAATGGGTATTTGGCCTATTCCCTGGAATAACAATCAACTATTTATGTGAAAAATAGTACAAAAGTGCATTTTTTTACTTGGATCAGGTGGACCCAAGGTGAATCTATTCGGCCAATTCTGGAATAATTTAACGATTAGTTGATATTTATTCCGATAGATGGCGCAAGCCATCAGCAATATTTAGGTCTACAATCAGGAGATGCCTTTTTCTTAATGTATCCACCTGATCCCCAGTACAATTTAACTTTTGAACTATTTTTCAGATATTTGCATAATCTTTCAAACTTTATCGTTCTTCTAGAGTTATGCAACTTTCTGCACACGCACATACCGCATCATTTAAGACTCCTCCAGAAATAACCCAACAATTGTAGTTCTAAAAAATATACTTTATATATATTTTAATCTTAAAGTAAATTCGAACTTTGTGCTTATCTTGGGTAAAATTGGCTGATAAAGAACATAAAATATTCTTCTTTTTTTTTAATAAAATATTGCAGCAGATCTGACGGTTCTTATAAAAGAGACACTTCGGTCAGAAAAGAGGTTTTATTTTTTCAACGTTTCGACCAAAAAATGTTGTCCTTGCCAGGAAAATATCAATTTTGGTCCCGTGTTATTCAAGATGGCAATGCAACTGGGTTGTATTAAATTTGAAAGATCGTGCGAGAATGCTCTTACAACCTCAGATATATTTATAACGCCTTGTCAAATTCTTTATTTTTTCCTGAGGAGGACAAAAGATGTTTGTAGAAAAATAAAAACATTTCTGGCCTTAGTGTCTCTTTTTTTCAAGAACTATGAATACCGGCCAGACCCATTGGACATGGATCGGATCTGAAGGCTGTTGTTGGTTGCTACGCTGCCTGGAGTACAGGAGCTCCATCTATGATTCCTTTCTTCCTGTGGTCAATCTGTATAAGACCGGTAGTCTTAATAAAGCTTTGTGTGTGAATACCGGCCAGACAAACTCTATCTTCAAAGTATGACGGTTGTTTGTGAAGCGAATGTAGAATAACCAGTGCGCGACAGAACTACGAACAACAATGAAGTTTGTCGTTTATATAGAATTCAGAGTTTTCTGTAGAACTCTTCGAATGACAATTGGTCATTTTCATAGAATAATTACCATCATTACCCCTGTTATTTGCTCGACCATACCTGCAACTTTACTGCTACGAAAAAGATGGCTTCAATACAGAAGGAAATTTAAATGAAGCCCCTATTTGCACATACATATAAAATTCTTTGTTCTGTATATATGCAAATAAACTTCATTTACACTCAGGTATATATATAAATATCCGAAATAATTATTCCGAAAGATGGCGCAAGCCATCAGCAACTTTCAGTTTCACGAAAAGGAGATGCCTTTTTTCATTAACACATAGATTGTGATTATTCTTCTTTTTTTTTAAATAATATATTTAGCGTATTGCAATTTACAAATTCAAACCAACAATGTTTTAGATATATTCCACATACATTCAATCTCTTAATCGATTAAATTGAGAAATTTAATGAGTTAACAACAAGTTAATATCTGAATTAAAACACACTACACTTACCTCTTTTATTAAATTAATAATTAAATGTTGTGGTTAATTACAAACACCCAATCATTGCATATTTACACGCACTATATCTGAAAAGAAAAAAAAACTAATGCGAAATTTCTTGCTCCACTCTCCGTAGAGTTTCCAGCAGGAATGTAAAAAGAATAAGAAAAAAAAAATCTAATCACAGAGTTTGATTAGCTCCAAATTTCCATCCGTTCCGGACGCCTTCCTCTATAATTGGCAAGGTTCCATTTTGTATTGGGCTGGGATTAAATTGGTGCACAGCCTCCAACGCCGTTCTAGTTAGCTTCTGATTGGATTAACGGGAGCAAATACTTCTTTGTATCCAGAGAACTTAACTCCAGAACACCTTTCCTCTAATCCTTTCTTTATTCTCTACTTTTATACGGATTGAAAATTGGTTTGGTGTTTCCCAATGTAACTTATGTATAAACTCATTTATGTACATTACTCTTTGATAAGCGTTGTGCTTCCAATGAGAGACCATAGCCTAAAAATATGGCTAAAACACCCGGTCTCTGCTGTAGGGGATACCTTATTTGAGACTCTTTTTCGGTTAAAACTCCTCATGACTTTGTCTCTTTTTTATTATTATCCATAATATACATGGAACAGGGCATGGAATAGCTAACGACTGCTTTTATTGCAAGTGCAATAGTGCTGTCACCCCGGAAGCCCTGAACTGGCTGAAGGCCTTGCCTCTCAGACTTTAATGACCGATATGTCCTCACTTCTTTTTTCTAGATTTAATTCATTTTGTCTCCTCTCTAATTGTAAATACGCTGCTGTATCACCTCATAAGCATAAATAAATAAATTGCAAGTGCGCCAAATGCCTACACATGTAGAAAGCTTTTTGACTTTTTGCACTTACAAGTGTATCCGAGTTTGGTTACTTGCACTCGCTGGTGAGGTTGGATTTTTGCAAGAATCGATGGCCATTGAAGCATTTTATTTCTTTAGAAAAAAGTGAACAATGCGGGATTCAATGCGGTCGAGACTGTCGAAAAAACCGAAGGTTTAATCCACACCTCCATCGATACCCCATAAATTGGCCGGATACGACAGAGTCTCTTATGAGAAACAACCTCCCGAAGAAACCGTATTTATAGCCATGTTTTGGCACTGTTCTCTCATGTGGAGACTGTATTGTATCAGAGCGCTATGTCTGGAGAACAAGCTCGATAAGCTGGCAGCTGTATGAGGAATCACATTTGGCACGACGTCAGCGGAACATCCACCGCTCGTCATTTTTTAAACTAATGATAAAGAATATGATACTTCGCTTCTATCTCTCTTTTTTATATAAAGAATACCCACAGTGGGTAAAGTTTTTACCCAACGTCCTATTTTTCACGTTGCTTGGAAAAACAAAAGTTACCGGACCTCTTAATCACTGTCTGTCTACAGAGACTGATGCAAAGAAAAGAGAAAGACTCTTTATGGAAGTTCAGGAAAATATATGAGTTAAAAAAAACATCTATAAAATATTACACACAAAGCTTTTATTAAGACATCAGTCTTATACAGATACAGAAAATCTATAAGATATACTTCGTTAATGTGAAAATACATTTTGCTTTCAAATTCACACTTGGTTATCTCGTGTATCTTCAATAAAGGTCACTGTGTATCAAATATCTTTCAGAGTTATTGTCTGAATCCCGGTATACATGCTAAAAGGTTCAACCTCCATACGTTTTTTCCATGAGTGTATTTCAAAAATACCATTTTACTGAGTCATCAAGAAACTTTTTGATCACTTTGGTTGTTTTACACTCAGGAAAGAGTCAGTGGATGAGTGGGTAAAACCCTCGATTCCATTCAGCCATGAACCAGGATTAAATCCCGCGTTGGACCCTTTGTTTTAATATGTGAATAACCTTCAAATTTTATTCATTGTTACAAATATCATAAACTAGGTTGCTCTTTTTGAGCGGTACCTAATAAAGTGATTTTGGAACAAGAACAAGATTTACACTCAGAATGAAATCTAACGACCCGAAATACGTATGTGTTAACTTTACTTGATTTATCACATTAAATGTTATTTAGAGAAATATTTAATTCCGAAATAAATGCGATATTTTGTTCTTTATTTATTTCTAGTAGATGACATTATTGTAGTAGTAGATGTAGTATATAAAATATGTAACATTCATTTGATTGACCAGGAAATATCCTTGTCGTTATTATAAAGACTCTTTGGTGTTGTGCATGGATTAGCAGATGATACCAGGGAAGCCTTGGGAGTCTTGGCTTCCTTTAAATGTTCTTGATTTCTATAGAAGCTTTTGGTTTCTTTTAGAAGTTAAATGGTTTCCATGGGATTTCTTGGTTTATTTTATAAGTTAAATGGTTTCCATGAGATTTCTTGGTTTATTTTTAGAAGTTAAATGGTTTCCACATGCAATTCCTGAAGTTGATCCATGGGATTGCTTGGTTTCTTTTAAATTTTAAATGGTTTCCACGAGATTTCTTGGTTTCTTTTAGAAGTTAAATGGTTTCCATGAGATTTCTTGGTTTCTTTTAAAATTTAAAGGGTTTCCATGGGATTTCTTGGTTTATTTTATAAGTTAAATGGTTTCCATGGGATTGCTTGGTTTCTTTTAGAAGTTGAATGGTTTCCATGGGATTTTTTGGTTTCTTTTAGAAGTTAAATGGTTTCCATGGGATTTCTTGGTTTATTTTAGAAGTTAAATGGTTTCCATCATAAATATTGGTTTCTTTTAGAAGTTGAATGGTTTACATGAGATTTATTGGTTTCTTTTAGAAGTTAAATGGCTTCCATGACATTTCTTGGTTTCTTTTAGAAGTTGAATGGTTTCCAAGGGATTTCTTGGTTTCTTTTAGAAGTTGAATGGTTTCCATGGGATTTCTTGGTTTCTTTTAGAAGTTAAATGGTTTCCAAAGGAGTTCTTGGTTTTCTCAGAAAGTCTCTTGGTTTCCTCTAATTTATGTTGTTAAACTATGGGCAAACCTTGGTATTTTCAACTTAGATACTCTCCCTTCATTTTAGTAATGCTAGATAAGTGAGGTTGTTTGGTACATCAGACAAGATTACACCATCCATAGCTGTGTACTGTACTGGCAATAATTAGGAGCCGAATGGTTATTAATGACTGTAAGCCGTTTAATGAGGTGTTGGGGATTTACAATCGAGGGGCGCTTCCTGTCTTAATTGGGGGCTCCGCGGGGGTCCCCTTCACCTTGACTCTCTCCCTGGGGGGTAGGGGGACCCAGTAGCTGTCTGTCTGTCTACACAACCCTCTCTTCCCCTCTCTGCAGACGCCATCATTCTTCGCCAAGAATTATTTAGTAGCGTACAGTACTTATACAAAAACTCCTGTCTGTTATACGGCTCCTGATTATATCCATACCAACCTCCAGTGGAACTCTAGTGTTGATAGACAGACAATTTAAATAATTTTATTGATTCTTCTAATCAATTGTTACAGAAAGAATGAATAGAGAATAAATAGTGCATAAAGAAAGAATAAATAGTGGAGATATTTCATCCAAACTCCACGTGGACAGTTACCGTTTTAGGATCATCAAAGCTAAGTTTTCTCTACGTTGTTTCATTATTATAATATGTCACGCTATAGGTATTGAAATCTCACACCTTCAGACGCAAAAATTACGCGTTCAAACTACCGTTCAAAACTATCTGAACTCTCTCTGAAAAATCATACCAAGCTAAATTATAAGAAGTCTGTCTAAACCTTAACATAGACTGATGAGAGAGTACCTCCAGGAGAGACCAAGTTATAGCCATGGTCTCTTATGGGAGACGTACTATAGAACGCTAACGTCCCAGGCACGCACCGAACAGAGCCAGCCAGCCAGCCATAGCTGTGTCAAGTAGGCGCAGATGGCGGAGGTCAGTGGGATCAAGTTACCTCCTTCCAGCCTCCCTCCTCTCTTCATCAGAGTCCAGCTTCTTCTGACGGAGCCACACATTCTTCTTAAAACTGTCGTTGTATTTTCCCTTAATCAGTATTTCTCAAGTATGTCGTGTGAGTGCTACTCAGGGATGCGGCTTATAATTGTATAACGATGTTTGACAATTATACCGTAAATGTTTATTTTGAAAGAAAAATTGAAATTTATTTTGAGGAGAAATAACGATTATTGTCAAACATCGTTCTACATAAACACTTATATCATCATAACTCATCTGCAATCATATACTGGAAAACTAAAGATTCTTAAAATAATCTAAAAAATTGAAACATACCATATCAATATCAGGATAATTGCAATACGTTTATTTATTAAGATAGTAAATAACAAATTTTATCTTAAATAAAGAAACTTATTGGAATTACCCCGATTGATATAGTGTTAATACACCATTGGATAATGAGCTACCTAGACCGAAGTCTGTACGCCTGTCTAAGTGTTGATACTTCCTAGAAGCAGATGGCCTCCCAGACCTTTCGGTCCATAAGCCGGCGAAGTCTTGATACAGGAAAACTAACATTATTCTGAAAAAAAATGAAAAATAAAAATAACATATCATTATCTGTCTACACAAATCTCTTCTTTCTCTCCGCCATTTCATGACTTCTAAGATAAACTACTCTATTGTATTATCAAACCAATTCTCTCCTCTCCTTAGGCTCCTCGCTTCATTATTCGAAGAAAACATAAACTCAGTAAGAAAAAATTAAGTAAAATAAAAATTACATCAGCATATACAATCATTAAGTGCCGTCAAAATATTTTAAATGCTGAAGTATGATTTTTTTTGCGAAAATAGATGTTAAAACTGCTTGCACTTGGCCAATTAACTTTCTCTCTCTCTTTAGAGATAGATCTGCTATGATCTGTCAGAACCACGAATACAAATATGTGTTCCATTGATAATAAAGTATTTGGATCATAGATAAAATATTCACAAGACAACACACAAGACCTAATCTCAACATCCAAATGGCAACAATGGTGTTAAAGAAACACACAAACCGCATATAGATAACTTATTTAGATTTGGTCTTTTCAGACCTCTCTTGAAATTTTTGTTCCTTTATATAAAATATTGTGTGTTGTTACAATAAATTGTGGATTTCTCTATTAACATGCTGCAAGAAAGAATAGGACTCTCATATAGTAAATAAGAAGTAAATACGATACTATACAAGAGAGAACCAATAAGTGTGTCTATGACAAACTTGAAGATATGTTTGGGAGTTGTGAGCATGTCAAATTGTGAGGGGAAAAAATAGTATTTAAAAAAGTAAAGAAAGGTGAATCTGTAATGGGAAATGATCAATTTACCGCTTAAATATGATATTTATTCCGATAGATGGCAAAAGTCATCATCCACAGTTTAGTTGCCTGTTAGAAGATGCCTTTTTCAGCATCTATAAAATTTGTATTGAGAAACAGTGTATTTTCCCAGATATTCTCTCCACAAATTCGTGAAAATTGCTGAAATGGGAGGTATTCAAGGATCTAAAAAAAGTGTAATTAGGGAAGCTAGGTTGGGATTGCACAGAAGCTATCCCAGATGATGTTCATTCATCGCCAGCCAATCAGCCATCACCTCTGTGTGTGTCTGTTTATTTCATCGGGTAACCTCAATGGCCAGGTCTATTTATACTGCGCTATGTTTAACCAAGTGTTTACTTCACACGTGTGTAGGGTTTACATTAGCGGATTGATGTGCTCCTTATTGTATCCCACTAGATCAGCGGTCGGCAACCTACGGCTCTTTGGATGTGAAGCTCTTTATATAGTTCCATACGTAATGATTATTTATTCCAGTACTATTTATTGTTGGCAAGAAAAAAAATGTTGTGGCTCTTTAAAATCTTTGAAATTTTATAAATTGAAATTTTTGACTCTTCCGAATCAAAAGGTTGCCGAGTCCTACACTAGACACGACTTCACCCGGGAGGAATGTTTTCTAAATCATTATTGTTTTAACAAAGGTTAGTTCTATCTTATAATGATTATTATAAATCATAATAGTATATAAATAAGTAATTATGTGCGAATTCATTTATATATTGAAATCAGCAGCAATATAATTTTTGGCGCTCCTACTCCACTTCTCTTCCCGGGAATATGGAAATGGTGGGTTGGGATTAATTTGCATAATTAGGGGTCAGAGCAATGACAGTGACTCATTCCAGACCTAATTTGTGTCAAAGTTAGTCAAATGTGGATTAGCTTTCTACAATACCAGCTAAAGAGAATTATTCAATTGTAGAAATGGCACAATAGACCATTTATACGTTGAAACTTCTCATAAGAGACCCATCTGACGAGCAATTACCTTCCTGAAAAACGGCCTTTGTGAATTGCCTGGACAGACATATGCCAACCTCCAGTAAGAGACCACCTCTAGAATCTATCATGGTTTGCGGCGGTCTTTCTACTGTGCAAGTAAGTAAAAGTTACCGCCAAGTGGTTGATATAAATTTGGATAAAATTTATTAAATGTACAGTAGTGTTAGCATGAGAGTATTTTTAGAAGAATTTCTAGGTGAAGAAACATATTTCATCAAATAACTCAAACCCATGGAGTAAAACGAGCTGCATAAAGGTAACCCAGGTTCTCTGGAGCGTATCATCATTGATCATCAACTGTGGTTTAAGAGATAAGTCTTTATTGCTTCAGTGAATCCGTACGTCAATCTCTCCAAGCAGGATTAACAGAATAGTCCTGTTCACAGAAGACAGTCCAAGGATTGATAGGATCTGTTGATAGGATCTGAGTGAATACAGAAACACCATTTTCTCGAAAATTATTCAAGAAATTAAACATCCTCCAGTTTCACAAATATACTTCATTATTAATTATAGAACATTCACAGCAACCCTTGCTTTCTTGGAGTTATCAAACAGGGGCTAAATCCTAGCCCCAGAATAAAAAGAAAGGAGAAGCTTTAATTTTATCCAACTTGAACCAAAATCTAACTCCACTCGTATCCCAGCTAATAGGATTCTATCTATCACATGTTTATCTTACGCCATATAGAACAACCATATAACATATATAACCTTTTGAAAATAGAGCAATCCATAGATAAATCTTTAATTAAAAAGGCATATATTGGATCAAAATATCATTTATTTTACCAATATTTCAGTTGGCTGAACGCCAACCTTTATCAAGGTGTTATAACATTTTAAAGTGTGTCAACAACAAACTCAGCGTTATGTAGCGCTATGTGACGTTATGTGGCGCTGAGTTTGTTGTTGACACACTTTAAAATGTTATAACACCTTGATAAAGGTTGGCGTTCAGCCAACTGAAATATTGGTAAAATAAATGATATTTTGATCCAATATATGCCTTTTTAATTAAATATATAACCTTGTATTGTAAACCTTTGTAGGTAGTTTAAGTAAGGCGTGGTAACATGTAGAGTTTGCATAAAGCGAATGGTGCACGCGGGAGAAATAAATTGTTGTTGTGAAGCTATAGGTTGGAAGGAATACTGGGCAGTTGTAGAGGACACAGTCTGTTCCTCTTTTTGACGATGTGATGACATGTGGTTAGGACATATACAAGGCATTATAAGATGACTGTATGCCTATCAACATAACAAGTCCAAGATTTACAAGTTTTCACTGAATTATTGACTGAGAAGAGTGTTGTCTAGTTGTATCAACAGTTCAACAGTTCAGCAGAAAAGCTGATAATATCGTTAAAAAGTGAAAAAAAGATGACAAGAAGACACGCAGTGGCTGTTATGTCTCCACCAAGATTGTATATAGTTATCTATTTATTTGTTGATAATTTTTACCCCTTTTTTTGCTTTTGACCTTTCTTTGACTCAGGTATGAGTCTGCATAAGACGCACTGTCTTAGTAAAAGGCTTTTATTATTGTTGACAAGAGGGTTGTAATCCCGATGTGTTCTAAAATATATATTATAGACATAACTAATAAATAATTCAGACTTCTGAAGTACCAGACGAAAAAGAAAATAGTCCCAAAGTTAAACCTCTTATGAGCGACTTATCATATCAATATGAAACTACCTACAGGAGAGACCAGAAGTATCCGTTTTTGGGAATTCTCTCACGGTAAATTCTACTCTGTATTACTTGGAACATTTTGTTGGTCAAAAATTATTAAACCAAGTCTATAAATAAAAATAGTATGCGTGAATATCAAAAATGAGGCAAAGTTACTGCCAAATAGATATCGCCTCTTAAAGATAACTCAATATAAAATTTAAAAACACGCATCACACACACATTAAAAATAAGATTAAATTTAAAACATACAAATAAAAATATACGAGCGCATTAAAAAAAAATACATTTCATGTTAATACATTGCACAATTTCATACTACCACGCATATTCACATAAACTAGACCATCTTAATAAAAAATAATAAAAAAAGAGAATAAAGTTTGAAAAATACTCCTTGTTAAAAATATCCTTTTTTTAAAGAGCATAATTTATCAAAATTTTCCCAGTCGAATCTCCATCATCTGAAAATTGCCAAAAAAAAAAAGAAAAAAAATTGCCATTAAACCATATCACTAAGAAAAAAAAAAAAAAGGTAAAACGTTAGATCACGGTCCAAAAATTATAATTGAACCATAATTGAACAATATTGATTTGTTACATTAAAAAATATATTAAAAAGAAAGAAAAGTGTGGGGGAAGAACTCAATTTTACCTTTTATGTATAGATTTTTTTAATGATTTTTTTTCTCCTTCCTGGTTCGTAATTGTCTTATTAAAAACTTTGAAAAGGGGAATAAGAAATGGATGGGGTAAAAAAAAAAAAAAGAGTAAGAAAGATTTTAACCACGAAAATTTAAAAAAAAGTTATGTACCTATTTACTTATTTATAAACAATTAATATGTTATAAAACCTTTTAAAAAGTTTGAGGGTTAGGTTAAAAAGACTTAAAAGTAAAAAAATGGCGTTAATAAAAAACTAAACAAAAGACAAAAGTGGGAAAGGCGGTGGTTCTAAAACAAACTCGTACCCCTATTGGTTGGCCGTTTCTGACGTCACCAACCACTACCCTGCCCACTTGAGCCCTATCAATATGTCAACTTGTCAGGGTGCATGGCTTTAAATGAATGCGCCTTCATATTGCTATGGAAACGAATATCGCCATCTATTTTATATCAATGTAAGTTTATTGGCATTTTTTTTTTGTAAAAACCTCTATTGTTTAATAGTCGTTCCTTGTTATTTTCATTTTTTTACTTTTCAAAATAATAGAATTTTAAACTTTAAAAGTGTTCGGCGACTCTGTAACTTTTTAAAAATGTTTTCGATGTTTTGAATAGTTTCGTTTTTTGATCTTTTGCTTTAGACCTACTACATCGGTACTTTAGTTTTTTTATTCTTTTTTTTTCCTGAAAATAAAGATTTACATTGAATATTATAACCCTTTCCTTTTTTAGTTAGCAATATAGAGAATATTTTAAATGTTAATGTTTAATCTTTTGGTAAATTGTATAGAAGATACTGTTTTTTTTTATCCCTAAAATAAGTTTGCCAAAACTTTATAGTTTTCAAATATGTCATGAACTATTATTAATATTTTATTTAAAAAATATTTTAAAATATCGTTTTATAAAAAAAATATTTTGTACTCTAAAGAATTCCCTTTTACTAAAAAGAATATATGAAAGTTTGAACGTGCAGTAGATTGGTTTATGACATTTAAAAAAAAAATCTAAATAGAATTAAAGCTATCGAAAAATGTTTTAACATACAAAAAAAAAAAAAAAACTTTAAATATAGATATATAACTTCAAAAAAAAAAAAATCTAATTTCAGATTTTGAAGCAAAAATAAGATTTCAAAACTTTTCATTCAACTGAATGTATTAGTGAAAAAAAAAAGTGTGCTAACCCCTTAAATATCATAATAATATCTATAATTTACTGGACAAATGAGAATCAGATTTGCCCAAGTGAATGTTTAACTAATCTTTATTGTTTAACACAATTATTCTGATCATCATTACAAGATGTTCTATCATTATTACAAAAATTCTCCTCATTATTGTCATTATATAACATCAAAATAACTTATAGCATCATAATTCTAAGTCCTAAGGTCCCAATTGTTTGAAACATGGCTATAACCATATAAAAATTGATCCAAAGTGATATTAGAGCTAGGTCTAACTGGAATAAGATTTTTAAAAAAAATATAATCGCTAGTACACGTGGGGTACAGTCCATAATAATCATGGTGGGTAGAATTTAGCGACTGCATAACCATAAGTGTACGACATGTCTACATATTTGAAAAGCAGTTTGACTTTTGTACTTACAAGTGTACCAGAAATCCTCAATTGGTTACTTGCACTTGCCAGTGGGGTTGGACTTTTGCAAGAATCAGGGGCCATTGGAACATTATTAGAAAAAAGTAACCAATGCGAGATTTGATCCTAGGTCATGGCTGTAGACAACTAACAGTTTATATCACTAGTTCACCGACTCTCTCACTGTAGTAAGATATATTAATGGTTTTTATTCCCTTGTACTTGAGATATAGGCAATATCTCTTCTTTCTTATCTCCACTCAATCATATTAGGGTGTCAGGCTTGTAAAACTTGAGACTTGACAACCATCATGATTGGGTGAAGTAGAATGTGTCTGCCTTTGTCATTAAGACTGGGAGCACTATTCAGTAGCAGGCCGACTTAGCTCCAAAAGAAATGGCCGCCTCTGACATGAGGAACAGACGCCATGTATAGCCGCTCCTAACATGGAGTACAAACCTTGCTCATCCTGTATTCCTAGATTAGGAGCCTTTACAAGGTACTATCAGCTGGGCCAGCTGAGCCCAGGTTTTTTAGTGAGCTTGTTACTGCTCCCCCTCCTCCTTTTTCATCCGGGCTTGGGACCGGCAAAGGCGGAGTTCACAATATACCTTCTCATAGTTCAAAAATGTATATACAGTAGAACCTCCATTTAGTGGACACCCTGCTAGCGAACACCTGACAAAGGAGAGTTTTTATTTGCAAAATTACCATTTTTTACAATTTAGCAACTTTCAGTAGGAGGACACCTCTCCCTAAAGGACACTTTGGCTCTGCAATTAGGTGTTGTCCTTTCCAGGGAAATTATACTGTATAAATATAAAAGTTGACCTAGAAATTTCACCCACAATGATTAATGTAAATATCAGATCTATCCTATTCACTATTTTAGCAAAATTATTGTGAGAGATAAAATTTTCATACTTTTATAATTTAGATTTTATTACAGTTTTAAGATATACAATCCTCATATGTATAAAAATATAAGAATAGCATTCACCACAATTTAGAAATTTTGAAAGAAACCAAATACAGTTGGACCTCTATGAGAGGACACTCATGCTAGAGGACACCTCTCTATAAAGTTCTGTTTTCATTTGAAAAATTAGCATTTTCACTATTTAGAAACTCTCTGGTAAGAGGTCACCTATCCCTAAAGAACAATTTTGCTCTGCAACTAGGTGTCCTTTACAGGGAGGTTCTACTGTATCAAGATTTTCTGAGTGTATGTTTGTTGCATTGTGTTCAGAAACTGATCTCCCATTGAAATTAATAGAATGAAAGGGCACCTCTCCTGATACTCTTTGCAACTAAATTTTGTAGTAAGTTATTTCATTATGGTAGCCATTCATTATGTTATTGTACTATAACTTCTACAAAGGACAGTTTTCATCACCAAAATTACCATTTTTACTTAAAATAATAAGACCAAATCCCCCCTGAATAAATTTTATTCAATACTTTGGTCTAATGATGGTAACAGCGCTGTTACCGAAATGCCACACACTGTTTATTTATTCGGATTTCTAATCTATAATGAAAATTGTGGTTTATCACCATTTTTACTATTTACTCCGCCTTTGCCGATCCCAAGCCTGGATGAAAAAGGAGGAGGGGGAGCAGTAATAAGCTCACTAAAAAACCTGGGTTCAGCTGGCCCGGCTGATAGTACCCTGTAAGGGCTCCTGATCCAGGGATACAGGATGAACAGCATTTGTACTCCATGTTAGGAGCGGCTGCACATGGTGTCTGTTCCTCATGTCAGAGGCGGCCATTTCTTTTGGAGCTAAGTCGGCCTCCCACTGAGTAGTGCTCCCAGTCTTAATGACAAAGGCAGATGCATTCTACTTCACCCAGCGAGATAAGAAAGAAGAAGAAGACTATTTAGCAACTCTCCGGTAAGGGAACACTTCTTTCTAAGGAACACTTTGGCGCTGCAACTATGTGTTTTCCTTTAGAATGAGATTTGTATGACCCAGATCATCTTCTACTTTTAAACTCTTTAAAAACATTATTACATTGTTTTCTTGATTCATACATATAAGATGCTGAAACCTGAAGTTATTTCAAGTGTAAAATATACTTTTTCTTCCTTTATGTTAAAAATGTCCTTCAAACCACCGGTTCAAATATACATTGTGTTACTGTAGAGCTTCTCTCTCTAAAAGACAACATCTAGTTGCAGATCTAAAGTGTCCTTTAGAGAGAAATGTCCTCTTACCAGAGAGTTGATAATTAGTGAAAATGGTCATTTAGGCAATTAAAATTGTCCTTTGTAGAGTGGTGTTCTCTAGCAGGAGTGTCCTCCTTATATACAGTCTCAAACTTCTGTGATAAAGCACTATTTGGATTATGATACAACGTATGATACGAAACATCATACACTAATAAATTATTTGGATTAGGTCTTATTTTCTTGTATTATAATCTCAAACTTCTTTTAATTCAACAACCCCCCCCAGGGGATATCAGAATTTTAGGTTTAAAATTAAAGTCTGTTAAATAAAAGAAAAATAACCTCTTTTTAGGATTTGAATAAATAATTTGAAAATTAAATTAGGTGTTAAATTAAAACTAGATGAATTGAACACACAGTAATAAGACAAAGTAAATAAATAGTGTGTGACATTTCAGTAACAGATTTATTACCATCATCAGACAAAAGTACTGAACTATTTGGTCTTATTACCTTGTGTTTATAATCTATAATCCAAATTGTGTCTTATTAAGTTGAATTAAAAGTCACCAATTTAACATAACACAAACGAAATGCCACTACAAAGACATTAAGAACAAATTTCAACGGTTACTCTTAGAATCTCTTGTTTCCAATGAATACAACAGAATAAACAGAAAAATAGATTTACAATCACAATACCTTAGATATCTTAGAAGAAATCAATAGATCAATTTTATAGGTTCTGGATGCCCTAAAAATTAAAATAGATATATTCCATAAAATAGCTAAAATAGTTAAATTACAAACCAATTCAAAATTTTCAGTTATAAATATCCACGCGGCGCGCGTTTGTTTTTTGTAAATATTTCTGGTGGGATCAAGTCGATATTATAGTAAGCCCGAGCGAATAACGCTTGAAAGCTAGCTTTTTTTAAATATAAAAGATACTCATTGTGAGAATATATTTATAATTTTAATACTTTTTCACAATTTTATCATGAATAGTGAATTAAAAGAGTTTACACTGTATATACATACAATAAAAGGCAGTCAAAAACTACCAACCATGATTATCATGTCCTGTACCACACATGTACTTGGAATAAGTAAAAAATACCAGAAGAAGAGCCGACACTTATAAGAGAAATATTTTCAAAGAAGTCCTTTGTACAAGACAATACAGCCATTCAGAATGACTAACAACTTCCATTCCTTTTTTTTCAGTCTTACCCAATACACAGCCAATCGTGTTTTTTTTTTTAATTCCATCAATGTTTTATAAGACTAAAATATCCTTATTATATGTATTATACATCCAAGGTAAAACGACCAAATCCAAATAAATAAATAATGTGTGACGTTTTGGTAACAACGTTGTTACCATCTTCAGACAAAAAGTACTGAAATGATTTCAGTCTTATTACCTTTTGTGTTTATAATCTATAATCCAAATTGTGCCTAATCAGGATTATACATCCATAATGATTATACAAAATACAAAATCCAAAATTATACATCCTAAATACCCCTAAGCTGCCTTCCATAGAAAATACAGGGTATATTCCAAACCAATCCAATACAATAGTAGAGCGAGATTAATTTGGCAAAACCGCTGAGAGGGTTCACTACTGATGAGCCAAGTCCTCTCATTCAATAACTCATATCATTGCAGTAAGGTCTGTATAGATAATATTTGATGATATTTAAAAGAAACACATTGCCAGTAAATTTATATGTGTAAAATATTAACGATAGATGTCAATTAAATTTAATTTACCATTATACATCCATATTAAAAAAAAAATTGTTTAAAAATTTTCTATATATACCAAAAAAAGAAAATCTTAAAAATATATTTTTAATAAAATCATATACGATTATTTTTTTATTTTTAACAAACTTGTCAGCTATTCTGACATGGAAAAAAAAAAATCTTTTTGGATATTAGTTTTTTTTTTTACTTGCGTGAGTGTGTGTGTGTGGGGGAAATATTTATCTTTCTTAAGAATTTTTTAACAATATCCTCTCTCTCTCTCTTGGAGTTTTGAAGGGTAGTTGGTCTGAATTTAAGAAAAGAAAGGAGAGAGGGAAAAAAAGTGGGCCCATGTTGACATATTTGTAGGGAGAAAACTGGCTTATCATTACACCGTACTGACATTTGGATGGGTGGGTGGGTGTAGGGGTTATCTGCAGCTATTGGAAAAGTTGAACAATTATTTAATCCCAGACCTCAACTCAAATGTTTTTTTTTTTTTATCCACCCCTCCCTACCTCTCCTTTCCCCCCCTAAACTTTCTTTTTTAACTCAATTTATTCCTTTAAATTACTCTGAGGGAATTTTTAAACCCTCTCTGTGGGAATTTTTACCTGAAATTTTTCTTTCTACTCTTCTCCTACTTCCCTCCTTTTTTGAAAAGTATTTTTGGAACCTCGTGTAATTTGATAGGAAAAAGTTTTGTTGTTAATTTTTATTTTATAAATATGTCTTATACAGTAAAACCTCCATGAGAGGACACCCATGCTAGAGGACTTCCCTCTATAAAGGACAGTTTTCATAGGTAAAATTAGCATTTTTACTATTTAGTAACTATCCAGTAAGAGGACACCTCTCTACATAAAAGACACTTTAGCTCTGCAATTAGGTGCTGTCCTTTACAGAGAAGTTTTACTGTATCATATATATATATTTTTTTGAAAATAGAGCAATCCATAAATAAATCTTTAATTAAAAGGCATATATCAAATCGATATATCCAATATATGCCTTTTAATTAAAAAAAAAAAATATATATATATATATGTCGTATAAGTTCATTATAGAAGGGTCCTCTTATTATGAAGAATAGTTTGTGCGCTCGAAAGCTAGACCAATTTTACAATAAATAATGTACCTCTATTGCACTTTTGAATTCTTAGAATTTTAAATTAGAACCACAGCAATTTATAGATAACAACATAAGGTACCTATAAGAAAATAAGACCTAATTGAAATAAATTAATAATGTGTGATGTTTCAGTAACAATGCTGTTACCGAAATATCACACACTATTAATTTATTTGGATTAGGTCTTATTTTCTTGTAGCTATTATCTATAATCCAAATTGTGTTTTATTAACATAAGGTAATAATTTGTCTGATGATGGTAATGCTGTTACCAAAATGTCACATACTATTTATTTATTTGGATTAGGTCTTATTTTCTTGTAGCTATTATTTATAAACCAAATTGTGCTTTATTAACATAAGTTAATAATTTGTCTGATGATGGTATCTCAGCATTGTTACCGAAATGTCATATATTATTTATTTATTTGGATTTGGTCTTATTACCATATGTTTCTAAACCATAATCCAAATTGTACCTTATCAGATATATATATATATTTGTTTTACTCATTTTTTTCTGGAAAATTTGACTAATCTTATAATTCCACTCGTATAATTTTATAAAATTGAAGCCGCCCCTGTACTGATGAGGGTCATAGCCTGACACCTTGTTATACAGGTTGTTGGCTTTTTATCTGAATTTTCCAACTCATGTTGTGTGGCTCATTCTTTATCACTGCCTTTAAGTTTTTTACTGAAGTGATGAACAAAATACATTGTTTCAATTCATATTTTGAAGGGAAGAGGTGTATTTTTTGGTGCAAGAATACCATCCTCCCATAACATAATGTTATATATGTAAATATATATAACCTCTCTGTAAAGGACACCTAATTGCAGAGCCAAAGTGTCCTTTAGGTAGGGATGTTCTTTTACTAAAGTTTCTAAATAGTATTAAAAATGGTCATTTTTATGATGAAAACTGTCCTTTGTATAGAGGTGTCCTCTAGCAAGAGTATCCTCCCTCACAGAGGTTGTATTGCATAAAGTAAAATTCCTCCACTTTGAAGTATTCAGAGGAATCAAGGTTTGAGATAACTCCGCCTTTGCCAGTCCCAAGCCTAGATGAAAAGGGAGGAGGGGGAGCAGTAACAAGCTCACTAAAAAACCTGGGTTCAGCTGGCCCGGCTGATAGTACCCTGTTAGGGCTCCTAATCCAGGGATACAGGATGAGCAGCGTTTGTACTCCATGTTAGGAGCAGCTGCACATGGTGTCTGTTCCTCATGTCAGAGGCGGCCATGTCGGCCTGCCACTGAGTCTTAATGACAAAGGCAGACGCATTCTACTTCACCCAGTGTGGAGATAAGAAAGAAAAAGAAGGTTTGAGATCATAATTGAGGAATGATATCAATATCTTCAAACCTTACTATAGCAACATGGTACCAAGGTTTCATGTTGGTACATCCACAGGACTTTAGAATTATGATGTTATAACCAAGATACTGTTATAATCAGAATTGGTATGTTTTCAATGGGTTAAAAAGTTGGACTTGGAAATCTTGACCTCTCTTTTTGAAAGGAAAATTATATTTTATATTTTAGATCTCCAGTGACCATGAGAGCTATTCCAGCAGTGGCAATGTAGCTATGGGTAGGACAGCAATCTGGACAGGTCTGAAATGCTTGAATATGTTATGTGGAAGGCTTTTATTGATTTTTACCGAAAAGGTTTTTTTTTTTGGGTCACAACATTTCCATTTATAAATTTTAAAAAATCATAATCGCAATATGCATAGCTTATATCTTTTTTCATTTAGATGATCATACATATCTTATAATTTTGAAAATAGAGCAATCCATAAATAAACATTTAATTAAAAAAGCATATTTTGATCCAATATATGCCTTTTTAATTAAATATCTTATATTGTTCTGTTTAACAATCAGATTTTTGTCAGTATAACACAATAAGGGCAAATATCAAGTTTTTGTATTTTACCACTTCTACATACACACGTGCATCTTTATAGGTTCTTAACTCTTTGCATAAAAGTGGTGGTGTTTTAGATTAGAATGCTATGATTGGATCAAATTAAGCTAGATAAAGTGAGAGTATAGTTCAGTGACATGTAAATATTAATGAGTGGAGAATACTCACAAGGTAATAAGACCAAATACAAATAAATAAATAGTATTTGACGTTTCGGTAACAGCGTTGTTACCATCTTCAGTGAATCCTGAAGACCATCCTGAAGACGGTAACAACGCTGTTACTGAAACGTCACACACTATTTATTGATTTAGATTTGGTCTTATTACCTTGTGTTTATAATCTATAATCCAAAATGTGCCTTACCAAGTGGAGAATACTCTCTCCAGAAAGATAAAAAGTATTTATAAAGTTGTTCCCAAATTTCAACATCTAAAGTTAGAAACCACTCAAGAAAAAGGTTTTATTTAGAAAATATTCTCCTTTATAGTGGAGGGGGGTCTAACATCAATTATATTAAGTGCCTCCAAAATAAAACTCCATTCCCATAAAGTTTCTAAGTCAAGAGACCATCGTTTTAAAATAAAAAAAAAACTTTATTAGTCGAGCTTTATTTATTTAATGTGCTTGTGCATTTGAAATTTTTAGCTCAACTCTTATTCTGGTAGTCTTCTTCATTTTCTCTGATCTTGAGCAAGTTCGATGAAACCTTACTTCTCAATCATGGGATCTTTATTGTTTCTCTTTCACACTCAGTCCAATTCTTTCTACCATTCTCTTTGCATTCGTTTTACAACTTTCATAGCTCTCTCTTTTTACATGAAATCACTGGTACTACTATAAAACCGGGGGTCGGTGGAAGGCTGGTTAAACCGTTTGGTTTTCGACAACTACAACCCGGGTTCGATTCCTGCATTGGACACTTTTTTCTGATTTAAAAAAAAATGCTCCAATGGCCCCCGATTCTTGCAAAAGTCCAACCTCACCAGCGAGTGCAAGTAACCAAACGGGACTCTGGCACATTTGTAAGTGCAAAGTCAAACTGCTTTTCACATGTGTAGACATGTGGTGTGCTTACAGTAAAAACAGTCGCTAACTACCCACCATGATTATCAAGGCCTGTACCATGTGTACTAGAGATAATTAAAAAAAAAACTATAAAACCTCTTTAACTTTTTACATTAATCCACTGGTACAGTAGAACCTCCCTTTAGTGCACACCCCGCTAGCAGACACCTTTCTACAAAAGACAGTTTTCATTTACAAAATTACCATTTTTACTATTTAGCAACTCTCCGGTAAGAAGACATCTCTCCCTAAAGGACACTTTGGCTCTGAATTTAGGTGTCCTTTACAGGGAGGTTCTACAGTATTACAATAGAACCTCTATCTAAATGGCACCTAGTTACAAAGCCAAAGTGCCCTTTTACTGGAGAACAGCTAATTGGTAAAAATGGTAAATATGGACAAATAAAACTTTCTTTTGAATAGATTTATCCTCTAACTGGTATGTCCTTTCATGGAGGTTCTACTGTATATATCAAATTTTTTAACGCTATTAAATCACTACTGTCAAATTAAGCTAGGCTCTGTTAAAAATTAAAAAGGTTTTACTTCATATATACAGTTAAACCTATGCTGGTTAAACCGTTTGGTTTATGACCACTACGACCCGGGTTCGATCCCCGCATTGGACACTTTTTCTGTTTAAAGAAAAAAAAAATGCTCCAATGGCCCCCCGATTCTTGCAAAAGTCCAACCCCACCAGCGAGTGCAAGTAACCAAACGGGGCTCTGGCACATTTGTAAGTGCAAAGTCGAACTGCTTTCACATGTGTAGACATGTGGTGCGCTTACAGTAAAAAAGCAGTCGCTAACTACCCACCATGATTATCATGGCCTGTACCACGTGTACTAGGGATAAGCAAAAAAAAAAAAGAAAAAAGTTAAACCCATCTATAGCGCAACCTCTAAATAGTGCCTTCCTCTCTATAGCGCCCGATTTTAAATATGTAGTACGATGCGAGATTTACATTAAAAGTGACCTGTCTATAGCACCTCTTCTCTATAGCACCCTATTTTGGTGAGTCCTAAAGGGGGCGCTATAGACTGGTTTAACACACTGTATTCTATATATTTCTACAAATCTTTGGAGACCAGAATGGCAGGAATGCTGTTCCTTCAGCTTTCTCTGTACTTCACAATCCTGTAGATAACTGTGGGTGTTGTGATACATAAGATAACAGGACCAAATATATAAATTGTATTCTGTAGTTCAGTAACAGCATTGTTACCATCTACAGACAAAAGTACCAAATGCAGTTAAACCTGTCTATAGCGTTCCCTCTTGGGACTCACCAAAATAGGGTGCTATAGAGAGGGGGTGCTATAGACAGGTCACTTTTAATGTAAATCGCATTGTACTACGTATTTAAAATGGGGCGCTATAGAGAGGAAGACGTTATTTAGAGGGGGTGCTATAGACAGGTTTAACTGTACTGAAAAGTACCTTTGAAAATGGTAACAATGCTGTTACAGAAATGCAACCTAGAGTATATTAAGTTTGGTATTGTTACCTTATGTTTCTAACCAAGTTGTTGTCATAAAGAGAGGTTGTTATATATTCTCTACTGTTACATGAAATTTGAACTAGTTTTGATGGGTATAATTCTTTTAAAAATAATTTAATTTTCTACTGCCCTTACTGCAATTATAAAATAATGGGGTAAACTCAAGGTATTAAGACCAAATCAAAATAAATATTATGTGGTAATATGTGACATAAGTACTGAATGAATGTCACACACTATTTTATTTATTTGGATTTGGTCTTATTACCTTGTGTTTATTATCTATAATCCAAATTGTGCCTTATCAATAATGGGGTAGATTTTTTTTTTTGCTTATCCCTAGTACACGTGGTACAGGCCATGATAATCATGGTGGGTAGTTAGCGACTGCTTTTACTGTAAGTACACCACATGTCTACACATGTGAAAAGCAGTTCGACTTTGCACTTACTAATGCCAGAGCCCCGTTTGGTTACTTGCACTCGCTGGTGGGGTTGGACTTTTGCAAGAATGGGGGGGCCATTGGAGCATTTTTTTTTTTTCTTTAAACAGAAAAAAGTGTCCAATGCGGGAATCGAACCCGGGTCCTAGTGGTCGAAAACCAAACGGTTTAACCAGCCTTACACCGACCCCCATGGGGTAGATTAAACTGGTGAAACCCCTGGGAGGGTTCACCATTGATGAGCCAGTCCTTCCCATTATTTTATCATTGCAGTAAGGGCAGTAGAAAATTGAATTATCTTTAAAAGAATCATACACATCAAAATTAGTTCAAATTTCTTATATTCTCTACTGAACACAGTTATCTCCTTTATTGTATCCAAGCTCCAAAATAGTAAATTTGGAACAATCCAGGAGAAAATCTCCAAGCTTCTGAGATACCACCAGCTTATGTGAAGTTGATGTGGTCTTCCATCAGACCAATAAGAGATTATTCTCTACTGTATACAGTCCATAGTCTGTGTGAGGTCATCAGAATTTATATAATGGGACTGATCCCTAGATGGGTTAAGATATGGCCAAACTTGATCCTATCTCTCCAACCTCTCTAATTGACTGGGAGGTGGAAGTTAATAAACTGTTGAGTTTTTTGTCTGGAGGTATGTCACAGGTGTGGTGGTGTGTAGAAGCATTGTTCTCCTGGGAGGTGAAACGACGACCCAGAAGACTCCTGGCACTTCCCCAAATGAGGTAGGTAGGTAGGTGGGACCTTGATGAATGGGGTAGAGCCATAATTAGCAATTTCCCATTATCCCCTTCCTTCCTACTCCCTCCTAAGGAGCAGCTTCCCATGACAATCCTTCCTAATTGGTTGTGAAGTCCCTATCCATCATTGGATGTTACAACAGCTCCCTCCTTCTGATTGAGTTATGAGTTCTTTCCATGTTCTTACATCTAATTTCAACACCCTACAATGCTGAATACCCCATTTTAAACAGTCTCAAATACACTCCTTGTAGGATAACTAATTGTTAATGAGATTTACCAAATTGAAGGGATTTAAAATCAAGATTCTTTTTTAAGTATTAATTTCAAATTTTATTTCTTAATTCACAAGTTGATAAGGTACAATTTGGATTAGAGATTAGAAATACAAGATAATAAGATCAAATACAAGTAAATAGTATGTAAGGTTTCAGTAACAACACTGATAAGGCACAATTTGGATTATAGATTATAAACACAAGGTAATAAGACCAAATCCAACATTGGATTTGGTCTTATTACCTTGTGGTAACAACACTGTTACAGAAACGTCACACACTATTTTGCCTTATTACCTTGTGCTTTGCTCTCAAGTTTAAAAAAACTGTGTGTAGAATCTAGTGAATAAAATTAAATTTAAATGAAGTAACTATGTTTGACTGGTTGGTATCTCCATTGATTGATCAGAGTGCTTGGAATGCTTCTTTCTAGTAAATGAATACTTGAAGAATAAGTGCAATGCTTAAATATCGTTCCTAAATTGTAAACACAAGGTAATAAGACCAAATAAATAAATAGTGTGTGACATTTCTGTAACAGCATTGTTACCATCTTCAGACAAAAGTACTGAAAAGTATTATTAAAAAAAGTATTAAGTTACTATTCAGTACTTTTTGTCTGAAGATAGTAACAACGTTGTTACCGAAACATCACACACTATTTATTTATTTGGATTTGGTCTTATTACCTTATGTTTATAATCTATAATCCAAATTGTGCCTTATCGTTCCTAAATTGTCTATTTGGTGGTGATCCTTTATCACCATCTAGATTCCAAAATGGGCCCTAAAGATTCCAACCAAACATTTTGACTGATGGCTCAGCAGTTTCTATAAATAGATCTCTGGCGATGGCATGCTTGCGCAAGGCTGCCATCAACACAGGCCATTAATTAAAGAAGTACCACTCTATTTGTTAAGCTCAAGTTTTTATTGGCTTGATTTATTCGGGCCAATTGTCCGACTCTGGCCTCCTGCCAGACCACACAAGGCTATCTATAAACTTAACTACAATAAATAAATAAATAACCTCTCCCCCTCACTAACTGCCCACCCGCCATCTTGAATTTCTTTCTCTCCCTCCAGCTATGGAAGGTGTTGTTGGTTGGAGTCCTGCTGGGGGTTTTAATCCTTTCTGTGTTGGAAGAGAAACTCAAAATGTTTTAAAAATACAGTCAACTCTATCATGGAATTTACCCTAGCTGGGATGGCAATAATTTGTCTCAATTATCATTGGTCCCACTTATCATCAGTACCAATTATCTATAGTTACAATTATCATCAGTCCCAATTATCTATAGTTACAATTATCTGTAGTCCCACTTATCTGATGTCCCATTTATCTGTAGTCCCACTTATCTGATGTCCCATTTATCTATAGTCCCACTATTATGATGTTCCATTTATCAATAGTCCCAATTATCTGTATCCCCACTTATCTCTCTGATGTCCCATTTATAAGGAGGTCCAATTTTCTGTAGTCCCATTTATCAGTAGTCCCAATTATTTGTAGTCCCACTTTTCTGATGTCCCATTTAGAGGTAGTTCCAATTATCTGTAGTCCCATTTATCAGTAGTACCAATTATCAGCTATCCCAATTATCTGTAGTCACACTTATCAGATGTCCCAATTATCAGTAGCCTCACAATCATCAAATGTGAGATCTCTGTTGTGTAGTAATGCAGAGTTTATAGGTATCAAATAATTCCATTCTTGAATAAATCAACTTTGTATGACATGGGGGCTTATTACATACTGTAGATGTTCTCTATCTTAGGTTTTTTTTTGTATCATTAAACATAGAGAATGTTAAAGGGAAAGGTAAAACATAGGTCTCTATATTTAAAATTTCAAAAATAATTTTTTTCCAATTTTTAATAATAAATTAAGGCTTTAATAAGTTAGTGCTGAAGCTTCTGCAGTTATGCGTTATAGAAGCGGAATACAAGAAAAAAAAAAGGAAGGAAGAATTGAAGATAGCAAGAATAGAAAAATAATAAAAGACAAAACCATGTTAATATTTGATCAAACTTGTAAAAGGAAAAGGACAGGTTAATTTTTAATACATTTAAAAAATAATTTTAAACTTTTTGTTACTTTTTAAAATTCTATCTCTCCCTAAGAGAGTATTATATAAAAAATATATATTATTTTTAAAATAGGAACTATAAAAGGGGTTCATATATGTATACATGTGACAATATCGTTGCGGGGTTTCTTGTTGTTCGATTTGAATGGTGAGGATTGGTTGAAACGCAGTCGTTTGAGTGGAAGTTTAAGCATACAGTTAGGAATAATCAGGACACGTGATTGGGTTTGAAAATAAAAGGCAACTGGGTTGGAGGGAAGAAAGCTTGAGAAGAGCTGAGCGATTTGACTTATTAATTAGTTGATCACATGGCGATGATTGGATTTAGATGAAATGAGCGGAGAGAGAGAGATCCCTAGAGTAGATGTTACCTTGTTGGAAGCCGAATCACAACTAAAAATTCTTGTTTTTCGATTTAACACCAAGACTCAGTTTCTCTCTGATTGGTCGAGAGATGTCACATGATCTTTTCCTATTGGTTGACCTACTTAAGGTGTTGTCTTCTGATTGGTCGAGAGATGTCACATGATCTTTTCCTATTGGTTGACCTACTTAAGGTGCTGTCTTCTGATTGGCCCGCGGCTCTTCTTGATGAAAGATATGGTCTGCTTGATAGGAAGTGTCGGGTAGCTTGACGCTTATAACTTCGACGGATATTAGATACGTCCTGTCTTTGCCGGAAATATTGGGTGTTAGCTTTAACATTTATAACTTCTGGTCACTAGATACGTCCTGTTTTTCCAGGAAGTGTTGGTTTAAACTTAGCTCGCAGGGACCCGGGGTCAGAAGGTTAACTGCGTCGTTATTAATAAATATGCTCTCCTCTAGATCTACTTTCTATGTCTTTTGTTACTTTCTTTCCTCCAGTTACCTTATTCTTTTATTAAATCTTTGAAAATCATACATGATACATACATAGTGGGTCGGGGTTGCATTTAATTATATACAAATTATGACAGATGCGCCCCCTACATGTGAAGAATTCAAGAAGGGGTTAGCCTGAGAGAATTCTGTAAAGTGAAAAATAATTTTGTGGGAAAATTAGTTGTGGGTATTGAGTCTATATACAAGCATTGGTGGCGATATAATAAGTAAAATAGAATGGTGTTGATGATATAGGTTGAGTATAATTAATAGAAATCAAAAATTTTTTAATTGTAAGAAATCAATGAATGTTATGGTACATAGTGGGCAACAAAAAAAAAAGGAAAATGCGCCTAAACGAATTCTACTCGAGTTAAGAAATGAATTCGCGGGAGTTCTATTAAGGTTTTTGAAATCAAAATAAAAACAATATAAAAATAGTTGAATGAAATCAAAATTGAATGTTTTTGGTTGAAAAAGAAAAATTGTTTTGTTGCATGGTGATAAGGGAAAATGCCTAGTTACTTTTTTTGCTCGAATTTGGAAAAGAATTCGAGGGAATTTCATAAGGTCTTTTGAAATCAAAATAAAATAAAATAAAAGTTTTTTGAGCGAAATCAAAGTTGAGTGCTTGGTTGAATGGTGAAAAAAAAAGGAAAAATGCCTAACCATATTCTATTCAAGATTGGGAATGAAATCGAAGGAATTCTATTAGGTCTTTTGAGAAATCAAAAATAAAAATAAAATAAAAGGTTTTTGAGCGAAATCAAAGTTGAGTGCTTGGTTGTATGGTGGAAAAAAAAAGGAAAAATGCCTAACCATATTCTATTCGAGATTGGGAATGAAATCGAAGGAATTCTATTAGGTCTTTTGAGAAATCAAAAATAAAAATAAAATAAAAGTTTTTTGAGCGAAATCAAAGTTGAGTGCTTGGTTGAATGGTGAAAAAAAAAAAAGGAAAAATGCCTAACCATATTCTATTCGAGATTGGGAATGAAATCGAAGGAATTCTATTAGGTCTTTTGAGAAATCAAAAATAAAAATAAAATAAAAGGTTTTTGAGCGAAATCAAAGTTGAGTGCTTGGTTGAATGGTGAGAAAAAAAAAAGGAAAAATGCCTAACCATTATTCTAGCTCGAGATTGGGAATGGAAACCGAGGGAATTTTATTAGGGCTTTTGTGAAATCAAAAATAAAAATAAAATAAAAATAAAAGTTGAATGAAATCAAAGTTGAGTGCTTGGAAAAAAAGAAAAATGAAAAATAAAAAGGTTTCAACAACAAAGGGTGATTTAATGTTTTTAGTTTAATCGAAAACCAATGAGTTTTCGTTGATAATTGAGTTGTGGCAGTTTAAGCTAAGTGGTAAATAGAATGATAATTGATAAATAAAAATGATAATATAAACTAATTGGAAAAAAAAAATGATAATTAATGATTAAAAATGGTAATAAGTTGAATAAATTGATAAATTGATTAAATATTTAAATTTTAATTGAGAGAAAATAATGAAAATGATTGATATGAAAAATAAGGTGTATTGGTTGGAACCCTTTGGTATCTACATGCCCTGATCTACATGTATTGGTTGCTCCATTTTGCCCTATAAATGTTTTACTTGCTCAATTATGCCCTATAAATTTTTTTGTCTCATCTGTAGCGACACTTAGGTGAAAAACGTGATTCTAGCCCTCAAGTGCGTTTATGCTGTGTGTACAGGAGACATGGAAATCTATATAACCTTTATGTGTAATTTTTTGTCTTTGTGTGTGTGTTGTGAAAAAATGTTAGAAGTTTGTTGTGTAAGAAATGTGTGAGCTAGTTCTATGTGTTGTCTCGTGGATGTGGAATTGGGTGGTAAAAATCGATATGTAGACTCGAACTGGAATCAAAAATCGGTGGCATAGCGAGGTTCCCAGTTGACCTCAATAGGGATCTTCTCATTGTAATTAGAGATACGGAAGTGGGGTGTGTCGGGCAAACGAGAGGGAGTGAAATTGGAGATCGGACAAGGCGCTCCGCTTTGTTTACAGAGGCCGAATTTATCGCTGCGGACTACACTTCCTGTCGTGGTGTCTCAAAATTCTCATTTCCTGCCGTCTATTTATTTTTGGTGCGGCTCAGATCTTGTTTTTGGAGCGTGATTTCTCCGACACTGGTTGGTTATCTTTCAGTTACTGCTATCTTTTCGGAGTTTATTTAGATTTTCTGCGAAGATGGTTCCTAAAATTATGAGAAGTTTTATAAATGTTTGTCCTAAATTAAAAACTACCTCTTGTAGTTCGAAGATTTTCTGCGCGGGCATGGCATAGATAAACAAGTAATTAATGAATAAAATTGGGATACAGTTGTACGGTAGAACTAATAAACCAAGGGTAAAAATCAGATGAAAGATAGGATATTGTCCCATGTTCGTCCATATTTTTGTAACTGGGGACTCTGAAATATTTGCTTGAACCTTATTAATTGTAGAATTTAAATGATTGGTAGGTTCGCAGTTCTCCTGTCTGATATCTTTAGGGAGTGGGGTGATATGATTGAACTGGTTGTCAGGTTTACAGTTCTCCTGTTTGATAGTCAATGGTTTTATTAGAGATATGTCGGCGGTAATTGGTTTAGGTTGAGATGGGTGATCGTTTCTCTGACGTGGATGTGGTAATTTTGGCATTGTTTGTGTGGTGTGTACGCTGTGCTTTATGTACGAATCTTGTTTTGCTTTGGTGCCTGTGTCGGTATTTTTACGTGAAGGTTGGTTGTATTCATCGATTCTTCTAGCGAATCGGCAGGTGGGGCAGGTTTTTACCTGTTTTGCGATGTCTTGTGTCATGTTCTGCCAATAATATTGTGCTGAGATGAGCCTCGTCATCTTGGAGATGTTTGGATGGTGGTGTTGAGTGTGTACGGACTTAAGGAGTCTGGTTGTAAGTGAACTTGGGACTATAGTTTTAAGTACTCCTTTTCGGGAGACGGTGCGCAGTTTATTGTGATCCATAGTCACGCGAGATTTTCCCGGTGGAGAAGACTGTGGGCTCTGTATGAGTGGCGCATCTAGAAAGCCACAAAATGGGATACGAGTTCCAACGCCCGTTTCATATTGTTGTACTCCATTTATGCTACGGACCTCATATTCGTATCTTGACAATCTTAACCTCCATCGAAACAATCTGCCTGACGGAGCTTTGATCTCTTTCAACCACTGCAATGCGGGGTGGTCAGAAAATATTGTAAACTTTCTGCCATTTAGACAGGTGCGGAAATTATCCACACTTTCCACAATGGCTAGGCATTGTAGTTCCAAGTCTGAATAATTTCGCTCGTGACTACGCAGAGATCGGCTGAAATGTTGAACGGTGTATGTCTTCCCATCAGGGTAGACTTGTTTAAGAACGCCTGTAATGCTGAATGTTGAGGTGTTACAGTACACCTGGCATGGCAGACCTTCCTGGTAAAGGTGTAATGTGGGGTGTGTGGTAAGGTTTTCTTTCAGGTTAGTGAACGCTTTCTGGCATTCGTCATCCCAGACCCACATGATATCCTTTTTTAGAAGGTTGACAAGTGGCGTCCGCAAGCGGGCGTGGTCTGGAATGAACTCTTTATAGGCGTTCACAGCTTTTAGGAAAGATCGCAATGTTTTTCGATTGTGTGGTTGTTTGGTGGCGTGAATTTTTTCTATGTATTGTGTAGACGGGATGATTGTATTATCCTTAACGGTTGTGCATGCGCTTGTTTGTTGTTGTTGTTGTCTTTTGGCGTGTGTGTTGCGTTTGTTGTGCGGGTTGTGTGTGTTTGTCGCGTGGTGACGTATGGGTGCGTGTATGTTGTGAGGTACATTTGCGTAATTATGGTGTGGCGAAGTGTGGTCATGTGTGAATTTTGTGTGGTAAGTGGGTGAGCTGTGTCGGTGTACGGACACTTTTTTGGGCATTATTGGAATTGTAGGTTGAAGTCGTGGTGGCTTTATATGTGGTGGGCATAAAGTATTGGCAATTGGGTTGAGTGAAAAGTTGCGTGGTGTGAGATTAGAATGGTGGCATGTAAATATTTGGGGTTTGGGCAATGAATGCAGGCAAGGGTTTCCATGTGTGAAAGCTTTGGGTGCTGTGCGAGTCCTTTGGGACAGGTTTTGGCCTAGCCCGTGCTTGCATTCATTTGACACATGTTTAAAGTGGTAGATAGTATTAGACAATGGGACGCCAAGTTGGAAAATAGTGCCGCGATTATAATTTAGTTTTAATTTATACTGATAAAGGGTTTTTAAGGTAAGAACTCCAAATGGCAAGGATGCATTTACCACGTGGAAGTTCTCTCTACGGGTTATTTGGCCTATTGTCAGAGGGAGAGTTAAATGTCCTATTATTTTCGTAAAACTATTTAGGGTGGATAGATCAAGGGAAGGTTTTTTAATACTTAAGTTGGGAAGTTGTGCTTTTAATCTATTGTATAAATGATACGGCAATATGTTCGAACCTGCGTCTGGTTCAATTAGAAAGGTACATGGTAGGTCCTGGGTCAGATACAAGTCCAAAGTCAATTTGATGGTGTCATTGGGTGGATTGCCTACCTTAGTCTCGAAAAGTCTCCACTGTGGCGTCTTCGGCTTGGGGTGGCAGGCTTGGAATATCTGTTGGACCGGATCGGGACCTTTTGCACTGTCCGCGCAATTGAAAGGGAAATCTAGTCATTTGTACTGCTTCCATTCGAGTGGACCGCGTTGTCGGTACACTGGGCCCGTGTCGCGTGGATTGCTTCCGGGTGTACGGGTACGGCATGGTGGGTGGCGACTCCTCGGTGGGCGTCAGGTTGTTCGGACACGTACCGGCGGTGCGGGCGGCGGTTGCCCCGTGGGTGGCGTTCCGGAAGACCGTTTCCAGTTGCGTGGATCTTGCCCCTTGTAGCGCGGCGGTCAGTTCTAAAATTACCGTCGCCAGGGTGTGTCTTGTCGCTTCGTTCGTTGTCAGTTTCTTTCCGCTCGTTGCCAGTTTGTTCTCTCTTGGTTTGTCATTGCCTTTTGTTTTGCTGGTGCCTGGGCTAATTTCCATAATCTTTATCCTGATTAAGCTCTATAATCTGAATCCTGTCGACTTAACCGTTCTGTGACAATATCGTTGCGGGGTTTCTTGTTGTTCGATTTGAATGGTGAGGATTGGTTGAAACGCAGTCGTTTGAGTGGAAGTTTAAGCATACAGTTAGGAATAATCAGGACACGTGATTGGGTTTGAAAATAAAAGGCAACTGGGTTGGAGGGAAGAAAGCTTGAGAAGAGCTGAGCGATTTGACTTATTAATTAGTTGATCACATGGCGATGATTGGATTTAGATGAAATGAGCGGAGAGAGAGAGATCCCTAGAGTAGATGTTACCTAGTTGGAAGCGGAATCACAACTAACAATTCTTATTTTTCGATTTAACACCAAGACTCAGTTTCTCTCTGATTGGTCGAGAGATGTCACATGATCTTTTCCTATTGGTTGACCTACTTAAGGTGTTGTCTTCTGATTGGTCGAGAGATGTCACATGATCTTTTCCTATTGGTTGACCTACTTAAGGTGCTGTCTTCTGATTGGCCCGCGGCTCTTCTTGATGAAAGATATGGTCTGCTTGATAGGAAGTGTCGGGTAGCTTGACGCTTATAACTTCGACGGATATTAGATACGTCCTGTCTTTGCCGGAAATATTGGGTGTTAGCTTTAACATTTATAACTTCTGGTCACTAGATACGTCCTGTTTTTCCAGGAAGTGTTGGTTTAAACTTAGCTCGCAGGGACCCGGGGTCAGAAGGTTAACTGCGTCGTTATTAATAAATATGCTCTCCTCTAGATCTACTTTCTATGTCTTTTGTTACTTTCTTTCCTCCAGTTGCCTTATTCTTTTATTAAATCTTTGAAAATCATACATGATACATACATAGTGGGTCGGGGTTGCATTTAATTATATACAAATTATGACATACATTTATAGAATGTTTTCAGGAAACCAAAAAATAAAAATAATCAAATCTAAAGTTTGTTACAAGGTGAAAACTGCAATATCAAAATAAGAGATAAATAAATGTTATTTGGAAGTTGTGCTGTAGTTTTACAGTGTCCAGTACAACCTTGACTACCTAGTTGCAGAGCCAAAGTGTTCTTTTACTGGAGAGAGAGCCATTAATTAGTAAAAATGTTAATTGAGGCAATGAAAACTGTCCTTTGTAGAGAGAAGTCCTCTAGTGGTAGTGTCCTCTCATGGAGTATATATGTTCTACTGTAATTCTAAAAAGTGTTTGTGTGTGGGGCCCACAGGATCTGAAGGTGAGAGTGAGGCCCTCCCTGATAGGACTGCCCACACTCCTGACTCTCACCTCAGCTTCACCACCAGCTGAAGTCTGGGCAGACTTTGGAGCTGGCGGCCCCACAGCTTGTCCTGCACTGGACACCCAGCGTTACAGATGCCGGCACATCTACCAGACTGTAGGCAGGCACGTGGTGAAGGTGGGGGCCCTTATGTCCTGGGGGTGGCACAACCTCACTCTCAAGGCCCTGGTAGCCAACATCTCTCTGCTGTCCCCTGTCACTGCCTCCACCCACTCCCCTGTGGTTCTGAGGGCTCAGGTCTCCTCCCCCATACCAAGCCTCCAGTACTCCTGGCAGTTTGGAGGCTCTTCCCACAGCTCCATGTAGGTCCAGACACTGTACTAGCTATGTACAGTAGAACTACCTCTTTGCAACAGTCTTTGATTTCCATACTTAAGTCTGGTCATCTACGGACAATGACTTTCCAGAATGGTTGCAGGGTTTTCCCACTATGTACTAAGTGTCAACCTGCAACCCCAAGACACATTATTGACTGTATTGACTCATCCATTGATGAGCTCTACTCTTTCCCGGCAGAGACCATCAAAAGTCTCAAGCTTTACAAACTTGATACCTTAGTGTGATTGAGTGGAGATAAAAAGAAGAAGAAGAAGATTACCTCTTTGTAAATGATAAGGCACAATTTGTACTTTAGATTATAAACACAAGGTAATAAACTTATTACCTTGGGTTTACTTCCATGTAAAGAACACCTAGTTGCAGAGTCAAAGTGTCCTCTTACTGAAGAGTTGTTAATTAGGAAAAATGATCATTTTGGTAATTAAAACTGTCCTTTGTACAGAAGTGTCCTCTCTAGTGGGAGCATTCTCTCATGGAGGTTCTACTGTACTTTGTACTATATATGTTAAGTTTAATCTCAATTCAGATTTATCTAGTGGGTGAGGATTTAAAAATCGACGATTCAATATGCAAAGACATGTGCACATCAACTGTTAATGAAATTTGAAGCTATTCGTATGAAAATTAATTTTCTCTTTTTTTCAAAAACTAAAATAATATTCTGCTCTCCCAATAATATTTTCATTGGAGAAAGGATACATAGTGGAAAATAGTTTTACCTTTAAAAAATAAAGTTGTACTAAAATGGCTTCCAGACTCAATAAAATTGCAAAATCAATATGTTTCATTAATAAAATACTCAGTGTCTTCTCTCTGTGCTGCTCTAGTGGGAATGGACCAACCTCCTAAATAACTGGGTGTGGGAAGTTTTGGGATAATCATCACTACTTCATTATTACCTCCTCTAGTGATCCATCTGATGAGCAGCCACTTTGCCAAATGAAAAAGGACTTCATGTGATCTAATCCAACACACCTCCACATAATGACTACCTCTAAGAGACACCAAGCTATTCTCTGGTTTCTCAAGGGAGGTTCTACTGGGTCATCAAACCAGATTACTCTAGGTAAAACTCCCAGGTCCGTCTACAATAAACCTTGTAAAGTTTTGTAAAAAATTGAAGAACATAATGCACAAGAGTTGGGCCACAGTGGGCAGCAGTGATAAGAAGACGAATCCTGGCTACTATTCAACTAGATCACTCTGGGCAAGTGATGGCTGTAGTATGTCTTATCCCTAAGTGGTGCTAAACCAACTCTTGGACACTTAAGAACCTCTTAAAGGATGGTTCTACTAGAGGTTCTCTGTTTGGAGTCCTGGCTATATCCTGGCTACTATTCAACTAGATCACTTAGACACTCTAGTCGGGTGATGGCTGTAGTATGTCTTATCCCTAAGTGGTGCTAAACCAACTCTTGGGCACTAAAGAACCTCTTAAAGGATGGTTCTACCAAAGGTTCTCTGTTTGGAGTCCTGGCTATATCCTGGCTACTATTCAACTAGATCACTTAGACACTCTAGTCAGGTGATGGCTGTAGTATGTCTTATCCCTAAGTGGTGCTAAACCAACTCTTGGGCACTAAAGAACCTCTTAAAGGATGGTTCTACCAAAGGTTCTCTGTTTGGAGTCCTGGCTATATCCTAGCTACTAATTTTATCCAACTAGTTCACTCTCAGACACTCTAGTCAGGTGATGGCTGTAGTATGTCTTATCCTTAAGTGGTGCTAAACCCACTCTTGGGCACTTAAGAACCTCTTAAAGGATGGTTCTACCAAAGGTTCTCTGTTTGGAGTCCTGGCTATATCTTAGCTACTATCCAACTAGATCACTCTAATCAAGTGATGGCTGTAGTATGTCTTATCCCTAAGTGGTGCTAAACCAACTCTTGGGCACTTAAGAACCTCTTAAAGGATGGTTCTACCAGAGGTTCTCTGTTTGGAGTCCTGGCTATATCCTGGCTACTATTCAACTAGATCACTCTAATCAAGTGATGGCTGTAGTATGTCTTATCCCTAAGTGGTGCTAAACTCACTCTTGGGCACTTAAGAACCTCTTAAAGGATGGTTCTACCAGAGGTTCTCTGTTTGGAGTCCTGGCTATATCCTGGCTACTATTCAACTAGATCACTCTAATCAAGTGATGGCTGTAGTATGTCTTATCCCTAAGTGGTGTTAAACTCACTCTTGGGCACTTAAGAACCTCTTAAAGGATGGTTCTACCAGAGGTTCCTTGTTTGGAGTCAATTCAGGGTCGTAGGCTTGCTGGTTAGAATCCATACCTTTTTAGCACTAATTGTCTTGATGCTTACTTGATGTGTCTCCATGGTGATTATGCTGCTATAGAAGTGTAACACATGATTTACATATTGATATTTGTGCCTTTTCTGTATTTTAGGTAAAGAGACCATTCTATAGTAAAATCTTGCATCTAAAGTCCTCTTCCTCCAGGATCAAGATGGGTGTTGTGGGGACACAAATGTTTTATTTAAAATTATTATACAAAATTTAGAGGGAATGTGTAATAATTGTTGTTGTATATGGGGAGAGGTGTCATAGAGGTTATTTCTATAGAGGTAGTTCTCTAAGAACCTCTAACTATAGGACAATATCTAGTTGCAGAGCCAAAGTGTCCTTTAGAGAGAGATGCCCCCTTTCCAGAAAGCAGCTAATTAATTAAAAATGGTCGTTTTGGTGATGAATACTATTCTTTTAGAGAGCTTTTCTCTAGCTAGAGTGTCCTCTCAGAGGTTCTTCAATTAATGCACAGTCGATTCTCAATTTATAAAAGCTACAGGATTTAAAAGACCCAATATTTTCCAGATCCTAATCACCATTCTAGTAATGAGAAAAATAAATTAAGACCAAATTAGAGTTAAGACTGGAAATGTGTAGTCTCCCTACTGTTAAAAATCCAACCTTTTGTTTTATCAAGAAACATTTCATTATACTAAATCTTGGTTTTATTGCCAACAAGATTCAAAACTATGAGAGATCATGTAGATTGTTGACTATATTGACATAAAAGACTGAACTAACTTTAAATAACTATTATAACTCATTCACCCTTACTCTCTTACAATACATCCATGGACAAAACACAAAGAAGTTGTACCTTTAGATATGTAATCAGGATTCAGACAATAACTCTGAAAGATATTTGATACACAGTGACTTTTATTAAAGACACATGAGATAACCAAGTGTGAACAAAATTGCCTTTGTCTCCTTAAAAAAATAGATGATTGGCGACATCAAAGAATTTCCACTTTCTTAAGTTTTGTCCCTGAGTGTATATACCACCTACTCCCATACCGGTCAATGCCAATTAAACAGACAAAGAAAACAAAATCATAAATTTTCTACCTAAGCTTAACATTTACTCTGTATTGAATCGAATGTAGGCTTCAGGAACCAATGTGTATCTTTGATTCATTTCCAAGTCATAGAGAGTTTTATTCTGGCATGAGAAATTATATCTATTTTTACCACAATGGTGCTAACTAGATAAAACACCTAGTTTGGTCTTGTAGAACTCTTAAATGCATATATAAGAATACCTGCCATAAAATGTGTGTGGCCAGCAATGAGAGCCAAGTGGAGCACCAGTTCACCACCCCAGGCAACCACACTGTGGTACTGGAGTCCGGCTTTCCTTGGAACAAGAAGAAATATCGGATCTCCCGGACTCTCCAAGTAGTGGAGCAGCTAGATGGACTCAACATTGCTCTGGCACTAGGACAAGGGGATGTCGTGGCCTTTGAGCATGGCAAGTCAAGCCCTGTGGAGCTGGAAGCCTGGGCACGGCAAGGCTCCCATGTACAGTTCATCTTTGACTTTGGGGATGGCACCCAGAGTTCTCCTATCTTCTCTTCTAGTCAGCAGCACCCAGCTGTGGTGGCAGAGCACAGTTATGATAGAGGTGAGAGAGCTGATTGTATGAGGAGTGAACAATTGGCCTCCCCAAGACCTGTTAATTGCCTCAAAGTGGCGGGGGGGGGGGGTGACCCTGGACAGGACAGGTGAAGTATGTCTGAACTCCTTGTAGGGTCACCCAAGGCATGAAGACTGTCCCGCTATGTCCAGCTAAATGTTAACAGTCGTATTCCTACCTACAGGTGCCTCAGATGTCCCATCAACAGGCATCTAAATACTATAAAGTCAATTTAGAAATGCAGGGAATTACTTGTTACATCAACAATAATACCTTAATAAATATCTACAACCTTCACCATCCTCCAAATAATAAGCAACAACTGGAATCAGAGATTAAGTAGTTTTGTATATGACACCAATTGCTCTAATACAGTAAAACTTCACTAAAATGAACCGTGGATATAACAAAGCTCTTCATATAACAAACCTAAAATAATCCCCAATAATAGTCTTCTTCTTCTTTCTTATCTCCACTCAATCATTAGAGTATCAAGTTGTGACCCTTGATGGTATTTGACAACCATCATGACTGGGTGAAGTAGAATGCGTCCGCCTTTGTCATTAAGACTGGGAGCACTACTCAGTGGCAGGCCGACCCAATAATATTCATACCATATAGTCAACCATAGTTTGAGTAAGCTATAAAAATTTAGTAGCATTCTATGGGTTTACTATAATGTGTGGTTTTACTGTAATTGCCTTGACCAAACTCCAACCTAAGTAGTGATTGCAATTAACCAAATGAGCTCTGTAAATATGCAAATGTCACACTACTTAGATATGATGGAAGTAGAGAGTAAAAGTGTCACCTATACCCCCCACAGCCATGTGTTACGTGTCAATGACAATGACAACTGTGGTGTTGACAGAGGGAACCTACAGGGTATCCGTCACTGCAGCCAATCCCCTGGGGAAGTTGGAGGCCTCCCTATCCCAAGAGCTGATAGTCCAGGTCCCAATATCCGGACTCTCCCTGCCTCCCTCCCAGATGATGGAAGTGGGGTCCAGCCACAACCTGACTGCCTCCGTGGCAGCTGGATCCAACTTCTCCTTGCACTGGACTCTAGATGGACAGCCACTCCTTCCTTGTAGGTCTCATTGGCTTTCTGGGACTCTGGGAAATAAGGAGTTAAATGTAGATTTACTGATGTAACACTGTGGTTACCATTGATAAGGCACAATTTGGATTATAGATTATAAACACAAGGTAATAAGACCAAATCCAAATAAATAAATAGTGTGTGACGTTTCTGTAACAGCGTTGTTACCGAAACGTCACATTCAGTACTTTTGTCTGAAGATGGTAACAACACTGTTACCGAAACGTCACATTCAGTACTTTTGTCTGAAGATGGTAACAACGCTGTTACTGAAACGTCACACACTATTTATTTATTTGTATTTGGTCTCATTACCTTGTGTGGTTACCATCTTTAATGATACCAGAGTACTTGGGTATGCTAACAATATAGTGTAGAACCTCATTTTAACATTACTTGGGACCAAGATTTTATGTTGTTATGACCATTTGTTGTTAAAATAATTGGGGCCTATAAAACTCAGAACATCTTAGAATTATGATATTATGAATATTATAAAATTTGAAGTTATTGCCATTTTAAAAGAGGTTGTTATTACAATGTTCCACTATATATTGATAAAAGTTTTGTTGTATTTGACCTTGTGTTACCTTACAAAATTTAGATGAAATTCAAATTGCACCTTCTAGAAATCTAAACTTTTTTTGTATTTTGACTATCTCCTCAAAAATTTAGTAGGAAATCCTATATTGCTCAGCCTAAGAAATAATGCTCTTATACAGTAGAACCTCCCTGTAAAGGACACCTAATGGCAGAGCCAAAGTGTCCTTTAGGGAGAGGTGTCTTCTTCTCTTCTTCTTTCTTATCTCCACACTGGGTGAAGTAGAATGTGTCTGCCTTTGTCATTAAGACTGGGAGCACTACTCAGTGGCAGGCCGACTTAGCTCTAAAAGAAATGGTCGCCTCTGACATGAGGAACAGACACCATGTGCAGCCGCTCCTAACATGGAGTACAAACGCTGCCCATCCTGTATACCTGGATCAGGAGCCCTTACAGGGCCAGCTGAACCCAGGTTTTTTAGTGAGCTTGTTACTGCTCCCCCTCCTCCTTTTTCATCCGGGCTTGAGACCGGCAAAGGTGGAGGTGTCCTCTTACCGGAGAGTTGCTAAATAGTAAAAATGATAATTTTGTAAATGAAAACTGTTCTTTGTAGAGAGGTGTCCGCTAAAGGGAGGTTCTACTGTATTGGATAAGTGCCTCACACAATAGTCATAGATGTCTAAGAAAGAGTTAAAATGTAGAGAAGAAGAAAAGGATCAAGAAGGGTGATATAGTAGTCTATAAACACAAGGTAATAAGACCAAATCCAATTTAAAACATGCTGTGGTAAAATTTCTCATTCAGTACTTTTATCTGAAGATGGTAACAATGCTGTTACCGAAACGTCACCAACTATTTATTTATTTGGATTTGGTCTTATTACCTTGTGTTTATAATCTACAATCCAGTGTGCCTGGATCATGGTGCCATGATCAACGAAAGCTGCACCCCTACACCCCATTCCATGAGATCAGATGTTGATTGAATTCATGGAATTTGTGTAATCTTTACACAAGGGGATAAGAAACAACAACAACATCTATAATCCAAATTGTGCCTTATCAATAGTAGACTATAAGAAATGAAAGCATTAAAACATGAATGTTTCTTTAACACATAACATAAAATAAACTTCCGCTGTCCTTACTGTGATGAAAAAATATATATTGGTGGTGAGCCCTCCCAGCGGTTTCTCCAATTTAATCTACCAGACAGCTTCTTAGAGCTCTAATACTGTATTGGACGATTCTGATTATATATGTTACACTGAAGGGTGGAATCTTAGAAATGGTATTCACAAGCAAACTATAGATATAACCTTAAAGGACTGTAGAATTATATATAAATATATTTGCATCGAGCAATGCTCTTTCGCAAACAATAAGGACAAGGGCATTTAGGCCTAAATCAATTTTATGGCAATAACGAACCATCAATATACAGTTAAACCTCTCTATAGCACCCTATTTTGGTGAGTCCCAAGAGGGGGCGCTATAGACAGGTTTAACTGTATATGAAATGAATTCATTAAAGCAGAAATGTTTCTTTTACACATTCAAATAAATTTCTACTGCGATGAATAAATATTGGAAGGGGACTTGGCTCAACCACATCACAGTAAGGACAGTAGAAGTTTATTTTAATGGGTAAAAGAAACATCCTTTAATGATTTCATTTCTTATATATAGATGGTGTGTTTATAGTAGAATATAATAAAAGGACAACTGCTGAATGTGTAAATAAATGTTGCTGATGGTCTCAACACATTCAGTTGCATAACCAGGAGATGTCCTTTTATTATAAACTCTGATAAGGCACAATATGGATTATAGATTATAAAACAAGGTAATAAGACCAAATCCAAATAAATAAATAGTGTGTGACGTTTCGGTAACAGCATTGTTACCATCTTCAGACAAAAGTACTGTACTTAAAGTTCTGACAAAAGTATCTTCAGTACTTTTGTCTGAAGATGGAAACAACGCTGTTACCGAAACGTCACACACTATTTATTTATTTAGATTTGGTCTTATTACCTTGTGTTTATAACCTATAAGCAAAATTGTGCCTTATATGAACATATGCACAACTCATATTTTTGATTTACAAAGGAAATCATTCTGGTAGGTTTCACTGTAGTCAAATATGAAATATGTGGTTTAAAATGGTGGTGGTTGAATGACTAAAAGTATTTGCCCCTCTCCTACCTGTAAGGATTGTACACACAGTGAGGGGACCATTGCTAGGATTGTGTGTCTGAATTAAATGTAATGTTTCAGGGGAGGAAGAAGGAAGTGTAGAAGTGTCCTGTGAGCGGGAGGGACACCATGTCATTGTCCTGACTGCTTCCAACCTGGTCAGCTCTGCCAAGGCATTTACCATACTTCACTGTCAAGTCCTCCTACAAGGTGGGTAACTAACTCACTGGCCAAATATCTTGGCCATCCTGTGAAGCCAGACAATTCACTACTCTACTAGATGAAAGTGACTCCTTCATCTCATCAAGGAGGCCATTGTCAACAGAAATGTGTATCAGCCGCAACCTAAGATCAGTACAGAGCCAAGAAACTGGAAGCAAACAACAACAAATATAAAGTCTGTCCTCCCAGGAGAACAGCAGTCCATGATTCCCTGACATAAGATTATTCATCTAAGGACAATGACTTTCCAGAGTGGTTGCGAGGTTTTCCTACTGTAGCCATCTACAGTGCTCTGCCAACTGAGCTACCAAGGGGCCCCATTTATACCAAATGTAACTACCAACCCCTAACCATATTTTTGACTGCATTAAAGAGCTCTACCCATCTCATGCAGCTACTATTGAAAGATCAAAGATCCACAAACTTGATAACTTCATATGATAGTGTGGAAATAAAAATAAGAGAAGAATACTATCGAAGAATAAATGACATAGAGCAGCTTTGGTATCTGGTTCTATCTTTGAAATGTCAACCAGATTAAATAGAAGTTCTAAAGAAATAACTAGAATTTTAAAAAAGCCACACTAAACAATCATGTGCAAACTTTAATGTTCTTCCCAATCATCACCAAAACACATCAGGGGAAGACTTACTCTGATCAGATTTTACAGTGTATTGGAGCCACCAGAGATGTTTTTTATTGCCAATTCTTTACCTAGCAGAAAAACTGGACCAAGTGATATAAATATATATATGCAAGTATGCATTTATGTAATAAATGGGGGAATTGGATGAATATAGGTGTGCTCTGGGACTAGAGGACAGCTGTAGTTTCAATATAAATTTAAAATGAGTATTTATATATAGTTGCATTGTATAAATATTTTGAGAGTTTTTGTTTCTTTGTGTTCTTGTTCTGCCACTTGAAGTTGTGATGTTCCAGCATTGGACCTCTGTCTCAATGAGATAGGAGCCCCACCAGTGTGTGGGGAGGGGACCCTGGAGATCCCCACTGGCTCCATTGTGGAGATGAAGGCGGACCTCACCCCCCCAGCCTCCTACCTGGTCCAGTATCTCTGGGCCCTGGGTGGGGCTAGGTCCTTCAAGTCCACCTCCCTTACACACCGTCACACCTTCTCAGCTGCTGGCCGGTAAGTCTGCCACACTGAACCTCTGCAACCTTGCTAGACATTCACCAGGTTTACTTGTGACACTTTGGTAACAGCATTACTACCATCCTGAGTACTCACTGCTCTAGGTCAGTGTGCTCTGCATCTTTTTTATACTATCTTTTTACACATATCTATTTCAAAACTACACTTGATACTGGAAATATGAGAAAACTCTACATAATAAGTAGATTCATTCTTTAATTTTATTAGCAGAGTCAAACTCTCTTTAACAAGCCCAAGAATTTATGTTCTTAAGACCAAGAACTATGGTTAAAGCAATTGAGACTGAAAACTTGGAACCTTAGAATTATGTTGTTATAACCAAATTTTTCTGTAAAGGACACTGTTAAAATATTCCATTGTATATAGAATATTTATTTCAATCTCCTAGTCCAAATAGTGGTGCGTTTCCTTATAGAGGATATGACTACTTATTTATTGTCAGGTTGAGCAGTTGTAAGAGACACAGCTATGTGCAGGTACCAGGTGAACGTAACGGCCCACAACTACCTGGGCAGTGTGACCTCCCCCTCCCTAAAAGTCCTCACTGTGGAGCCTCCCACCACCCTGGGACTTCATATCCTCCAGGATCCCCCGGCTCTCACTCCCGGACTCCCGGCCAAGTTCTTTGTGCTCATTCACCAGGGCAGCCATCTGACCTTCCACTGGGACTTTGGTGACGGCACACTCCCTGTGGTCTCCGGCTCCTCCATCCTCTTCCACACCTATACCAGGTATTTATTGTGCCCTTGTTGTGGGGTTGGTACTTAGAACTCAAGTACATGATTACCATAGTGGGTAGTTAGTTAGCGACTTTTTTCATTTACTCTAAGTGTACCACATGTTGAAGAATTCTGACTTTTGTATTAAAAAGGTGCCAGAGTCATGTGTGTTTACTTGCAGTCACATGGCCAGGGAGTTTGAACTTGTGCGAGGATCATAGGGTCAATTAATTCTAAGACTGATGCTCTCCCACTAAATCAGGCTTCTCCATGGTGATAAATCTATAGTCATAGTCTGGTGGTAAGGTGTTGCTTCCGTTCACTTGGTCCATTCATTGGGATTTTAATGGGAAAAATAACGAGGTGGTATTCTCTTGCTGTCTATATTGAGATATTATGTAGTGATAAGATTGTGGTGTCACAGGCTAGGGACCTATCATCTCAGTTTGAGAGCCTGGAACCAATTTGGCCATGTGGAGGTGACCCGGGCAGTCTTTGTCACCACTCTGCCCTGCCAGACCCCAGTCATCACCTGGCCGTATTCCAGTACTGGCTACAAGGTAGTAACCAACAACAATCCAGGGATGTACTTACCATGTAGTGGTCGAGGCAGGTTGAGGCTGGAGAGGAAGTGTGGCTGGAGGCGGCCACAGTAACTGCCCACTGCCAGCTGACCAGCCAGCTCATCTACAGCTGGACCCTACACAACACCACAGCTGGTGATGTGGCTGTGACATTGGCCACACCTCATTGGAGGAGGCTGGGTCCCCTGGTGCTGCCTCCTGGATCCTACCTGGCCTCCCTCACTGTAAGTCTCTCCTCCACACTAGAACTACCTCCTCCCATGTGAGACCTTCTACAAATACAGTAGAACCTCCCTGTAAAGGACACCTAATTTTCCTTTAGGAAGAGGTGTCCTCTAACCAGAGAATTGCTAAATAGTAAAAAAGCTAATTTTGCAAATGAAAACTGTCCTTTATAGAGAGGTGTTCTCTAGCACGAGTGTCCTCTCATGGAGGTTCTACTGTATGGTGATCTGCCATTGAAGGTGGGGTTCATTCAAATCATTATTGAGGTCGCAAAGATGTCTAAGTATCAAGTGAATTGTTTATGGATGGTTTTATTGCACCATTTTAATGAAAGGTATATGTTGACTTGTTATTTACTTGTTTTGTGACACAACCTAAACAATGCTTGAAGTAAGCAGATATTAGCTTAAAGGTGAGATTTATCACTTTCTGTTACTATGTGTTATTAGTAATGGACTCTCCACACCCCATATAAACGAATTTATAAAATCCAGCATGTGAAGGAACCCTTGAACCCTGACCTTGTCTTTATTGTTTGCGGAAGAGCATTGCTCGATGCAAATATTTGAATGTAATTCTACTGTCCTCATAAGCTTATGTCCATAGTTTTCTTGAAAACCACTTCTGAGATTCCACCCTTCAGTGCTGTGTATATAAGCAGAATCGTCCAATACAGTATTAGAGCTCTGAGAAGCGGTCTGGTGGATTAAATTGGCGAAACCGCTGGGAGGGTTCACCACCGATAAGCCAAGCCCCCCCAATATATTTTTTCATCGCAGTAAGGACAGTAGAAGTTTGTATTGTGTATAAAATAAACATTTGTGCTTTTAAATCATTTCATTTTATATGTGAAGGAAGGTTGTACAGTAGATGTGTGAGTGCAGGTTGCCATGAACGGCACAGAGGTCCAGGCCACCAGCCAGATGGCAGTGGAGGTGGGTCCAGCCCGGCCCTGGGTGGATATCCGGGGTGGCCTGATGAGACAGGTGGGGTCGGATGAAGCTGTGATACTGGAGGCCAACACCCAGGTCACATGGTCCTGTAACGGCTTCTCCAACCCCGCTGCTCCCTGCTTCCTCCACAGCAGCCAGGAGGAACTGTTGGCTCCCGGCTCCCAGCTGGCCTTTCATGCCTCCCAGCTCAACCCCCATCTCAACTCCTTCCTGGTCACTGCAGTCCTGGGGGGATCCTCGGACTCTGTAGTACTGGAGATGTCTGCCAGGCCCTCAATTCCCCGGTAAGTCACCTCTTGGCTTCCCATTTCTTTTTACAATTTACCTTATAATTAAAAAGGTATATATTGGATCAAAAAATCATTTATTTTACCAATATTTCAGTTGGCTGAACACCAACCTTTATCAAGGTGTTAAAACATATTTAAGGTTGGCGTTCAGCCAACTGAAATATTGGTGGAATAAATGATTTTTTGATCCAATATATGCCTTTTTAATTAGATTTATTTATGGATTGCTCTATTTTCAAAACAATTTACCTTATGTGTTACTGTTAAAGAACAAAATGATTTTATTGAATAAAAGTGATGATAATCAAAATGAGTTGATAGGTCAAAATGTATTTTAAAATGTGCAATACCATTCTTCCTAGGGTAATTTGCATAAAGACCATTGTAAGCATTATAAAATATGCAATGCAAGCATCATTCAATAAGTTGAACTCAGACTATTAGTTTATTTTGAACTTTCTATTTCTATTGTAATCCTTATTTTCCAAAAAATATAATTTTATTATTTTATGAAAAAAAAGAGAGTATCTCTGGATCTTTTTGAAAGAAAATATAGTAGAACCTCCCTTTAACGGACACCCCGCTAGAGGACAACTCTCCACAAAGGACAGTTTTCATTTACAAAATTACCATTTTTTAAATTTAGTAACTCTCCAGTAAGAGGACACCTCTCCCTAAAGGACAGTTTGTCTCTGCAATTAGGTGTTGTCCTTTACAGGGAGGTTCTACTATATTTTTTCTAAATCTACTGAGAGATTGCTCCTTCTTTATTTTTCTCCTTGTAATTTTTTCCACAATAAATTGATAAGGAGGAAGCAATCCCTCGAAATATTTAGAAAAAAAAATTGTATTTCTTTCATAGATTCAGGTACAGCCTTTTATTTAATAATTATATTCACTGGTTAGCCTTTAATAAATCAAACCATTTTATTGTTTGTTTCTCATCTTTATTTTGTACCACCACCATCCTAGAAGGTTGTTGTTGTTGTTGTTTCTTATCCCCTTGTGTAAAAATTACACGAATTCCACGAGTTCATGATCTCATGGAATGGAGTATAGGGGTGCAGCTTTCGTTGATCATGGCACCATGATCCAGGCACACTTTGGTGAAAGTCTGACTTTGCCTGTATCCACCACCACCACCATCCTAGGAGTTTTTTTTTTGCTTATCCCTAGTACACGTCGTACAATCCTAGGAGGTAAACTGTGCATGACATTTTGATATCAGCTAACATCATCTGACTTGAGTCTTCTGATAATGGTACCCTCCCACTTCTGGCAGGTTTTACTGATAATGTCAAATTTATGTTTCACCTTTAGCCATGTTACTCTTTCCTTTCTGCTCAACCAGTGACAGCTACAGCAATGGTGTGCCATACAGCTTAAGAATCTCCCTGGTGGATCAAGCCAACCCGGACTTGATCCGTGCCCACCATCCCCTCACCCTGTCCCTGGACCCCATCCCTGGGGACCTGTCAGTGTCTTGGTACCTGTGGGAGGTGGAGGATGGCCGGCACTCTCTGGAGGATGGTCAGTCATGGCTGGTCTTTAGCAATATCTACCATCACATTACACTATACTCATGGACAAAACTTAGTTCTACCTTTTAGCATGATTGTTGTCTTCCAAAATTTAAAGAGAGGGTTAATAATAGCTTCATTTTTAGATATATGTTTACAGAATCTAACTATGATCTTGAAAAGTCTCAACATTTACACTTTATAATGATAATTTAGGACTCATAACTAGAGGTGATAAGGCACAATTTGGATTATAGATTATGGATTATAGATTATAAACAAAAGATAATAAGACCAAATCCAAATAAATAAATAGTGTGTGACGTTTCGGTAACAACGCTGTTACCGAAACATCACGCACTATTTATTTATTTGGATTTGGTCTTATTACCTTGTGTTTAACTAGAGGTTTTCCAAATACTGAAAGAATTGATTCTACTATTAGTCATTCTCTTATATGGTGGTAGGTAGCAATGCCAATAGAGCACCTTGGTTTACTCTCTTTTACCTTTGTTTTTTTTTTGTTTGTTACTTTTTGATCTTAAATTCAAATTTTTACGTTTATAGTTTATATCAAATTTTTCTCTCTCCCACACCATTACTGCTACATACAGTAGAACCTCTTTGTAAAAGACAACACATAGTTTAAAGCCAATTTGGCCAATTCTGGAATAATTAAAAATCAACGAGAAATAGTTGATATTTATTCCGATAGATGGCGCAAGCCATCAGCAACTTTCAGTTGCACGATAAGGAGATGCCTTTTTCTTAATTTATGCACCTTATCCCAGTACAATATCACATTTGTACTATTTTTGTCACATAGTTTAAGGGCCAAAGTGTCCTTTAAGGAGAGGTGTCCTTTTACCAGAGATTTGTTAAATAATAAAAATGATAATTTTGACAATGAAAAACTGTCCTTTGTAAAGAGGTGTCTTCTAGCGGGAGTGTCCTATCATAGAATAGGTTCTATGGTACAAGATACTTATGTGTGTTGTGAAGCTGACATGACTGTGTGTTCCCCAGATGTATCCTACGGGGGGTCATGTCTACAGGCCGGCTGGAATGAGTTCCACAACATGATGATGGCAGCCCCGGACAATGAAAGCTCCCTTTCTATCAGCTCTGGTGAGTCTACAGATCGATGTGTCTGAAAAGAAACTTATCCCTGAGCTTTTCAACTTAATATTGTTACAGGGGATTATTTTATTGATTTATAGATTGATTGATGTCTCTCCACCATGCAACAACCCAACCAGAATTTGTGGACTTTTTTTTCTACTTTACCAGTTGCATGATCAAGAGATGCTTTTTTTCTAACATATCCCTTTATCGATAAGGTACAATTTGGATTATAGATTACTAGCCGAATGACCCAGGCAACGCCCGTGTTTTACCCGACTGTAGATGTTACAACGGTGATCCTTAGGTCGCTGGTTCAAATCCGGCTCGAGGGAGCCGGCGAGCACGTGACCCCCCTGTGCGCGCTCATCCGTGACAGAGGCGGCCGGCCGATGAGGAATGAGGAAAGACGGTCGTGATTATATATATATTAATTAATAATAATTATTATCATTAGATAATGATAATGATCATAATGATGATGCGCGCGCATCCGTGACAGCGGCCGATGAGGAATGAGGAATTGAGGAAAGACGGTCGTGACTATAAATATTAATAAACACAAGGTATAATAAGACCAAATACAAATAAATAAATAGTGTGTGACGTTTCGGTAACAGCGTTGTTACCATCTTCAGACAAAAGTACTTTAAACCATGCTGTGGTAAAATTTCTCATTTAGTACTTTTGTCTGAAGATGGTAACAACACTGTTACCGAAACGTCACACACTATTTATTTATTTGGATTTGGTCTTATTACCTTGTGTTTATATCCCTTTATCATTAATTTTGACAAAATATATTTTGCATGTACAGTTAAACCTGTCTATAGCGCTCCCTCTTGGGATTCACAAAGTGCTATAGAGAGGGGGTTGCTATAGACAGGTCACTTTTAATGTAAATCGCATCGTACTACGTATTTAAAATCGGGTGCTATAGAGAGGAAGGCGCTATATAGGAGGCGCTATTGACAGGTTTAACTGTAGTTATTAATAAAATATAATTTTTCAAAAAATTATAACTTTAATAATCCAATACATCTTCTTTTCTCTTATAAACATAAGGTAATTCTATATAAAGCTATACTGCTTAGTGTATCATTTTTACCAAGACCCCAGAATAACAACACTATAGGAGTTTTTGTTTTTTAAACAAGTGCCTATTGAAATCTCTAAATATAGAGATTGAAACTACTTTATTTCAATGACCATATAAGATTATATAAGGTTAAATACAAAATAAATATAAATTTGAATAAATAAGATTATAAAACGACATTTGAAAACTATCCCGCATGTGTTTCTTTTCAACGAAAAATCAAAAATTAGTCTTACTCTTCACAATTCACCCTTTCATACCTCATCCCAAAGGTTAAAAATAATCGTTATTTCTCCTTGAAATAAATTTTGATTTTTCGTTGAAAAGAAACACATGCGGGATAGTTTACAAATGTTTTACAATAACAAGCCGCATTATATTATATTGTATTATAAATAAGATAATATAATGATAAATATATCTCTAAATATAGAGAGAAAGGGAGGGAGGATCTGACCAGATGATTGCTGCAGAAGAAATCCTCCCAGAAGATCCTCACTTCACCCGGCACCTAGACGATGACTCCACTACAGAGGACTACAGAGATGACTTTGATCTTCTTGGAGGTAAGACATCAACTAGTCCGTCACAGTAAGTCCAATCTGTGGATTCCTCCAGGACTCCAGGACCTGATGGAGGAGGTAGATGACTTCAACAATGATCGTCACTCCACAGTCTACGTGGAAGAGGGACTCCCAGGGGAGGCTGGCAGATCCCACGGCAGGGATCCTAAGGGTAAACTTCCTTTCTGCATGTCTGTGTGCACTCTCTCAATAAACTATACTTCTCTTTCTTTACATTATAAAATGTCCCTTCTGTTGTCTTCTATGTTTTCTTTCTATTTATTTTAATTAGAGGGGCTCAGTAAACTAGTGGTATAAACTGTCAGTTTTTGACAACTACGACTAGAGATCAAATCCCTCATTGGGCACTTTTTTCTATCTAAAAAAATCGCTCCAATAGGCTCCTCCGATTCTTGCATAACTCCAACCCCACCAGTGAGTGTAAGTAACCAAACAGGGATCTGGCATACTTCTGCAAAAGTCTAATTGCTTTCCACATGTGTAGACATGTGCTGCCCTTACAGTAAAAGCAGTCACCAACTAATGCCAACTATACTTATCATGGCCTGTACCACATTTACTATGGATAAAAACAAATTTAATTGGAAGTCTTATTCTCTACAAGCTACTTGTGCAATGCTAGGTGTTTAAATCTATTACTCTAACTAACCCTAAGATCTTCTAGATTTTTTAGAGTGAAAAAAAACTTCTTTTTGGGAACATAAACTATATGTAAATTGTTGTTTGTTGCAGTTTATAATACAGACCTCCCCATTCCAAGCCAAGACCACAATGGTAATTATATATTACACATTTTAGCACGATTCGGATTATAGATTATAGATACAAGAAAATAAGACCTAATCCAAATAAATAAATAGTGTGTGAAGTTTCGGTAACAGCGTTGTTACCATCATCAGACAAAAGAATAAATAAGAAAAATATGACAGCATGTTCTTAAATAGTACTGTTTTCAATAATAGTACTATTTAAGAAAATGCTGTGATATTTTTTCTCATTTATTCTTTTGTCTGATGATGGTAACAATGCTGTTGCCGAAAAGTCACACACTATTTATTTATTTGGATAAGGTCTTATTTTCTTGTATCTAGATTTATTGATGTTTTATTAATATTTACAAGCCAGGGGATTAGAAATTTACAGTCTTAAATACAAATTGGTTTCATTTCTGATTAGAGCTATCGTACTAGAATTGGAGACCACGAAATGTTGGTTTTAAAATAGGAGTAGGTCTTAGATTCAGTAGGTCTTAAATTGACTGTACCATCTGAGTAATCTCCACACATAGAAAAGTAAATAATATTTATGATAATATCATCTACCACAGAATGAGAACGTTCCCTTGACTTGAAAAAAATACCTTTTAATACCATTACTTAAATCACATAACTCAATAGAAGACAGTAATTTTTAAAAAATAAGTCCTATATGTATGTGGGATAATATTCAAAAGTTATAGATCAAGAACTATCGAAGCAAATCTCTGTGAAGACAATATTGTTTCAGTCTCAGGCCAGCAGGTAAAAGCACAAGCATTTTTGAAATGAGGACAATTACCCAGGAAGCAATTAAGGATAAGAAAATATTATATATTGGTGTTATATTGATTTTTTGAAAAAGCCTTTGATAAAAGTAAAACATTCAAAGCTTTTATAAAATCTAGAAGACTTTTAGGAATAGACAAAACTGACCTTAGCATAATAAAACATTTTTACCAGGACCAAACTGCTGCATTAAAAGTCACAAGATGGAGTTTCCAATTGGATTGACATCAACTTTGGAGCCAGACATGGATGTCTATGGTTGCCATCCTACTGAATGAAGAAATCACAAAGGAAATGGAAGTTTTCCGGACATATACTTCATGGGAAGATTGTCTATTGACCTTACAGGAGGGATACTCCTTGTAGAATGACAAGAGAGGTAGATAAAGGAAGGATTGATTCATTACTTTAAAATAATGGTAATGTTTTATTAGAGAAGATATGTAGAGGAGTGTGCTGAGAAGAGAATTATTCAAAACAGGGTGAATTCCATTATTCCAAGATGGTCCTTATTGGAGATAACTGTACCACATGGTGAGAGACAAAAAGATGAAACTATGGAGGAGGTGTGTGTGTTACAGAGGAGCCAGAGGTAGGGGACCCTGTGAGAGCAGACCATGTCCCCTCTCGAGATAGGCCCCTCCATCTAGTAGACCTGCCTCGTAGCCAGCTACCAGCTCCACCCAGGGGCCATCCCTGGAGGCTGGAGATCCCCGCAGGCTACCTGCCCCCCGGCCGCACTTTCCTGGCTGAAGTTGTGGCCCTACTGCCAGGTACACAGGGTTGTTGTATACATCTGACTCAATCAGGGGGGGGAACGCCAACATTTAGTTATTTATGAAGAGAGATGTAACCAAAAGGCTTGTGAAAACTTGTCTATAAATATAAACTCATTATTATTACTGTACCACAAAAGAGGCACTTCTTCCTTTAATTGTGAATCAGAACGATGGGACTATGTATCACCTTAGTAAAAAACTAATAAAGAATGAGCAATTATAGTGAGAGGTTTTGGTACATGAATATCCCGCAACTTTATGTTATTATTACAGTATAAACCATAATGAAATCCCTTTGAACCTGGTGATGCAATCTTCAAGGCATCCACTGTAATATCTATAATGTTATATATGATTAAAGTTGCAAGACTATCTATTAAGAGTCAAAAATATAACTTTAAATGAGTATCTTTTATTTGCCACAATAAAAACTCTTCAATGGATTTACCATTTCATTTCATGCGCATTCATAATTACTCTTCTTCTTTCTTATCTCCACTCAATCATATTACAGTATCAAGCCTGTAGAGTTGGGTGAAGTAGAATGAGTCTGCCTTTGTCATTGAGACAGGAAGCACTACTCAATAGCAGGCCGACTTAGCTCCAATATGAAATGGCCGCCTCTGACAAATGTTAACAATATGTATCATATTTCCCAGACCATCAAAACTTAAAGTTAACACAAGACGGCATCTTTTAACATTTGCCAAGTTTTTTGGTCTTATTATAGGGAAATGACCCATTGAAGAACTTTAGGCTCTATGCATGCTAATTTCTTGATTCTTAATGTATTTGTATATTAAATACTCAAGAACGTTAAAATTCAACAACGGAGAAATTTCTAAGATATTACAGAAATGTTATTGGAACTTTTTAACTTTTCAAACAAGTATAAAAACCATATGAAAATTAAAATAAAGAACCAGCAAGCCTCAGGAAGCCTCTATGACCACCTTATTTGATTGTTGAAGTACAGCCTGCACTATACTGATACGGTCAACAGTCTGTAACACGTACGCAGTTGGCTTTTCTTGATATATAAAGAATGGGTCAATATTCTGGAATAATATAAATCATTATTTATTCTGATAAATAGTGTATTTGCACCTTTAACAACATTTAATGGCACAACAAGAGATGCCTTTTCTTGAATATCTTAAATAATTCAGAAGTTTAAACTGGGAACTACAGTCAGCTTAGTATAGTCTCAAGCTAGTGTAGGTAGAGAGATGATATGTTGTTATTGTTGTCGTGTCCAATGAAGAGATGTCTCCATGTATCACTATCACAGCAGTAGCAATGTCTTTTTTCTTTGCTCTTCTTTGGAAAATGGGTGCTTCTTGCCACGTTAGTCACCTTGGACCAGAATTTGGTCAAATATTCCAAGGGTCCAGGGAGAACCCCAGGGAGGTAGAGAAATGATATATTGAGTATATATGACTGAAAGAAGTGTTGCTATCTCACAGATGGAGACGAGACCACAGCCCTAGAATACTTCAAGACTGCCTCTGGCCCCTCCCATGGCCAGTGCTCAGTGTCACCAGGCCACGGCACAGCCCTGGACACCAAGTTCAAGGTGTTCTGTCTGGAATGGCTGGCAGTCAGGGCCCCGGTGGTCTACTCTGTGGCCTACAGGGAGGGTGAGGACTGGCTGGTGTACCAGGGTCTCAGCCCCACCACTGCCTTTGTCCTGCCTCCTGGGAATGGTACCGTTCTTCTTCACTTCTTGTTGTGGTACATTAGAACCTCCATGAGAGGACACTCTTCCTAGAGGATACGTCTCTATAAAGGACAGTTTTCATTTCCAAAATTACCATTTTTACTATTTAACAATTCTCTGGTAAGAAGATACCACTCCCTAAAGGACACTTTGGCTCTGAAATTAGGTGTCCTTTACAGGAAGGTTCTAATGTATCCCACTGGTGGAGGGACAAACATTCTAAATACAGCAAGTCTCTAGAATCTACTTCTTTCTTATCTCCACTCAATCATATTAAGGTATCAAACCTGTATAGCTTGAGACTTTTGATGGTCTCTGCTGGGGATGAGTAGAGCTCATCAATGGATGAACCAATATAGTCAATGATGTGGTTTGGGGTTGCAGGTTGCGAATTGTACACAGTCTCTAGAGTGATATGGGGTAACTGTTTGAAATTAGATTGTATTGTAAAGAATTCTGTATAGAGCACAACTTTGTATTAAGAGAATAATTCTAAAGCCCTAAGTTTTAAGTGTTTCAATTATTTTAACCGTGATTACAACATTGGTCCCGAGTAATGTTGTTATAGTGAGATTTGACTGAAATATGGAAATTGCCGCCATATGATACCACTCTATATAAAAATTATAGTGATGATTTGCAGCACCTAGTTGCAGAGCCAAAGTGTTCTTTAGGGAGAGGTGTCCTTTTACCAGAGAGCTGTTTATTAGTAAAAATGATAATTTTGACGATGGAAAATGTCTTTGTAGAGAGGTGTTCTTATATATGTGAGTGTCCTCACATGGAGGTTTTAATGTATATACCCTGCTTTTCACATGTGTAGACATGTGGTGCACTTACAGGAAAAGCAGTCACTAAATACCAACCATGATTATCATGGCCTGTACAATATGTACTAGGGATATAAAAAAACTGTATATACCAACTCATAGATTGCACAATGAGTCTCTGACATAGGATAATGTGTGCAGTCAGCCTCCATATCACAGTCAAGGACAGGCTGGGGTTCCCCACAGAAGTGTGTTCCATCGACCTGGAGGTACAGCCCTCTCCTTACAACCAGTAAGTTGGGGGATGTCAGTGTGGGCCATGGGGGACTGAGGTTGGTGGTGGTGCTAGGAGCAGCTCCCTCTACTGGCTAGATCAGCAGCTGGGCCGGGAGAGAGACAGACAGGATGTCATGGCCTCCCTCCACCTCCTCTCTGTCTTCCTCCATCACTGGGGACCCTCCCACCCTCTACTGTCTCGTCTCCTGGCTCTGGCTCCCACCTGCCAGGTCACATCATTGCTCTACCTACCTGGTCTAAACTTTTTTTTAATGTCCTTTAGCAGAAGAGCTGTCGTCAAACAAAGCTATTTATGTAAAGTTTCTACAATTACAATCTTTTCTTTTTTTTTTCTTATCCCTAGTACACGTGGTACAGGCCATGTGATAATCATGGTGGGTAGTTAGCGACTGCTTTTACTGTAAGTGCACCACATGTCTACACATGTGAAAAGCAGTTTGACTTTGCACTTACAAATGTGCCAGAGCCCCGTTTGGTTACTTGCACTCGCTGGTGGGGTTGGTCTTTTACAAGAATCGGGGGCCATTGGAGCATTTTTTTCAATCTTTTCTTTGTTTCATTAAACATCATAACCAAGAGTAAACCTTCAAACCTTATGAGCAGAATGAACAATAGAATAGCTGTAGTGATCTGGTGGATTGAATTGGCAAAATTACTGGTTCACTAGTTCACCACCGGTGAGCCAAGCCTTCTCAATTCTTTCATTTCATTGATGGTAGAAATTGGTCCTGTAAAAAGAAATATCATTGATTAATTCCATCCTAGATAAGTTACATTTTGGTGGTAGGGTTTCTACCAACATTAGACCATATTATAACACTTCTGTGTTTCAATGGTGTATCATGTAGTTGACCTATTTGAATATATAGGTTCTTGTTACTTCTTCAATGTAAAGAAGGGAACTTTGGTGATTGTACTATGTACTGTAACATCCCTCTACACTCCCCTTTACTGACCACCTACAGTGTCAACAACTACACTCATAGACAAAACTTAAGGAAGTTGTATTTTTTATCATGTATATCGGGATTTCATACAATAACTCTGAAAGATATTTGATACACAATGACTTTTATTGAAGATACACGAAATAACCAAGTGTGAACAAAATTGCTTATGTAATCCTTAAAAAAAGATAGATAACCAGTGATACTTTCCACTTCTTTTTGTCCATGAATGTATTTTTAAAGATTTGTTTAAGTTCTCTTGCTGAGATGTAAGTGGTGAGTAGGCGGAGCTGCACCAGTTCCTGATGAACCTGCAGCCTTTCCTGACTCCCTCCTCTCCAGTCCAGGTAGGTTGTGGTGGTTTCACACCTATGTGGAGGGTAGTGGGGCTGTTGATCTTAATGAAGGCTCAACTCCAGGTGTGTTGACTTGTTAGAGGCTCCTCTGTGGATTTGGCAAATATCGCAGCCATCTCTTGAACATATATTAAAAATAGACATTAAAAAACGAAAGAAAAAAAAAAGATAAAAAGATCAGGTGTTGAAATCAATATTAAAAATGGCATATCCTGACCAGGAGCATATGTGCTTTACAGAAGGCAGAGCGCCATCTGGTGGAACAAAAATCAACTAAACATTGATTTAGCCTGTTCCCTGATATTTGGCCAACCCAATTTCTTTATAAATCAAGAAAAGCCATCCACGAACGTGTTTCGCGCTTTTGGCACTCGTCAGCGTGGAGTAGGCTGAACCACTGCGACCAAAAAAGATTTTTTGGTCCCAGTGGCTTCCTGAAAAACCAAGAAATGGGTATTTAAGGCCAAACTTGCGTAAATACGCTTAGCACATTAATTTATCAAGAAATTGGGTTGGCCAAATATCAGGGAACAGGCTAAATCAATGTTTAGTTGGTTTCTGTTCCACCAGATGGCGCTCTGCCTTCTGTAAAGCACATGTGCTCCTGGTCAGGATATGCCATTTTTAATAAAAACAGACATATATACAGAAATTATTAAAAAAATAAACAAAATGGATTCAGAGGATTAGTTTCTTGCTTTATTTTACATTGTCTCAAGCTTTTGAGTATTACAAACCCTTCTACAGGAGTTCTAAGGTCATATATACACCTGTAGAAGGATTTATATTACCAGAAAACTTTAAATAATGTAAAATAAGAAACTCATCTTTCAGAGGCATTTTGTTTATTATTTTATGTATTGCAGAGTACTTCATTTTTTGAATATACAGCAATTATAAAATAGCACCATTAAGATTACACATGAGAGTTATAAAGAATAGCATGTGTTCAGATTAGTAATCAACAGCACAACATTGCCACCAATATTTGATAAAGACCATTGATAGAACAATGATATAATGTTCTTGCCACTTTGTTCCCTCCAGCGAGCTACAGCAGTGGTGTGTGCCAGCTGAAACTCTGGGAGCTCCAGAAAGTGACCAGGACCCTGGAGCTGGCCACTGAGAGGTTGGGCTACCCCGCCCCCTTCTTCCCCACCTTGGCTGCCCTGCTCCACCTGGCTCTAGTCCAACCTTACCCGGACCTCTTCCATCGCCTAAGGACCTTCCTCCTCAGACCCCTGCTGCAGGTAAGCCATGCTGGACCCTGTATGTATCAGTCCTACAGGTCCAGCTGTCTGGTAGATTTTCCCTTCTAGTCACAGATAGGACCAATCCATAGTCAACTCTCCTTTGAGATTCTCACATAGAGGGAATAAGTTAGTTTTCTTCACAATTTGTGTTTTAGCGGGGATTTAAGCAGCATGCATTACAATAGTTATATTTACCATGTGCAACACACACACAGATCAAAGTCCCCAGTAATTAGACCAACAAGTGTGTATTACAGTGGTTATATTTACCTTGTGCATCACACACACACACAGACCAAAGTCCCTAGTATTTTGAACAACGAGGTGGTTGATGTGACAGGAACAGAGAGACAACACCTGGCAGGACAACAAGCTCTGGGTTTCCATCCTGGATCCTTCCCGCCAGGTCTCCTCCACTCTTCTCTCTGTCTCTTCCAGGTACTCTTCCCCTCTTGTAATACCATATTTACATCATTTTTGTTGTCTTTATAAGTATCTCAACTGTTCCTTAGACTTAAGTTCTCTAGTCTGAGGATGGTACCCCACTACTACACAACAACAGTATCACATGCTTAGTTCTTGGTATGATGTTTCCATCTATTCTATTTGGTTGCTGGCATAACTGTTAGAAAGCTTCACCAGCTGGTGTAATCTTCTCTAAAGTATAGTTTAAACATTTTGCATCATATATGGGGAAGAAAAGAGATGGTAGGGAGGGGAATATCACATGGAAAGTGGGATTTAACGAGGTTTGTTTTTCCAGCTCCCGGCTCTCTGTGGAGCACTACAATACCTCACAGGAGTCCGGCCTGGTGTACTTGGCCCCCATGGAGCATGCTTTCCTGGAACCTCTGGACCTCGTACTCTCTCCTTTCACACAGGTATCTTCTATAATGTGGAAGTCCACATGGGAGTCTCTCTCTTCTTTGGGGAGCTCAGTACTTTGATCAATGGTTCCTGCTCCTCATGTTCTCTACACAGTATCTCTCCTCTAGTACATATACACTCATGAGCAAAACTTAAGGAAATGGAAAGTTTGTGATTTCGCCGGTTATCTTTTTTTTTGTAGGAGCCAGAGACAATTTTGTTCACACTCGGTTATCTTGCGTGTCTTCAATAAAGGTCACTGTGCATCAAATATCCTTCAGAGTTATTGTTTGAATCCCGATATACATGCTAAAAGGTACAACTTCCTCCAAGTTTGTCCATGAGGGTAAATCTATGGAGAGATATCAAAATCTAATAATTTGTATAAATATGGGATGTTTTTTATGGAATTTTCATATGTCTATTGTAGCTTGCAGGAGTCCTCTGAATGCCATGGTCACCCATCTTCTAAGGTCTTGGTCATTCGAGTTTACTTGGGGCCATTCAAAAAAGAAAGAGGTGTATTATAGGGAAATCTGTGGTTAACTTGAACAACAATACATTATTTTTTTCATTTATTATTATTATTTTTTTTTTTTTTTTGCTTATCCCTAGTACACGTGGTACAGGCCATGATAATCAGAGTGGGTAGTTAGCGACTGCTTTTACTGTAAGCACACCACATGTCTACACATGTGTAAAGTAGTTCGACTTTGCACTTACAAATGTGCCAGAGCCCCGTTTGGTTACTTGCACTCGCTGGTGGGGTTGGACTTTTGCAAGAATCGGGGACCATTGGAGCACTTTTTTTTTAAACAGAAAAAAGTGTCCAATGCGGGAATCGAACCAGGGTCGTAGTGGTCGAAAACGAAACAGTTTAACCAGCCTTCCACCGACCCCTACACTACATTATGATTTATTTCAACAACTAATTAGCATCATTATATCCAAAGTTTACCTCAGTTATATTTTGTTGACTGTACTGAGTCCTGTTATAGATAGTTGTGGAGATAACTAAATGGTTTGTTGTAGGTTTTTAATATTTTATATTGAAGTTGAGAAAAATTGTAAAAATCCTGAAAGATTGTTCCTACTTTCATTTTTCTGTAGAAATTCTAGTGATGTTGATGGAGTTTACAAGTGATGAGTCAGAGCAATACTCACTCTGATGTTCCAGGACCAAGATGTGGAGCACATCCTGCCTGCCGACCACTTCCACCTCCACATCATTTCCCTTGCCAACTTCTCCACCAACTCCAGCCTTCATGTCTCCCTCCGTCCTGGGGCTCTCTCCCTCCAGGTCTCTCTCAGGTACATCACTCTTCCATCAGTTACAACATCCTCTCACCTGATAGATAGATTTATCTAGCTATTGGGGCCTACATATATTATGGTGATAAGAACAAATTAATGAATTGTTTTGACATTTCAGTAATAACACTCTTACTGAAACATCCCAAACTTTTCATTATTTTGGATATTTGGCCTTGTTACCTTTTGTTTCTAATCCATTAACCTAATTGTACCTTATAGTCACACATAGTGTTTACATAGGTATATACACACATATAAGGTAGAACCTCCCTTTAGCGGACACCCTGTTTGCAGACACCTCTCCACAAAGGACAGTTTTCATTTGCAAAATTACCATTTTTACTATTTAGTAACTCTCCGGTAGGAGAACACCTCTCCCTAAAGGATAGTTTGGCTCTGCAATTAGGTGTTGTCCTTTACAGGTAGGTTCTACTGTATGTGGTATTTACATTATATAGAGAACACTAAAATATTTAAATATCTTCTTTGTCTGTTCATTGATGGACTGAGACTCCTGAATTAGCATTCTCTTCTTATTTTTCCCACTATGCTCTTCTTTCTTTCATTATAGAAAATATTGTTGCGATGGTGTTCTGGGGTGCCGCGAGGAAACATGGAGACAGCGGGAAAAAAATGTTTATTTTGTTTATTTTACAACCGTCCACTGGACAAGTCGAGGAAAAATCTAATCTAATGATTGTTAAGATGGAATTTTTAATGGTGCCAAAAAATAAGAAACATGTAAAACAGGCGAACAAAGAAAATCAAAAGCATAAATGCAAATTAGGTTAGGCAAATTTACAAAAATGGATAAAATAAAATGTACTTTCAAACTCTTCTTAACAATATCATCTTCACAGCCTTTTCTCTAACCTCCTAACAACCCAAAGAAACATACAATTTTATAGATTCAAACAACCCTAGTAGTTACAACACCTTTCTGGGGGTTGGTGGAAGGATGGTCTAAACCGTTGGTTTTCGACCGCTACGGCCTGGGTTCCATTTCCTGCATTGGACACTTTTTTCTGATTAAAAAAAAATATATATATATGCTCCAATGGCCCCCGATTCTTGCAAAAGTCCAACCCCACCAGCAAGTGCAAGTAACCAAATGGGTCTCTGGTACATTTGTAAGTGCAAAGTCGGACTGCTTTTCACATGTGTAGACATGTGGTGCACTTACAGTAAAAGCAGTTGCTAACTACCCACCACTGTACCACGTGTACTAGGGATAACAACACCTTTCTTAGCATTTCTATGGCCGCTATATAAAACATCCTCTCTTTCCATACAAATCTATATTTTATATAAAACTACAATTTATTATAATCTACTAGACGGGTGACCCGGGCTTCGCCCCGGGATTGACCCGTGTGCATATCTACCCGAGTGATATATATTTAGATAAGATTTTTTTAAATAATTGTTTGTTATTAGCATTATCTATTTGTTTGCATCAGCATAATTCAATCTAATCTTTGATAGAGGGCGCTGTTCGTGAGCTAAGTAGAATAATTTGAATATATAGTTTTAATAATTGATTTATAATAGCCTATCGTCCTCCCCCTATTTTTTTACCTATGTATGGAAATTTTGGTTTGAATTAGTGAACTACTGCGAATTTGTATACCGGACATACAAACAAACAAACAAACATACATTCATTTTTATATATATAGATATACAAAGATGGTTTAACCACTAGCTGTGTGGAATCCTGGAGCCATGTACAAAAGTCTCCAGGGAAAATTAAAAGATGTTAACATTATTGACACCTGGCTGCATAAATGGATCATACTCCTTGTGATTTTACAATAATTTAGTACTTTGTTCCTCTTTTTTTAAAAACCTTTTTCTCAAAAAAGATACACACAAGGTAATAAGACCAAATCCAAATAAATAAATAGTGTGTGATGTTTCGGAAACAGCATTGTTACCATCTTCAGACAAAAGTACTGAATGAGAAATTTTACCACAGCATGTTTTAAATAGTTACTACTGTGTAAAATTTCTCATTCAGTACTTTTGTCTGAAGATGGTAACAACGCTGTTACCGAAACGTCACACACTATTTATTTATTTGGATTCGGTCTTATTACCTTGTGTTTATAATCTATAATCCAAATTGTGCCTTATAAAAAAAGATACAGTTAAACCTGTCTATAGCGCCCCCTCTAAATAGCGCCTCCTTTTCTATAATGCCCGATTTTAAATACGTAGTACGATGCGATTAACATTAAAAGTGACCTGTCTATAGCACCCCCTCTCTATAGCATCCTATTTTGGTGAGTCCCAAGAGGGGGCGCTATAGACAGGTTTAACTGTATATTAATTATTTTCATATATATATTTTTTACCATTATTTTTATAGCGCACACAAAAACTTGTATAAGAGGGCCCATTTTATTTTATATTACATAAAGTTCTTATATATTTGGTTGTCATTTTTTTTTACTTTGAAACTATTTTTTGAATATTGGAAATTTGAAATATTAAAAAAAATAAATTATTTTTTAAAATATATTTTTTGTTGAATATATTTTCAAAATTCTCTTGTCACAATTCCAGGCAAGAACTCTTATATATATATTTTTTTACAACAACAACTGTGTGTTTTATTAAGACATTTCTGTCCTGTAAGGAAGAACTCTTATATTTATTTGTGGCTTCTCCTTATTCCCATTTCTAAACATTTACTTCTCCTCAGAGACCAAGTAATAGCACCAAATTGCCAAATTGATTTTGGAATAATTAAAAATCAATGAATAGTTGATATTTATTCTGATAGATGGCACAAGCCATCAGCAATTTCAGTTGTACAATAAAGAAATGACTTTTTTCTTAATGTATCCACCTGATCCTAGCACAATTTCACTTATGTACCTTTTTTTTTTTAAATACAATATAACGCGGCTTATGATTGTAAAACGAAAATTGCAATTATACCGCGAATGTTTCTTTTAAACGTTCGTTTATCATTACTCTTCACAATTCATCCTATCATACCTCATCCTTAAAGTTAGAAATAATCGCTATTTCTCTTTAAATAAATTTCGATTTTTCATTTAAAAGAAACATTCGCAGTATAATTACTATTTTTTTTATATGATACTATGTTAAAGATGCAGTTTTCCTCTCTCTCTCTCTCTACTATAAATTACTAGCTATTTTCTATCAACTTATATTTTGTGACTCCTAAAATATAATCTAACCGGAATATATAAATTATTTGGATGCAGTCTTGTTACCTCAAGTTTCTGAATTTAATATTGTGAAAGTTGTTTGTAATATATATAGTTGATCATATCTTCTATTATCCTGTATATTCTCTATGTAATACATGTGTACAAAGCTTCATATGTATATGCTACAAGGTAATAAGACCAAATCCAAATAAATAAATAGTGTGTGACGTTTCGGTAACAGCGTTGTTACCATCTTCAGACAAAAGTACTGAATATGTATATGTGGCAATATCGTTGCGGAATTTCTTGTTGTTGGATGCGAATGGTGATATTTGATTGAAGCGCAGCCGTTTGAGTGGAAGTTGCAGCATACAGTTAGGAATAATCAGGACACGTGATTGTTTTGAAAATAAAAGGCAACTGGATTGGAGGGAAGAAGGTTTGAGAAGGAGCGGGTTTGATTGTTCCTTATCTGATCACATGGCGGTGATTGACATAGCTATGAGCTGAGCTGAGAGAGAGATCTCTAGAACAGATGTTACCTTGGTGGGAGCAAGTCGAAGGCTGATCCGAACTCGGTGGGAGCCAAGTCGCTACTGCAGGTGTTGTTCCTATGAGAGCTAAAACACTACTGACCATCCTTGGCGTTTCGATTTAACACCAAGACTCCGTTTCTCTCTGATTGGTTGAGAGATGATCACATGCTTTTTCCCTATTGGTTGACCTATTTAGATGCTATCTTTTGATTGGCCCGCGGCTTTCCTTGATGGAAGCTGTGGTCTGCTTGATAGGAAGTGTCGAGTGCTATTTTGACTTTATTTACTTCCGTGTTATCAAATACGTCCTATCTTGGGTCGGAAGTATGGGATGTCTCTATACTAATATAACTTCTGTGGATATTGGATACGTCCTGTTTTGTCAGGAAGTATTGAGTGCATCTTGGCTAAAATAACTTCTGCGGTCACTAGAGACGTCCGGTCTCTGCCCCTGCAATATTGACACAGGGGTGCCCAGAATAGTCGTGCCAGCCTTAGGTCTACTTCCTATATCTTAATGCTACTTGCTTCCCTCCAGTTACCTTGTTCTTTATTAAGTCTTTGAAAATCATACATGGTACATACATAGTGGGTCGGGGTTGCATTTAATCATATACAAATTATGACAGATGCGCCCCCTACATGTGAAGAATTCAAGAAGGGGTTAGCCTGAGAGAATTCTGTAAAATGAAAAATAATTTTGTGGGAAAATTAGTTGTAGGTATTGAGGGGCTATATACAAGCATTGCTGGTGACATAAGTAGGATAGAATGGGGTTGATGATATAGGTTGAGTATAATTAATAGAAATCAAAAAATTTTTTAATTGTAAGAAATCAATGAAGGTTATGGTACATAGTGGGTAAAACAAAAAAAATGCGCCTAAACGAATTCTACTCGAGATAAGAAATGATATCGAGGGAGTTCTATTAAGGCTTTTGAAATTAAATAAAAATAATATAAAAATAGTTGAATGAAATCAAAATTGAATGTGTTTGGTTGAAAAAGAAAAATATTTTGTTGCATGGTGACAAAGACAACTGCTTAGTTACTTTTTTGCTCGAATTCTGAGAAAAAGGAATCGAGGAAATTTCATAAGGTGCTTTGAAATCAAAACAAAATGAAATAAGAAGTTGAATGAAATCAAAATTGAGTGTGTTTGGTTGAATGGTGAGAAAAAAAAAGAAAAATGCCTAACCATATTCTAGCTCGAAATTGGGAATGAAATCGAAGGAATTCTATTAGGTCTTTTGAGAAATCAAAAATAAAAATAAAATAAGAGTTTTTTGAGCGAAATCAAAGTTGAGTGCTTGGTTGAATGGTGAAAAAAAAAGGAAAAATGCCTAATTACTTTTTTTGCTTGAATTTTGGAAAGGAATTCGAGGAAATTTCATAAGGTCTTTTGAGAAATCAAAATAAGAATAAAAATAAGAGTTGAACGAAATCAAAGTTGAGCGTTTGAAAAAAAATGAAAAATAAAAAGGTTTCAACAACAAAGGGTGATTTAATGTTTTTAGTTTAATCGAAAACCAGTGGGTTTTCGTTGATAATTGAGTTGTGGCAATATAAGTCAAGTGGTAAATAGAATGATAATTGATAAGTGAAAATGATAATATAAACTAATTGGTAAATAAAATGATAGTTAATGATTAAAATTGATAATAAGTTGAATAAATTGATAAATTGATTAAATATTTAAATTTTAATTGAGAGAAAATAATGGAAATGTTTGATATGAAAAATAAGGTGTATTGGTTTGAACCCTATGGTATCTACATGCCCTGATCTACATGTATTGGTTGCTCCATTTTGCCCTATAAATGTTTTACTTGCTCAATTATGCCCTATAAAATTTTTGTCTCGTCTGTAGCGACACTTAGGTGAAAAACGTGATTCTAGCCCTCAAGTGCGTTTATGCTGTGTGTACAGGAGACATGGAAATCTATATAACCTTTATGTGTAATTTTTTGTCTTTGTGTGTGTGTTGTGAAAAAATGTTAGAAGTCTATTGTGTAAGAAATGTGTGAGCTAGTTCTATGTGTTGTCTCGTGGATGTGGAGTTGGTTGGTAAAAATCGATATGTAGACTCGAACTGGAATCAAAATCGGTGGCATAGCGAGGTTCCCAGTTGACCTCAATAGGGGATCTTCTCATTGTAATTAGAGATACGGAAGTGGGGTGTGTCGGGCAAACGAGAGGGAATGAAATTGGAGATCGGACGAGGGCGCTCCGCTTTGTTTACAGAGGCCGAATTTATCGCTGCGAACTACACTTCCGTCGTGGTGTCTCAAATTCTCGTTTCCTGCCGTCTATTTATTTTTGGTGCGGCTCGGGGCTTGTTTTTGGAGTACGGCTTCTCCGACATCGGTTGGTTATCTTTCAGTTACTGCTATCTTTTCGGAGTTTATTTAGATTTTCTGCAAGGATGTTTCCTAATGTTTGTCCAAAATTAAAAACTGCCTCTTGTAGTTCGAAGATTTTCTGAGCGGGCATGGTATATATAAACAAGTAATTGATGAATAAAATTGGAATACAGTTGTATGGCAGAAGTAACAAACAAAGGATGAAAATCAGATGAAAAATAGGGTATTGCCCCATGTTCTCTCGTATTTTTGTAAATGGGGATTTTGAAATATTTGTTTGATCCTTATTAATTGTAGAAATTGAATGATTGGTAGGTTCGCAGTTCTCTTGTTTGATATCTTTAGGGAGTGATGTGGTATGATTGAACTGTTTGTCCGGTTTATAGTTCTCCTGTTTGATCGTCAATGGTTTTATTAGAGATATGTCGGCGGTAATTGGTTTAGGTTGAGATGTGTGATCTTTTCTCTGACGTGGATGTGGTAATTTTGGCATTATTTGTGTTGTGTGTACGCTGTGCTTTATGTACGAATTTTGTTTTGTTTGGGTACCTGTGTCGGTATTTTTACGTGCAGGTTGTTTGTATTCATCGATTCTTCTAGCGAATCGGCAGGTGGGGCAGGTTTTTACCTGTTTTGCGATGTCTTGTGTCATGTTCTGCCAATAATATTGTGCTGAGATGAGCCTCGTCATCTTGGAGATGTTTGGATGGTGGTGTTGAGTGTGTACGGACTTAAGGAGTCTGGTTGTAAGTGAACTTGGGACTATAGTTTTAAGTACTCCTTTTCGGGAGACGGTGCGCAGTTTATTGTGATCTATAGTCACGCGAGATTTTCCCGGTGGAGAAGACTGTTGGCTCTGTATGAGTGGCGCATCTAGAAAGCCACAAAATGGGATACGAGTTCCAATGCCCGTTTCATATTGTTGTACTCCATTTATGCTACGGACCTCATATTCGTATCTTGACAATCTTAACCTCCATCGAAACAATCTGCCTGACGGAGCTTTGATCTCTTTCAACCACTGCAATGCGGGATGGTCAGAAAATATTGTAAACTTTCTGTCCATTAGACAGGTGCGGAAATTATCCACACTTTCCACAATGGCTAGGCATTGTAGTTCCAAGTCTGAATAATTTCGCTCGTGATTACGCAGAGATCGGCTGAAATGTTGAACGGTGTATGTCTTCCCATCAGGGTAGACTTGTTTAAGAACGCCTGTAATGCTGAATGTTGAGGTGTTACAGTACACCTGGCATGGCAGACCTTCCTGGTAAAGGTGTAATGTGGGGTGTGTGGTAAGGTTTTCTTTCAGGTTAATGAACGCTTTCTGGCATTCGTCATCCCAGACCCACATGATATCCCTTTTTAGAAGGTTGATAAGTGGCGTCCGCAAGCGGGCGTGGTCCGGAATGAACTCTTTATAGGCGTTCACAGCTTTTAGGAAAGATCGCAAGGCTTTTCGATTGTGTGGTTGTTTGGTGGCGTGAATTTTTTCTATGTTTTGTGTAGACGGGATGATTGTATTATTCTTAACGGTTGTGCATGCGCTTGTTTGTCGTTGTTGTTGTCTTTTGGCGTGCGTGTTGCGTGTGTTGTGCGGATTGTGTGTGTTACCGTTGTGTGACGACGTATGGGTGCGCGTGTTGTGAGGTACATTTGCGTGTTTATGGCGTTGCGAAGTATGGTCATGTGTGGATTTTGTGTGGTAAGTGGGTGAGCTGTGTCGGTGTACGGACACTTTTTTGGGCATTATTGGAATTGTAGGTTGGAGTCGTGGTGGTTTTACATGTTGTGGGCATATAGTACTGGTAATTGGGTTGAGTGAAAAGTTGTGTGGTGTGAGATTATAATGGTGGCATGTAAATATTTGGGGTTTGGGCAATGAATGCAGGCAAGGTTTTCCATGTGTGAAAGCTTTGGGTGCTGTGCGAGTCCTTTGGGACAGGTTTTGGCCTAGCCCGTGCTTGCATTCATTTGATACATGTTTAAAGTGGTAGATAGTATTAGACAATGGGACGCCAAGTTGGAAAATAGTGCCGCGATTATAATTTAGTTTTAATTTATATTGATAAAGGGTTTTTAAGGTAAGAACTCCAAATGGCAAGGATGCATTTACCACGTGGAAGTTCTCTCTACGGGTTATTTGGCCTATTGTCAGAGGGAAAGTTAAATGTCCTATTATTTTCGTAAAACTATTTAGGGTGGATAGATCAAGGGAAGGTTTTTTAATACTTAAGTTGGGAAGTTGTGCTTTTAATCTATTGTATAAATGATACGGCAATATGTTCGAACCTGCGTCTGGTTCAATTAGAAAGGTACATGGTAGGTCCTGGGTCAGATACAAGTCCAAAGTCAATTTGATGGTGTCATTGGGTGGATTGCCTACCTTAGTCTCGAAAAGTCTCCACTGTGGCGTCTTCGGCTTGGTGTGGCTGGCTTGGAATATCTGTTGGACCGGGTCGGGACCTTTTGCACTGTCCTCGCAATTGAAAGGGAAATTTAGTCATTTGTACTGCTTCCATTCGAGTGGACCGCGTTGTCGGTACACTGGGCCCGTGTCGCGTGGCTTGCTTCCGGGTGCACGGGTACGGCATGGCGGGGTGGCGACTCCTCGGTGGCGTCAGGTTGTTCGGACACGTACCGGCGGTGCGGGCGTCGGCTGTCCCGAGGGTGGCGCTCCGGAAGACCGCTTCCAGTTGCGTGGATCTTGGCCCTTGTAGCGCGGCGGTCAGTTCTAAAATTACCGTCGCAAGGGGGTGTCTTGTCGCTTCGTTCGTTGTCAGTCTCTTTCCGCTCGTTGCCAGTTTCTTCTCTCTTGGTTTGTCATTGCCTTTTGGTTTGTTGGTGTCTGGGTTAATTCCATTTTGATCCTGATTAAGCTCCATAATCTTTATCCTGATTAAGTTCCATAATCTTTATCCTGTCGACTTAACCGTTCTGTGGCAATATCGTTGCGGAATTTCTTGTTGTTGGATGCGAATGGTGATATTTGATTGAAGCGCAGCCGTTTGAGTGGAAGTTGCAGCATACAGTTAGGAATAATCAGGACACGTGATTGTTTTGAAAATAAAAGGCAACTGGATTGGAGGGAAGAAGGTTTGAGAAGGAGCGGGTTTGATTGTTCCTTATCTGAACACATGGCGGTGATTGACATAGCTATGAGCTGAGCTGAGAGAGAGATCTCTAGAACAGATGTTACCTTGGTGGGAGCAAGTCGAAGGCTGATCCGAACTCGGTGGGAGCCAAGTCGCTACTGCAGGTGTTGTTCCTATGAGAGCTAAAACACTACTGACCATCCTTGGCGTTTCGATTTAACACCAAGACTCCGTTTCTCTCTGATTGGTTGAGAGATGATCACATGCTTTTTCCCTATTGGTTGACCTATTTAGATGCTATCTTTTGATTGGCCCGCGGCTTTCCTTGATGGAAGCTGTGGTCTGCTTGATAGGAAGTGTCGAGTGCTATTTTGACTTTATTTACTTCCGTGTTATCAAATACGTCCTATCTTGGGTCGGAAGTATGGGATGTCTCTATACTAATATAACTTCTGTGGATATTGGATACGTCCTGTTTTGTCAGGAAGTATTGAGTGCATCTTGGCTAAAATAACTTCTGCGGTCACTAGAGACGTCCGGTCTCTGCCCCTGCAATATTGACACAGGGGTGCCCAGAATAGTCGTGCCAGCCTTAGGTCTACTTCCTATATCTTAATGCTACTTGCTTCCCTCCAGTTACCTTGTTCTTTATTAAGTCTTTGAAAATCATACATGGTACATACATAGTGGGTCGGGGTTGCATTTAATCATATACAAATTATGACATATATGCTGTTTGTAAATTTTAATGCTTTATATGTGCAATGTGTCTATAAGTATTGCCACCCATATATATGCCATGTGTAATTATAATGCTGTGAGCATGTATGTAAATAAAATAAGAATATGTATACATATGTTGTATGTAAATTTTAAGATTTATATTTGGTGTGTATATATAAATAACGCTTACACATATATATGCCATGTGAAACTATAATGCTGAGCAATATACATATATACAGTCAACTCTCGATAATTTGAAACTCAACGGACCAGATAAAAATTTCAATTCATCATGAGTTCAAAATAACAGGAGTTTAAACAACCAAAAGGGAGGGAGGGAAAAAAATCAAGTAAACAAGAGTTTGAAGTTTGGTAGTTTCTGGATATACATACTATGTTGATACAAGATCAAATAAGTGACTTATCGCAATTTTTTAAAGTAAAAAATTTATTGGGAGAGCTTTTGAGTATTGCCCTTTCTCAAACAAGAGTTGAATCTTAAAATTAGTGATTTATCATTTCAAACATTTGTACAGTTATTCACAAATGTTCATTTGTGGCAATATACTATTCCTTCAACTTCAAATTACCGAGGGGACCAATTAATATTAATTTTATTCAACTTATCGAATATTTTTCAAGGGACTGGGAAAACATTTCAAATTATCGAGAGATTCAAATTAACGAGTTTCAAATTATCGAGAGTTGACTGTATGTATATATGCACATAATGATGCATGTAAATTTAATGTATTATAGGTACTGTAGACTTTTTTTGTAACATAAAACATGATTATAATGCTGAGCATATATGTATATATGTGTACACACTGCTTTATGTAAATAAAATGCTTTATAAACGACATTTGAAATTATCCCACATGTGTTTCTTTTGAACGAAAAATCGGAATTTATTTAAAGGAGAAATAACGATTATTTCTAACCTTAGGATGAAGTATTCATACTTTAAATCTCCTTTAAATAAATTTTGATTATTTTTGTTCAAAAGAAACACAGGCAGGATAATTTCAAATGTCGTTTACAATCATAAGCCGCATTATATTGTATTATAATGCTTTATAGGGGCTTGTAGACCTATTAGGCATTGTAACTCTAATGCTGAGCATCTATCTATATGTATAAAATGTAGGCTTTATGTAAATATTATATGTGCTGTGTGAAGTAATGCTGAAGAGATGCCCTAGGCTTATATATAATGCTGAATATGTATGCCTGCTGCATGAGAATGCCTGCTGTAGATAAAGCTTATAACTGGGAACAGAAGAAGAACTCATTGAAAGCCCAGCTAGACGGGCCTGAACCTTTCGCTCAACCTTTATATAATTCAGGTGAGCAAAGTTTCAGGTGAGTCAAGCTTGAGGCAATTCTACTGCTCCAGACTACAGTGGACACCAGTGGCTGTGAAACTACAGAAGCTGTAAACAAGGGTGGACAATGGTGACAACTCAGAAATACTTCTAGCTGCTGACGTGGATACACCTGAAAGCTTGTCTCAACCTGGACTCAGTCAGGTGAGCAAAGTTTCAGGTGTGTCAACTCTCAGTTTGTCTATCTTTCTCTCTCTGTCACTCTCCTGTCCTCTCCACTTCATTCTCCACTTCACTCTGCTCTCCTACTCATCTCTCCACAGACTCATCTATGTACATACTTTGTAGTCTTATTTGGGTAAATCTCGGGTATCTTTATTTCATGTCATTTAACTCTTATTCTTTCTGGTGCCAATTTTGTAATGTTTTACTTTCTATAAAAGGGATACATTCGAAGAAAAAGACATTTAATGACATTTACAGATATTAAGGTACACACTTTTGACATTTACAGATATTAAGGTGCACACTTTTGACATTTACAGATATTAAGGTGCACATTTGTAAGTGCAAAGTTGAACTGCTTTCACATGTGTAGACATGTGGTGTGCTTACAGTAAAAAAGCAGTCGCTAACTACCCACCATGATTATCATGGCCTGTACCACGTGTACTAGGGGTAAGAAAAAAAAAAACAGATATTAAGAAAAAGGCATCTTCTGATTGTGCAACTAATTATCTGTCGGAATCAATATCAACTAATCGTTGGTTTTTAATTATTGCAGAATTGACCAAATACCCTTTCTTGATTAATCAAGAAAAGCTAATCACGTATGTTTTTTGGGCTGTTGACACTTATCAGCATGATGCAAGCTGTACCTCAACAAGCAAAAAATAATTGATCTTGGAGCATCCTGAAAAATAAATAAATGAGTATTTAAGCCTGAAAGAGGTCATGAGAATGCCAAAAACTACGTGAAAAAAAATTACAAAAGTGAAATTATACCTGAAATTTCACTTTTTTACTATTTTTTCACATTTACATACATTTTTTTAACTAGATCTACATTTTTATATATCACTTCCATTTTTTACAAATAGTATTTTAGGGTTCCTGAAAAATTAATTTCTTTATTATTATTATTTTTATATCAGTACTTTATTTTTTACTCTTGTCTACTTTATCTTTCAGTACTTTTTTCTAAAGATTGCAATAATTTTCTTACCAATGCATCACATAGATTTTAGTAATAGAAGAACCTCTCTCTAAAGGGAACAACTTAGTTGCAGAGCCAAAGTGTCCTTTAGAGAGAGAAAGAGTTTTTCACTTACCAGAGAGTTGATAATTAGTAAAACTACTATTACATTAATCACACTGGAGTACATAATGGACTTACCATGGTAGCTATGCTACCATATAGTGTGGAGTTTAATTAAAAAACATATATTTGATAAAAACAAAATTATTTACCAATATATCAATTGACTGAATACCAACCTTTTTCAAGGTAAAACCTGTGTGGGAGTATTTCTTCTTTTACCTTTATACGTTTCATCTCTCCTTTTAAACACAAGGTAATAACACCAAATTCAAATAAATAAGTAGTGTGTTACATTTTGGTAAAAGTATATTGTTACCATTATCAGACGAAGTACTGAAAAAAATACTCATTCAGTACTTTTATCTGATGATGGTAACAACGTTGTTACTGAAATTTCACACACTATTTATTTATTTGGATTTGGTCTTATTACCTTGTGTTTCTGATCTATAATCCAAATTGTACCTTATCATTTCTCCTTTGAATTGTGACTTCCCCTTTTAATTTTTATAAAATTATATCATTTTTGTACCATATGTAAATATGAGTCATAATGTATACTTTTTGATTTTGATGCATATATGTATTGTGTTATTGTATTCTATCTTTTATTGGAATTTTTATATACAGTATATTCAATAATTTATTATGCATATGTTCAAGTTTTTTTTTTTTTTTTTTTCATTTGAATGTTGTACTGTTGTAAAAATGTAACATGCAAATTATTATTTTTTGTAATTTTTATCTTGCACTTATATTTAGATTTTGTTTTGCATTTGAAAGAGAGAGAGAGTGTACAATTAATTCACACATATAGTCAAACCTTCTTTGAACCACCAATCTTAGGGGAATACTCATTATCTTTTTAAAATCAAAAAGGACTTGTTTTTATATAGTCTAAACTGCAATGAGAGACAACTACAGTATAGATTATGTGGTCTCTTCATGGAAGGTTCTAGTGTATTCATATTTTAAAAGTTTTTGTTTTTAAATATTCTTATTTATATATATATAAATGTGTCACATAGGAGGAGTATGGTCCATTTGTGTGGCTGGTGTGCAAATCATTAATCCTACATAGTTGTAGATACAAGAAAATAAGACCTATATCCATGGATCAGGTCTTATTCTCTTGTATCTATAATCTCCAAATTGTGCTTTATCACTTACATAGTTTTGTTGATTAATGATAAATCAATGATGGGAAATACAAGGTAATAAGATCAAAGGTAATAAGACTAAATCCAAATGAATAAATATTATAGGGGGGTCGGTGGAAGGCTGGTTAAACCGTTTGGTTTTCGGCCACTACAACTGGGGTTCAATTCCCGCATTGGACACTTTTTTCTGTTAAAAAAAAAAAAAAAAAAAAAAAAATGCTCCAATGGCCCCCGATTCTTGCAAAAGTCCAACCCCACCAGCGAGTGCAAGTAACCAAACGGGGCTCTGGCACATTTGTAAGTGCAAAGTCGAACTGCTTTTCACATGTGTAAACATGTAATGCGCTTACAGTAAAAGCAGTCGCTAACTACCCACCATGATTATCATGGCCTGTACCACGTATACTAGGGATAAGCAAAAAAAAAAGATTTGGTGTTATTACCTTGTGTTTCTAATCTATATTCTAAATTGTACCTAATTATAAATGATGAAAACTTCTACAAAATGTCATTATTAGCTTTTCTAAACAGAAAGTGACAACTTGTGATGTATGGTGTAGTTCCAGCCCTGATGTAGGAGACGTACTACTGAGCAGGAATGCCACATCTACTGACCCTGGGGTGTTGTTCTTGCCACACAGTCAGCTGCAGGGTAACACTCTCCTTACTGTCTTCTTTCTGCAGCTCCTCTCTATCCACTTTCTTTTCCTGCTGCCTTCCTCCAGTAGACCCTTTCTGTCCTTGAAGCCACTCTTTCAGTCTTCTTGATTTCTTACTACAGTAGCTCCTTTCTGTCCTTAAAGCCATTCTTTCAGTCTTCTTTTCCTGATTTCTTCCTCTGGCAGCTCCTCTTTGTCCTTGGAGCCATTCTTTCAGTCTTCTTTTCCTGCTATTTCATCCAGCATACTTTCTCTGTCCTTGAAGCCATTCTTTCAGTCTTCTTTCCCTGATTTTTTCCTCTGGCAACTCCTCTTTGTCCTTAAAACCATTCTTACAGTCTTCTTTTCTCGATTTCTTCCTCCGGCAGCTCCTATCTGTCCTTGAGGTCTTCTTTCAGGCTTCTTTTCCTGATTTCTTTCTCTGACAGCTCCTCTCTGTCCTTGAAGCCATTATTTTAGTCTTCTTTTCCTGATTTCTTCCTCTGGCAGATCCTATCTATCCTTGAGGCCATTATTTTAGTCTTCTTTTCCTGATTTCTTCCTCTGGCAGATCCTATCTATCCTTGAGGCCATTCTTTCAGACTTCTTTTCCTGATTTCTTCCTCCGGCAGATCCTATCTGTCCTTGAGGCCATTCTTTCAGTCTTCTTTCCCTGATTTCTTCCTCTGGCAGATCCTATCTATCCTTGAGGCCATTATTTCAGTCTTCTTTTCCTGATTTCTTCCTCTGGCAGATCCTATCTGTCCTTGAGGTCATTCTTTCAGTCTTCTTTTCCTGATTTCTTTCTCTGGCAGCTCCTCTCTGTCCTTGAAGCCATTCTTTTTGACTTCTTTTCCTGATTTCTTCCTCTGGAAGATCCTATCTATCCTTGAGGCCATTCTTTCAGTCTTCTTTTCCTGATTTCTTCCTCCGGAAGATCCTATCTGTCCTTGAGGCCATTCTTTCAGTCTTCTTTCCCTGATTTCTTCCTCTGGCAGATCCTATCTATCCTTGAGGCCATTATTTCAGTCTTCTTTTCCTGATTTCTTCCTCCGGCAGCTCCTATCTGTCCTTGAAGCCACTCTTTCAGTCTTCTTTTCCTGATTTCTTCCTCCGGCAGATCCTATCTGTCCTTGAAGCCACTCTTTCAGTCTTCTTTTCCTGATTTCTTCCTCTGGCAGATCCTATCTGTCCTTGAAGCCACTCTTTCAGTCTTATTTTCCTGCCTTCTTCTCTCAGTAGTTCTCCTCTATCCATGGAGCTATTCTTCAAGCAGCCTTTTTCTCCTGCTGTTCTCATTCAGCACCTTCTCACAATCCTTCCAGCCATCTCTGATTATCTATCCACTCAGGGAGATCTACCAGTCTGAGACAGCTGGTGGTTACAGACTTGGATGCCATCTACCTCTTGGTGTCAAAGTCTACAACGGATCAATGTGGCCAGAGCATTCCCTACCATCTTCAGATCACAGAGAGACATTGTTACACCACGGACCATCACTCTGGCGACTACTGTGGGACAGTTGAGGGACTCCATTTTACCTGCAGGTACAATACCAAGGCAACTTCAACAACTTCCTATGCCCCACAACCAAACCCTCCTCTACATTATCACCATTTATTTTTACAAATACTGTTAAAACTTATAGATAGACATTTTGCCCAGAGGATAATGTAATCTATAAAAATAAAATTTGCCTCTTCCCCCAAAATTGACGTCAAAACTAGACGCCATCTATTGGCTGTTACCGCAAACTAGCGGATTCGAGTTGGTAACAGAGCTACAACACCAGCTTTGGCAAACTAGCAGACTCGAGTTGGTAACAGAGCTACAACACCAGCTTTGGCAAACTAGCAGACTCAAGTTGGTAACAGAGGTACAACACCAGCTTTGGCAAACTAGCAGACTCAAGTTGGTAACAGAGCTACAACACCAGCTTTGGCAAACTAGCAGACTCAAGTTGGTAACAGAGCTACAACACCAGCTTTGGCAAACTAGCAGACTCGAGTTGGTAACAGCGCTACAACACCAGCTTTGGCAAACTAGCAGACTCGAGTTGGTAACAGAGCTACAACACCAGCTTTGGCAAACTAGCAGACTCGAGTTGGTAACAGAGCTACAACACCAGCTTTGGCAAACTAGCAGACTCGAGTTGGTAACAGCGCTACAACACCAGCTTTGGCAAACTAGCAGACTCGAGTTGGTAACAGCGCTACAACACCAGCTTTGGCAAACTAGCAGACTCGAGTTGGTAACAGAGCTACAACACCAGCTTTGGCAAACTAGCAGACTCGAGTTGGTAACAGAGCTACAACACCAGCTTTGGCAAACTAGCAGACTCGAGTTGGTAACAGAGCTACAACACCAGCTTTGGCAAACTAGCAGACTCGAGTTGGAAACAGAGCTACAACACCAGCTTTGGCAAACTAGCAGACTCGAGTTGGTAACAGCGCTACAACACCAGCTTTGGCAAACTAGCAGACTCGAGTTGGTAACAGAGCTACAACACCAGCTTTGGCAAACTAGCAGACTCGAGTTGGTAACAGAGCTACAACACCAGCTTTGGCAAACTAGCAGACTCGAGTTGGTAACAGAGCTACAACACCAGCTTTGGCAAACTAGCAGACTCGAGTTGGTAACAGAGCTACAACACCAGCTTTGGCAAACTAGCAGACTCGAGTTGGTAACAGAGCTACAACACCAGCTTTGGCAAACTAGCAGACTCGAGTTGGTAACAGAGCTACAACACCAGCTTTGGCAAACTAGCAGACTCGAGTTGGTAACAGAGCTACAACACCAGCTTTGGCAAACTAGCAGACTCGAGTTGGTAACAGAGCTACAACACCAGCTTTGGCAAACTAGCAGACTCGAGTTGGTAACAGAGCTACAACACCAGCTTTGGCAAACTAGCAGACTCGAGTTGGTAACAGAGCTACAACACCAGCTTTGGCAAACTAGCAGACTCGAGTTGGTAACAGAGCTACAACACCAGCTTTGGCAAACTAGCAGACTCGAGTTGGTAACAGAGCTACAACACCAGCTTTGGCAAACTAGCAGACTCGAGTTGGTAACAGAGCTACAACACCAGCTTTGGCAAACTAGCAGACTCGAGTTGGTAACAGAGCTACAACACCAGCTTTGGCAAACTAGCAGACTCGAGTTGGTAACAGAGCTACAACACCAGCTTTGGCAAACTAGCAGACTCGAGTTGGTAACAGAGCTACAACACCAGCTTTGGCAAACTAGCAGACTCGAGTTGGTAACAGAGCTACAACACCAGCTTTGGCAAACTAGCAGACTCGAGTTGGTAACAGAGCTACAACACCAGCTTTGGCAAACTAGCAGACTCGAGTTGGTAACAGAGCTACAACACCAGCTTTGGCAAACTAGCAGACTCGAGTTGGTAACAGAGCTACAACACCAGCTTTGGCAAACTAGCAGACTCGAGTTGGTAACAGAGCTACAACACCAGCTTTGGCAAACTAGCAGACTCGAGTTGGTAACAGAGCTACAACACCAGCTTTGGCAAACTAGCAGACTCGAGTTGGTAACAGAGCTACAACACCAGCTTTGGCAAACTAGCAGACTCGAGTTGGTAACAGAGCTACAACACCAGCTTTGGCAAACTAGCAGACTCGAGTTGGTAACAGAGCTACAACACCAGCTTTGGCAAACTAGCAGACTCGAGTTGGTAACAGAGCTACAACACCAGCTTTGGCAAACTAGCAGACTCGAGTTGGTAACAGAGCTACAACACCAGCTTTGGCAAACTAGCAGACTCGAGTTGGTAACAGAGCTACAACACCAGCTTTGGCAAACTAGCAGACTCGAGTTGGTAACAGAGCTACAACACCAGCTTTGGCAAACTAGCAGACTCGAGTTGGTAACAGAGCTACAACACCAGCTTTGGCAAACTAGCAGACTCGAGTTGGTAACAGAGCTACAACACCAGCTTTGGCAAACTAGCAGACTCGAGTTGGTAACAGAGCTACAACACCAGCTTTGGCAAATTGAGAAGCCTCCACCAGGAGACCATGGTTTCGGGCTAATGATTCTCATCAGTCCAGGCAAAGCTTTAATTCCATGAGATCGACAAGGGATCAAATGAAATCTTCACAATTTTCCAAAGAGGTGTTTAGCTGGTAAAGTGACTAGGCCATATCTTTGGCCAAAACAGCTAAAACAACCTCTTTGGCTGATTGTGAATATTTAATTTGATCCCTAGGAATCCTATGAAATAAAGTCCACTCTGGACTGATGGGGGCCATTACCCTAAAACCATGGTCTCTAGGTGGGTACTTCTCAGTTTTCCAAAGCTGGTGTTGTGGCTCTGCCATCAATCAGAGTCTGCTCAGATCTGCAAAAAGTAGGCACTGGATTGAAATATGCTCTGGGTTATGATCTTGTTTGCATAACCATAGTGAATAATGAGGTCATCCTCTCTTCCTTCAATTTTTCCTGACATCAATATCTTTTCTAATCTGTTTTACTTTCATTAGGTATCCGAAGTAGTCCGTCTTTGCTTACATATTTCAGTGCAAGATTTTGTGAAACATTTCCATGAAAAATATGGCATTAGTATGATAAGGCACAATTTGGATTATAGATTATAAACACAAGGTAATAAGACCAAATCCAAATAAATAAATAGTGTGTGATTCTGTTACCGAAACATCACACACTATTTATTTATTTGGATTTGGTCTTATTACCTTGTGTTTATAATCTATAATCCATATATTGGGTCAATATATTCTACAATTTGGTTATACAAATTTTGGTAATCTTACTTTTTTTTTTAAATGATCTGAAATTAACATCAGTATCTTCATCAGTATTTTTGTAATTTTTCATTTATAGAATTACATATTATTATTCTTTTTTTGCTGGATCACATTTCTATTATAATCTTTTTCAACTTTAAGTATGTTTGACCAAATGAAATTTGTAAGTTTAGGTATTCTTGTGATGATTAATATAGGTGCAGTTTAATGATGTATTATAAGCATGTTTTCAATCTTTGAGGATCTTACACTGTAATGAGTCCCAATCTATAATAAAATTAGTGTCATAAAAATAATGTAACTCTGAAGTATGGTGTCACATTAATAAAGATCTCAATGTTAAACACAAGGTAATAAGACCAAATCCAAATAAATAAATAGTGTGTGACGTTTTGGTAACAACATTGTTACCATCTTCAGACAAAAGTACTGAATGAACGTCACACACTATTTTTTTGGATTTGGTCTTATTATCTTGTGTTTATCATCTATAATCCAAATTGGGCCTTATCAGATCTCAATGTTATAATAAAAGAAAAAAGGAAGCAGTAGAGATCAGGAAAGTAATCTCTTGGAACTGATAAAGCACAATTTGGAATATAGATACAAGAGACCTAATACAATAAGTTAATAGTGTGTATGACTTCTTAGGTTCACAAATTGATGTCTATCAAAAATGATAAAGCACAATTTGGAATATAGATTATAGATACAAGAGACCTAATCCTAATAATTTGATAGTGTGTATAACTTCTTAGGTTCATTAAAGTTTATCAAAAATGATAAATCACAATTTGGATTATAGATACAAGAGACCTAATCCAAATAATATAATAGTATGTCACACTGTAACACTCTATTGTCTTATTTTCTTGTATCTATAATCTATAATACAAATTGTACTTTATCATTTTTTATAGACTTCAATAAACCTAAGAAGTTATACACACTATTAAATTATTTAGATTAGGTCTTATTTCCTTGTATCTCTTGAAACTGAAATGTTGCTGCCTTCTATCAGAATAAATGATGGAGTCAATGGACAAATGGTCTAAACTATTGGTTTCTGACACCCACGACCTGGGATTGAATCTTGCATTGGGTACTTTTTTCATAATTAAAAAAAATGTTCTAATTACCCCTGATTCTTGCAAAAGTCCAACGCCACAGGGCTTTGACACACTTTTAAGTGAAAAAGTTGAACTGCTCTTCACATGTGTAGAAATGTGGTGCACTTACAGAAAAGGAAACAGTCATAAACTTCTACCTACCTTGATTATCATGGTCTCTACCATGTGTATTAGGAATAATAATTGAAAAAAAAAAATTGAATACCAACCTCAAATTTTAATTTTTTTAATATCAGCAAGACAAATTTTATTGATCAATTTTTAAAAAGCCAACACCACATAATGTGTTTCTGGTTGTTGTGTTTTTCCTCAGGTCTCTATGTAAAAAGCTTACATATTTGTGTGATTTGTTCTCTATGGAAGTTGTATATAGATTTAGCATACTTTTTTTTTTTTGCTTATCCCTAGTACACATGGTACAGGCCATGATAATCATGGGGGGTAGAAGTAGGCGACTGCTTTTACTGTCAGTGTACTACATTTGAAAAGCAGTTCAACTTTGCACTTACAAATGTGCCATAGCCCTGAGTCGTTGCAGTCAAAAACCAATGGTTTAGACATCCTTCTAATGACCCCCTAGCATGGTACTAAAGTATCTTATAGTGTTTCTTTTTTATGTGTTGAATCTGACAGATACTACTTCGTAGGTCCCAACAACTGGTTCAATTTTACTGGATTTTTCCCAATCTTGGATAGTGTTTAGATACCTGGATCAATCGCAGGAAATGTGAGAATTGTACTTGGTGCATGTTGTCTTGTCTGTATACTTGAGCCTTGAATCTGTGAATTGTTGAGTTCTTCGCTCTCGAGTTTGATTTCAAGTGAATCTGTTCTAAGACTTGTGTGCATGCTTCCTCAATCAAGCTCCTTCAATGTGATTGATCTATAACTATATTCTGGTGATTGCCTTGGTCTATTCAATGGAAGATTTTTATGGCAAATAATTTGGTGGTTTCCCAGTGCTTTCTGTATCCATATGACCTTGATCAAATAGTAGATTTTTCCATATTTAGAAGCAGTTTCCAATTTAAAAGATAAGTGAGTGTCCTCTATATTAGGATGGCATTCGGGACTTATATCTGTACTGCCTTCTCCTGGCTTATGCTTAGTTACTTAAAGGAATTATCCATCCTCTGCCATGTGGAGACACTAGGCATTCTCTTCTTAGAAAATGAAACCTTTTAGTAAGGTATTTCTCACACACCTCTCTAGCTAGGATTTTTTAGTGTTCTTTCTTTAGTTGTATAGTTACAGTAGAACCTTCCTGTAAAGGACACTGATATGCAGCACCAAAGTGGCCTTTGGGAGCCTAGGGAGAGGTGTCCTGTAACCGGAGAGTTGCTAAATGGTAAAAATTGTAATTTTGCAAATGAAAACTGTCCATTGTAGAGAGGTGTCTTCTAGCATGAGTGTCCTTTCATGGAGGTTCTACTGTATATACAGGGGGGTCGGTGGAAGGATGGTCTAAACCATTGGTTTTCAACCTCTATGACCCGGGTTCGATTCCTGCATTGGGCACTTTTTTTCTGATAAAAAAAAATGCTCCAATGCCCCCTGAATCTTGCAAAAGTCCAACCCCACCGCGAGTGCAAGTAACCAAACGGGATTCTGGCACATTTTTGTAAGTGTAAATTCGGCTTTTCACATGTGTAGACATATGGTGCACTTACAGTAAAGCAGTTGCCTACTTCTAACCACCATGATTATCATGGCCTGTACCACGTGAACTAGGAATAAGCAAAAAAAAAACTGTATATACAAGAGCCCTGAGTGAGGGCTATCAAACCACTGTGTTGCCGTGTGGTCCTCAGATGCAGGGTCAACAGCCATCACCTCCCAGAAGTCAGCCTGCGCTGGGAGCAGCATCGCCCCCATATCTCCATCCAGACTGGGCCGGCCTTCCAGCTAGTCACCTCCCCCTCCAGTCCCAGCCAGCTGGTCTTCCTGGTCCTGCTCCTGGCAGCCTACTTCCTATTGGCCGGACTCTTCCATTGCCAGGACCATCGGAGCCACTGCCCCGCCCACATCCCACCCCCCACCTACTCCCACCAATACACTGTCTCTGTGACCACAGGACCCCAGTGGTCTGCTGGTACCACAGCTAACGTATGTTCTTTCTTGTATTTTGTACACTTATGATAAAGCACAATTTGTATTATAGATTATAATACAAGAAAATAAGACCTAATCCAAATAATTTATTAGTGTGTGACGTTTCTGCAACAGCATTGTCACTATCATCAGACAAAATAATAAAATCTAAGTAGAGGAAAGCTTTAAATCCCGAACTCTTTAAAATAGAATCATCAACATTGATTCTTTTGTCTGATGATGGTTGCAATGATGTTGCCGAAACATCACACACTAATAAATTATTTGGATTAGGTCTTATTTTCTTGTATTATATACACTTAGTTATTTTTACATCTTCTCATCAACACTTTCTATTCCTGATGGTATTACCATGCCTAGATATGGCTCTAAGCCAAACTGACTGAGACTATAATGTGTGTGTGTGTGTGTGTGTGTATCATGGAACATTAAAAACTGTTATAACTTCAAAAATAAACATTTTATATTGAAGATATACAGTGGAAGCTCTCTCTAAATGATACCACCTAGTTACAGAACCAAAATGTCTTTTAGAGAGAGGTGTCCTCTTACTGGAGAGTTGTTAATTAGTAAAAATGGTAATTTTGGAAATGAAAACTGTCTTTTGTTGAGAGATGTCCTGAATATGAGAGTGCCCTCTCATGGAGTTTCTAGTGTATTTAGCTGAACAATTGTGGATTCCTCCTTCACCTTGACTAGAAGACCATTGATCCATTCACATTCTATACATACCAGTGGTACCTGCCCGAGAGACCTGGGGCAATCATCAATGCCAACCTACCCTGTGGAGATGCCACTTGTCTGTCCCACCTCAAAAAACAGGACAGACAAGGCAGATCAAATTTGAAGATGGAGTTAGGATCTTCCCAACATTCCCAGACCATCTACTCTTTTTTTTTTTGCTTATCCCTAGTACACGTGGTACAGGCCATAACAATCATGGCGGGGTAGAGGTAGGCGACTACTTTTATTGTAAGTGCACTACATGTCTGCACATATGAAAAGCAGTTCGACTTTGCAATTACAAATGTTCCAGAAGCCCGTTTAGTTACTTGCTGGTGGGGTTGGACTTTTGTAAGAATTGGGAGCCATTGGACCATCTACTCTCATACATGGGAGTCACCAAGCATGACTTGTACCATAACTAATCCTAAACAAGATACATGTAAATAGTCTATATCTTCTTCTTTCTTATCTCCACTCAATCACACTAAGTTATCAAGCTTGTAAAGCTTGAGACTTTTGATGGTGTCTGCCGGGGAAGAGTAGAGCTCATCAATGGATGAGTCAATACAGTCAATAATGTGTAATACAACAACAACAACAAAAAGCCTTTATTTAGGGTCACTGACCCTATACAGGATTCACCAGAGGTATGAATAAGAACAAATCAGTGAGACAAAGGAAACAACGATATAGACAGAAGAAAAAGAAAAAAAAAAAAGCAAGAAAGAGAAAGAGGGAAGCAAGAAAAACAACACAAAAAGAGTAGCAGTAAGAAAGTGAGGAGTGAGTGTCACTTGACCTTCTTCTGAGATATGGACTTGTGGAAACCATAAAACGCCGTAGCAATATACTTATTCTGGGTCATATTGTCAATTATTGATGGAAGTGAAGCACAGAGTTGCAATAATGTGTAATAGTCTATATGATATTGTGTAATGACACAAGAGATAATTTAAAAAATAACAATAGTCTATACATGGGTGGATGTGCAGGTGTACTTGGTGCTTCATGGAGAAAGGGGAATGTCTGAGAGTGTCCCCTTGCCCCGTCCACTTGTCCGAAGCTCCACTCAACACATGCAGCTTGGGTGGGTACTCCTTCCTCTTCTATTTCTCTTGAAAAGTTGTTGTTAAGAGATTGTAACACAAGGTAATTAGACTAAATCCAAATAAATAAATTGTGTGTGACGTTTCGGTAACACAGTTGTTACTGAAATGTCACACATAATTTATTTATTTGGATATAGTCTTATTATCTTGTGTTTCTAATCTTCAATCCAAATTGTACCTTATCACCAGAGGCTATTTTATTCACGCTGAGAGAAAGGTTCATTTTTCATATATAGTAGAACCTCCCTGTAAAGGAAACCTAATTGCAAAGCTGAATGTCCTTTAGCGAAAGGTGTCCTTTAGTGCGAGTGTCCTCTCATGGAGGTTCTACTGCATATATACATATTGTTAGTAGAGATGTGCGCGGCTGGAGGCGGTTGCTCACGTGCCACTTTTCTAAACCTATTTGTTTTGGCTACATCTTTTCTCATGGACTTAAGGTAACTTTTTACAACTTATTTATTCTTTTTTAACTTTCATATATACAGTAAAACCCCTCTATAGTGAACCCCATTTGGACGGGACTTTTGGTTCACTATAGCCACGGTTCACTATAGCCACGGTTTGGGTATTTAAATTTTTTTTGAGGATATAATTAAAGGGCATGCGCAAAAAAAAAAAAAAAAAGGCTACCTCTTAATATTGGCTGCTTTTTCCCCCCTAAATTAACCTATTTCTATATATTAAAGCTGTATATTAAAATAAAAACAAAATCATGTGAAAATATTGCCTTTTTGATCAGTTCCTTTGATAATTTAATTAGTATAAATGCAGCCTGCCCCCCATATGTCAAAAAAATCCAAGAAAAGTATACCTTATTTATAAAAATTAAATAAAAACTTTATTAATAATATTTTAAAAGGTATAAAAATATATTTTAAATAAATATTATTATATTACAATATAGGATACAAAGGCTTACTTGAAGAAGTCTATTATTTTTTTCTGCTTTAACATATTCCTCAAAAATTTGGTTTCATATCTAGCAAAGAAATCTTCATTTTTTAAAATGAAGCCTAGCTTGTACTAACCACGTACACAAAGCTTCTTCTAAAAGTGTATAATGACACTGACGATCGCGGCAATAGTTGGGATTGATTCCTCTTTGTAGCATTTTTTTTATAGTCTTCTTTTTTGCCATATCGTAGAAATGCTACTTTTGCTCATTTTCATTTTCTTCCGAAGTTCCGCTTGCGATGTACCACTCTCAATAGCTTTTATGATGGTTAATTTCTTTTCAAGTGATATCTTGGTACGAGCGACTTTTTCTTTGGCACTTCCATTATCTTTTAAAACTGGTTTTAATAATTTAATCATGTTTTAAGGAATTTTCCTAATGTAGAGTTAAGAAATTTAGTTTTCAATAAGGCATGAAAAATTTATAAAAGTGCGCAGTATAAAAATAGAACGTAAATAAAAACACACAATGTCGCTAAATTCTTTGTTTTGAATTGCGATCTGTGAGCTAGAGCTCACACAAAATTTTAATTAGTTTTGAAAATTATAATTTTGGAATTTTAGAATTAAAATTAAAAGTTCGTTATAAGCATAGTATTTTTGATAGAATTTAATATTTTGGGACCAAAATTGGGTTCGTTATAGCGATAGTTCGCTAGTTTGAAAAGTGAAAAGTTCGTTATAGCGATGGTAATTTTAATGGAATGGAATTGGGATTTTCGATGGGTTCGTTATAAGGGAAGGTTCGTTATATCCATGGTTCGTCTTAGCGGGGTTTTACTGTAATTATTTTTACATAATTTAGCTTTGAATAAATATTTCCCATACTTTCTTATCATTGAATTTGCATACTTTTTGTTCTTGAAGATTATTTAAGACAATAATCTTTAGTTAGAAGGTGGTATTTCTAAAACCATTAATTTTTGAATAAACTTCAAAAGACTTCTCGGATGTTTTATCCAAGTACATCAGGTGACCAGCGCAACAATATAGACACTCTCACACAAATTGTGTGCCTTATGATCACTTTATGCCTTAATGCTTGTTTATGGTAGAGCAAGGATTTTGGTAGAATATTTCTAAATACAGTCAAATCTCTTTATTTATACACCCCCTAAGGTGATTCCTGTTAAAAATTATGTGTTGAATTATAGTCTGTTAAGTGGAAACTTTGATGAGAATTTGAAAAATGGTTAAGTTGAATTAAATGTTGAATTATAGTTGGTTGAATTCAAGAGGTTATATTGTACATGCCCTTTGTTTCATTAAAAACCTTTGGTTACCAAGAATCGCTCGTAATTTCCAGATATGTACACAGAATAGTGTCCAATAATGAGGTATAATTTGTATTATAGATTTGAAACAAGGTAACAAGACTTATTACCTTGTGTTTATAATCTATAATCCAAATAGTGCCTTATCAAGGTAACAAATCCAAATTAATGAAATGTTTGTCATGCCTAGGTAACAGCATTATTACCATCATCAGACAGACAAGACACCACCATTACCATCATCAGACAGACAAGACACCACCATTACCATCATCAGACAGACAAGACACCACCATTACCATCATCAGACAGACAAGACACCACCATTACCATCATCAGACAGACAAGACACCACCATTACCATCATCAGACAGACAAGACACCACCATTACCATCATCAGACAGACAAGACACCACCATTACCATCATCAGACAGACAAGACACTACCATTACCATCATCAGACAGACAAGACACCATCATTACCATCATCAGACAGACAAGACACCACCATTACCATCATCAGACAGACAAGACACCACCATTACCATCATCAGACAGACAAGACACCACCATTACCATCATCAGACAGACAAGACACCATCATTACCATCATCAGACAGACAAGACACCACCATTACCATCATCAGACAGACAAGACACCACCATTACCATCATCAGACAGACAAGACACCACCATTACCATCATCAGACAGACAAGACACCACCATTACCATCATCAGACAGACAAGACACCACCATTACCATCATCAGACAGACAAGACACCACCATTACCATCATCAGACAGACAAGACACCATCATTACCATCATCAGACAGACAAGACACCACCATTACCATCATCAGACAGACAAGACACCACCATTACCATCATCAGACAGACAAGACACCACCATTACCATCATCAGACAGACAAGACACCACCATTACCATCATCAGACAGACAAGACACCACCATTACCATCATCAGACAGACAAGACACCACCATTACCATCATCAGACAGACAAGACACCACCATTACCATCATCAGACAGACAAGACACCACCATTACCATCATCAGACAGACAAGACACCACCATTACCATCATCAGACAGACAAGACACCACCATTACCATCATCAGACAGACAAGACACTACCATTACCATCATCAGACAAGACACCACCATTACCATCATCAGACAGATAAGACACCACCATTACTATCATCAGACAGACAAGACACCATCATTACCATCACCAGACAAAAGTACAGATTCAATATGGATTTGGTGTTGTTACCTTATATTTCTTATTCAGTACTAATGATGGTAACAACACTGTTACTTCTTTTTCTTCTTTCTTATCTCCACTCAATTATATTAGGGTGTCAAGCTTGTAAAGCTTGACACTTTAAATAGATGAGGTGAAGTAGAATGTGTCTGCCTTTTTCATTAAGACTAGGAGCACTACTCAGTGGCAGGTCGACTTAGCTCCAAAAGAAATAGCCGCCTCTGACATGAGGAACAGACGTCATGTGCAGCCGCTCCTAACATGGAGTACAAGCGCTGCTCATCCTGTATCCCTGGATTAGGAGCCCTTACAGAGTACTATCAGCCGGGCCATATTGTGCTGATTGTACTTATTACCAGACACTTCTTTCTTTTATACACAGTTATTTTCTCTCTCTTTCTCCTTGTTAACATCACATGACTATTCTATTTACAGCCTAAAATTATTGTATAGATATGTATAGACAAATGTAAAGGCATACATGTAAGACAGCGCAAGTGTCCCTAGGGAGATATAGCACTTTAAATTAAATTGAAATATAAATAATATTCCCATCCCTGGACACTTTTATTTTTCCGTTTATCATTACTCTTCACAATTCATCCTTTCATACTTCATCCCTAAGGATAGAAATAGTTGTTATTTCTTCTTAAAATAAATTACGATATTTCGTTTGAAATATTTGCGGTAAAATTTGTCAAATATCGTTTTACAATCATAAGTCGCATTGTATTATAAATAAATACGAGTGAGTTTGGCTGGTGTGTTCTTCCCACAGGACCAAGGTGTACCTGGGCCCACTATGGAAGATCCACATCTGGCACGACAACGCTGGACAGTCTCCTTCCTGGTTTCTCTGTGTGGTCCAGGTCCTTGATCATCTCACTGGTAAACTACCCATGTTATATACCTCAACTACACTCTTGGAGACTAAACTTAAGAAATTAGAATTCAGAAGAAAATAAGACTTAATTCAAATAAATTAATAGTGTGTGATGTTTCGGTAACAGCATTTTTACTAAAACGTTACACACTATTAATTTATTTGAATTAAGTCTTATTTTCTTGTAGCTATAATCTATAACCCAAATTGTGCTTTATCAAAGAAGTATAAAGTCTTTAATGTCTCTAGTCGTCTATTTAAAAAAAATTTTTTTTTTTGGAAACAGAGGCAATTTTTTGTTCACACTTTGGTTATCTCAAAAGAATCTTCAAAAGAATAAAATTTTATTCTTTTGTCTGATGATGGTGACAATGTTGTTGCCGAAACGTCACACACTAATAAATTATTTGGATTAGGTCTTATTTTCTTTTAATATTTCAGAGTTATTGTCTGAATCCTGATATACATGCTAAAAGGTACAACTTCCTTAAGTTTTGTCCATGAGTGCAATTCTTGGCAATTCGTGTTTGTAAAACTATAGAAAAGTAATACGGATTTATTGAAGAAAACTTCAGCCAGTTTAATCATCTATTTCTAGGAAATCAAATATCAATATATTGATGAGGCTGAAGTGGGGATATAAAACTCAATTTATTGGTAGGTTGCAGTACATTGTCCTGGTGGGCTATGGTCACCATGGCCCGTTCCAGGGCTGGGTTTGTGGTCCGGTTCTGGAGGGTTGTTGAGGTCCGATTCTCTGCGGTATAGCCGTTGGGAGGGTTAGATCTGGTACAAGACATCTTTCGTTCGCCGGGCAAGGATAAAAAGAAAAAAATAAAAAATTAAATAAAATGCACGAAGGTCCAACGATAACTGGCACGTTGTATTTGTAAGCATTCCGCGAAAACGGTGGTCCGTGGTCAAATACAACTTGTTCCTGTTATCTCTGTGGTGCCGTTTCTCTGATAAATAGTAAAATAAACAAAATTTAAGATAATTTTGTAACGGTCACGTGTATTTCCGGTCGGTTACTTGTTGACACACAACAATATAATTTCAACATCACAATTGAAAATTTGTATATTCTATGATCACACAAAGTAAAAAGACCAAATCCAGATAGGTAAATTTCATGTAAGTTTTAAGTAACAGCTGTGATAGCATCTTCAGACAAATGTACTCAATTATAGCTTCAGCACTTCAGTCTGAAGATGGCAACAATGCTGTTACTGAAACATTTTGATAGTGTGTGAATTGACACAGCTATTAGAAAAGTCTTTCCTTAGATTGAATCTACAGAATCTATGTGAATTTGTGATTAGAATCTATGTGAATTTGTGATTATAATTTATTTAGTATTATCCAAGGATAAAATTGCCTCTGATTAAGATTGTTTTCTATGTAAATTCCAGTATCTTCCTAATTTTTCCTTAAA